>SJYV01033342.1:0-79661 GCA_006410875.1 Neotragus pygmaeus
ACTACGAACAACGGTACTTTAAGAACAACAGGAGATTCTGGCTTTAGAATTGCTATTTCCCTCTGGCAGTGAACAGGGAATTAGCTAGGCAAATTATTAAAGGCCATTTCTAGCTCATGAAAATCAAACTCTATCAGCTACACGCAATAGCTAGCCCAGATCTTTACTGATGCTTTGTAAATGCTCAGCATTCTTCAAATGCTTTGTAAATAAGTTATTTTTCTCAACAAGGCACTACAGCATTCTGGGTGGGGCAATTCTTTCCCCTACTATACTTATCTTGAGCCACTCCCCCATCCCTTTTCAACCACTCCCGTGAGTCCTCTCAAAACTATGAGGTATAGCCTGTATTATTAATGAGGAAACTGAGGGTCAAAGAGACTGGGTAAATTATTTTAGGTGCCAAAGCCACTAAGTGGTGGGGCTGGGGTCACCAGTCAGGCAGTCTGATTGTACTGCCCGAGTTCTTAAGCATGGTTTGCTACAGCTTGCCTCTCTCTTCTCTATAAAGCTGCATTTAATTACAGCTAAACGTGGAATCAAGAAAATTTAAGTAAAAATACTAACTCATAACCTTAGTGATCGAGAGAGTCAAAGGCCAAGGGAAAGATCAACAAAAGCAAAAATTTATATTTATAAAAGATTTTTCTACAAGTGAATTGAGCATAATCGTAATTAATAAAGAAAATCACAGCTAAATCTCACTTGCTCTTTTCTATAAACAACTTAAGGAACTCAGGTGAACAATTTACCCTGAAAGGAAACAGGTATACATTTTACATGGAAAGTCTAATAGCCTAAAAGGTCTGCAATTTGAGGGACTAAATAATGGCTCTTTTTTAAAAATGGACTGACTACTCTTAAGCACAACCCCATGGAACCAGGCCCAGAGTCTCAGCGAAGTTAAGAAGTAGGTCAAAAGCCCAAGCCCACTGGTTAAAGCTGCTGCTCTCTCACAGCCCTCCTCCCTGGGTGCTCATTTACTGTACATTTCTTGGTCCCATGTACAAAGAAGTCTTGATGAACTGCACAAAGACAGGACCCAGTCAAACCAGGAGCTTATAAAGCTGGACAAGCCTCTACCAGAAAGAAAGGAACCTCACTTACCAGAAAGTGAAATGTGAAAGTGAAAGTCACTTGGTTGTGTCCATCTCTTTGCAATCCCATGGACTAGAGTCCATGAATTCTCCAGGCCAGAATACTGGAGTGGGTAGCGTTTCCCTTCTCTAGGGGATCTTCCCACCCCAGGGACTGAACCCAGGTCTCCCTGACCTGGCAGGCGGATTCTTTATTAGCTAAGCCACAAGGAAGTCCAAGAATACTGGAGTGGGTAGCCTATCCCTTCTCCAGCAGATGTTCCCGATCCAGGGTCTTCTGCATTGCAGGCAGATTCTTTATCAACTGAGCTATCAGGGAAGCCCTCACTCACCAGATGACCACCTCAAATCAAGTAGTTGTGTCTGCATCTCTTAATTGGGTGGACACAGGCATTCTCATACGGTTTTATTAAAACTGAATTTTCCAACACAATACGAAGTTTACAACAATGTTTTGTTTTGTTAAGTCCCCCAAGTAGCTTATCCAAATTAGTGTCCTGAGTCTCTGTGAAAGGTTTTATTTTTGTTCATTTTCCCCTCTTCCTAATCAGGAAGATTTCACTCAACTGGGCAACTGAGCAGAAAGCCTGGTTCCTTCTAATTTTTCAAATCTCCCCAGTCTCATCCCAAGTGAAAACATGTCCTAAGGAGTGTTGTAACGGTCACCTCTACAAAACAACCCTTTTCTTCTGGGTATACTTAAATCTCAACAAGTTTACTGATTAAGGTCCCACAGCTAATTTTCTTCTATTTAATATGTGACCTCAGCTAATGACTCAGACTTCTGGAACAAATTCTTCCTTTCTTAAACGGACTTAACAGACCCTTTTCACCTCTGTACAAAGACTTCAGCTTTTACAACCTAATTAAACAATAGGCAGAAGACCTGAATAGACATTTTGCCAAAGAAAACATTAAGATGGCCAACAGGCACATAAAAAGATGCTCAATATTACTCTTCATGAGAGAAATGCAAATCAAAACCACAATGAGGACTTCCCTGGTAGTACAGTGGGAAAGAATCCACCTGCTAATGCAGGGGGCGTGGGTTCAGTCTCTTGTCCAGGACGGTTCCACGTGCCGCAGAGCAACTAAGCTGGTGTGCCACAACACCTGCATCCTAGAGCCTGTGCAAATATAGTGAGAAGCCTGAGCACCACAATATAGAGTAGCCCCTGCTCTCCACAATCAGAGGAAGCCCACGTGCTGCAATGAAGACCTGGTGCAACCAAAAACAAATAAAACAAATTTGAAAATTAAACAGAGAGCAATAATTAACCCCATAAAATGGGAGCAATTATTACCCAAACTACAGAACTAAAGCAGAGATGTTACACACACACCACACACACCAGTCTGCCCAAGAACAGAACTACTGTAGAATTAAGCCTGGATCTGAACCCAGTCTGTCTGTCTCCAGGTCTCACACGTGGAACCTCTACTGCTACACCGCTACTCTCACTATAAAGAAGAATTTAACTTGGAACTTATCAGGTAATAGTTTTAGTTAATCAAGGAAACCAAGTTATAGATAAATGAAAATTCAGATTCACAGCCCTTTTCTTACATGACAACTTGTAGAGGTTGTAAAACACTGCAAATAAAAACACTGTCACTCTAACGTCATAAAAACTGTGAAATAGGCAACGGTGAGAAAGAATCCTTTGTTTAGCCAACAATGCAGTAGCTCAGCTAACAGCCTACACAAGCACAATTCTCTGAATGATGCCTCATGCTACTGAAAAGAGGTATCAAACAGGATTACCTTATTTTCTTCAACGTTCCTTTTCAACTTTTCTTCCAAGTCCTTGGTTTCTTCTGAGCCCTTGACATTGCTGTGTTCATAATTTTCACATGCTTCCTTAAGCTGCTCTTGTAAAACCTGGTACTCCTTTTCAACCTGTGAAATGCCCCCCTACAAATATAATACAAAATTACCTGTTAAAAGTAGTTTTAAAAGCCTATTTCTGATCTTGTTCTGAAATGTCTCTTCAGATAAACAAAAGTGGATATAAGGCAGATGAAAATTTACAAGGAAAATGTCATAATATTTCAAGAATTTAAAATCCCTTACATTGTTTAGCAAAGTCAGCTCTTTTTTAAAAAAATTATTCATATTACTGGAATTCATAAGGAAACTTTCCAATATGCACCATAATTAGCTCTGAATATTTGTTTTAGAAGGGTTCAGTATTAAACAGTCTGATATGACTGTCATCCTCCACAATTAACATCAGAAACTATTTACTGGCTTTAAGAACCGCAAATATTGTGCATGGAGGACATATTAGTTTTGGCCCTACTTTATAGTGTTTCAAACAGACGGTTGCTGATTACTTTTAAAAGATGACTTAAAATATTATCAAGAAATTATTTTCAGTTATGTAACTGTCTCCTGGACAGCTTTTAAAAAAAGCAAACAGAAGTCATACTGTACTGTGAAATGCTGGCAAGCGATAAGCAGCATTTATGTACATGTAAGCCTTTCATCCTGCTGAGATGGGCAGCAGTTGGTCACACACTTGTGAACAGAGCACCTGTCAGACGCTGGCAGCTCCTCTCAGGTGCAGGCAACTGCTCTGCCCAGCTATGAGGGCTCCAGCAGCCAGGCTTGGGAATCTAAGCCAGGTGCACACACCTGGCCCACCTCTCGTCCAGACTGAGAGTTCGGCGCTATGAATGCAGTCCATGTTTAAATAATCAACTAGATAAGGAACCCATGAGCAAGCTTTTACGGTTTCAGATCTTAGTTATTTCTATTTTAATTCTCAATTCAGCAAAAGAATCACACTGCAGCATGGTATTATGAATTAATTCATATGCCCTAAACTGCTGACAGAGGGATTGTTTGTTAACGTAGCAACAGATAACATGCATTCTATTCATGTCTGTTTTGAGACTGTGTTAAATTAAAATCTTTAGAAAGCCAATCCCTTTAATACTAGGTCTTCCTATTCAAGTACACTGAACATTTCTCATTTACTTAAGTATTCTGTGTGTCTCTTAGTAGCATTTCAAAGTTTTCTTTCACAAGGTAATACATTTTTTGATACTACTGAGAATGAAATCTTTTCCTTTACTATGTTTTGCAATGGGTTGTTTACATACAGAAAGGTATTTTATCCATTTGTATTTCTAAATTCTCTTACATTTTGGTATTGGTTTCTGATCAATCATTTTGGATTTTACAGGGACACAGTCTTAGCCTCTATAAATAATGATATTTTACACTCCATCTTTAAAATTTTTTTTTTTCTTCTCTACTTTTATCAACCAATATCTCCAGGATAATAATAAATATTAATGATGATATACAATATTTAAGCAGGATGATGGCGTTTGGCTTAAAAGGGAAAGATACAAGCCTGCTGAGAAGTATTTAGCTAGTCTCATTTGATTATGAGTTTTAAGTCAAGAAAAAAAATTGAATTTTATCCAATACCTTTTCAGCAACTATGGAGTTGATCAAATGACTTTTCCCTTAAAGATCTATTACATAGTACTTATATTAATAAATTTTCTAATTAAATCATCCTTAAAGTGTTTAAGATTTTTGTAATAATTTCTGTACTATTCACGTGAATAAGTTTTTATTTATAAATATAAGCTCATTATACCAGTTAAACAAATAAAGCTGTTAAGATAGAAAAAAATTTTTTCTCTGCCTCTCTTTTCCAAATTTGAACAATAAAAATAAACAATTTTTTTGTTATGTTCTAAAGCTTATTCTACTTCCCTGGTAGCTCAGCAGTAAAGAATCTGCTGCCAATGCGGGAGATACAGGTTCCGTCCCTGAGTGGAGAAGATCCCCTGGAGGAGGAAATGGCAACCCACTCCAGTATGCTTGCCTGAAATTCCATGGACAGAGAAGCCATGGGGTCAGAGTGAGACATGACTTGGTGACTAAACAACAAGGCTTATTTTATGCTATTTTATATGGAATAACTCGCGTCAAAATAGTTCTAAGTTCATAATTCCTATTTAGTTAAAGTAATGAAAGTTAAAACTTTATAAACAGTTTAATACAGTTTGGACTCACCTGTTGTGCCTCAAAAGGACCATACGGCTCAGTATTGATTTCCTGATGTGTTATATTCCAAGACACCTTTGGGGCAAGACAAGAACATTCAATCTGTCTCAAATGCTCTAGTAAAATAAATCCATCATTTGATAACATTTTGAAACATGACCATAATTTTTTCAATGTTTTTTTTTTGCCAGTTTAGGTAACATTCTATGCTTTCTACAAATGTTTGTAACAGGAAAGAGTATCATTTGGAACTCGTAAAAGTGAAAATGATTTGGGTTCATTACTCTTAACATAATTTCTCAAAGCTTTCTAGAAAGCTTTTAAAAAACCTAACAAGTAGCAGGATAACCAATAAGGGTTTCATGCATTCATGCCTTATAAAGCTAACTACAGAGAAACCTTATTCTTGAGCTTGCTAGGAAGGAACATTTACTCCTATCCCTCATTTCTCTCCATCTGGTTGTGTCCTGTGTCTCCCTCACTCCCCCGCTGGTTTGAGAGGAGAAATTGGGCATGTGCAGCCCTGACTCTCTTCTTTTTTCTCTTTCTCTTGGGAGCTGCCTATGCAGAGAGCACATTTTCCCATTCCTCCTCCTTACACTGTCTTGGGGGCAAGCAATCAAGTTGGAAGGCCTTCTAGTCCAGCACTGCTGTGAACGAGGCAGGGAAGCTGCTAAGTCATGGGTTTCAGTCTTGGGACAGACACTCTCTAGAAAAAAGAGCCACATCATCCTACTGCACTTTTATTAATTATCAAGGCGGTGCTTTGGCTCCATCTGCTGATTCTACTGCTTTATGTCTCAACTGGTGCAAAACTTGGATAGGATGAAGGGTATTATTTACTACACTTCAGAATTCCTTCTGGCATTACCAGTCATGCCCTACAAAAGGGTTCATAAAGTCCATTATTTTAAAGGATTTTAGTTAGAGAAAAATTTAACTTTGCTATGAAAACTTTCTCACTTTAGTCTTACCTGTACGGCAACCACTTGTGTACATGGAATATTTGTTACTTTATTAGTGCTTTCTGGATTTACTTCCCATTTGGCAGAATCTCCACAGTAGTCCTCGTTTCTGCTAGCCTCACTCTGGGCTATATCAGCACCATCAGAGCTGCACTCGGACTTCACTGATGTTTCCAAAGATTCCTCAAGGATCTGTGTTTCAGAGGCAATCTGGTTATCAGGGGCATTCTCAGCACTGAAATGATGAGCCTCAAAATGTACTTCCGTTATGTCACTGGCTACAAAAGACGGCACCACTGGTATTGGTCTTTGCAGGTGATACTCAGTAGGAACGCTGGCCAGAGGGGTGTAAATGCTATACTGGGGTAAAGTCGGTAACACACTGATGAAGGCTGGTGGTGTCTGGGTAATGTCAAATCCCCGAAAGGGAAGATATGTACAGTATCCTGTGACCAACTGGGGTCGAGGCCAATAGGTCGCTTTCACTTCCTCGGGAACTGGTTTGGGAGAATTAGAGGAGACTGGCTTGTGACCAGTCTCCTCAGGTACTGGCCTGGGAGAATCAGAAGATATCCCTTTGGGCTTCTCATCCTCAGAAACTGATCTGGAAGAATTATCGGAAACTGGTTTTGGCTTCCCAGTGTCACGAGCTGATTGGGGAAAATAAGCAGATGCAGGCTGAGGCTTCACATCCTCAGAAGCTGGTGCTAAAGCTAAGTCAGACACTGGTTTGGACTTTACATCTGGTTTAAATTCCCTAGCAGTTGGATTCAGTGGTAGTTTAACTCGTAAATACTCTCCTGTTTTTGAAATTTCTTCTACTTTTGTCTTAATGTTTTTCTTCTTTCTCTTTTTCTTGAGCCGTAATGCAACTTTCTTCAATGCAATACAGTTGTCAATCACAACAAAACGAGGACATCCCAGGAGAAACGCTTTCAAACCTCCTGCTTTTTCTAGTATCTGTCGAGTTTCTTCTGGGAAGAACTCGTATTCTTCAGAAAACATCTTGTTACTCATGTCCAAGGGACCATGTTCCTCCAACAACTGAGAGAAATAACTAGGCAAGAAAATTTACATATGTTATAAGGAAGTACTTACACATGCTTTTCTGAAGAAAATATTTCTCAAAATTTCCCCCAAAGCAAAAATACTACTTCATTTCTACCTGACCTGAACATCTCAACAAACATATTATACTCATATTAAATCTGAGAAAGGCTAACTGAAATCAATTATACTATAAATAAAATTAAGTTTACTCCTCAGAAAATAATCCTTTAGAAGTTTTTTTTTTAATATATATATTTTTAAATACTTGCTTTTGGATTAAAAAAAATTATTTGGCTAGGGCTGCCATCTATGAGGTTGCAGAGTCGGACACGACTGAAGTGACTCAGCAGCAGCAGTCTTAGTTGTGGCATGTGAGATCTTTATTTACAGCATGTGGATCTAGCTTCCTGACCAAGGACCAAACCCATGCCTCCTGCATTAGAAGCGCGGAGAATCACTGGACTGCCAAGGAAGTCTCTAGAATATCTTTTCATGTACCTGCTGGCCATCTGTATGTTTTCTTTGGGAAAATGTTTATTAAAATCTTCATCCCATTTCTAAGCTGAATTTTTTTTCTGCTACTGAGTTGCCTCAGTTCTTCATACATTTGGGGAATTAGCCCCTTATCAGATATATGATTTGCAAATATGTGTATGCATATTTTCATAATTGAAAGAGGACTGCTAGTGTCTTCAGTGGTCCTTGAGGACTGCCACAGTGCCCGTGCATGTCACTGCCAGTATGGGGCCAAGGGGTAGAAATGGGAAAAATATTTCAGAAGGCATTCCTGTCCTAGTGCTCCAGGTATGCCCCTTTGAAAAACCACTGTTTTCTACATGCTCATGATTACTTTCTCTTTTTTCCGAGAAGCAGATTAAAGATCAGGACCCAATTGCCTCTTTCTTGGAAGAAAGCATGACAAGCGAGCAAGAACCACCATGTTCTTTTTGGTAGGCAAAAATTGACAGGGAGAAAAAACATGATTCTTATTTCACAAAGTTATTTTTATTTGCAACACACTGTGATTCAACCTACGATCAATTTCACTCTCCGGCTATCTGTAAGCTGCATGCTAGGATCACATTTTCTACTTTTTGAAAACTTCCACTTTAACTGGTTAATAAATCTTGACTAACTAACACTACTAAAGAACTGTTTTAGGAAAATGTGAATGCAGAATATCATATACTTCAACTATCTGTATCATAAAACATTAGAATGAAGGGGGTCACTGAAAACACATCAGTCCAATCCCCTACTTTAAAGTAAAATATTTAAGTTAATTAAAAAAGCAGTTATCCCAATATCTTAACTCCATGTCTGTTATACTTTCTACTCTACATTCTTTTCAGATATAAAAGTTTAGTTTCATTTTTCTTTTACCCAATGGCCAATTAAAAAATAATCTTCAAGCCAATCACCATTACATGTTTATTTTTTAAAATTCAAAGAAAGAATTAAGTTCTGAGGTGTGACTTCCTATAACTTCTTGACTTTCTCCACCTATAAGATATAAACTTCATTTCAAAATATACAAACAAATCAACCTATTTTCTTCTCATAAAGTTACTTAATTTCTTTCCACTTATAAAGGTAATGTAGTCTTTAAGATGCAAACTCTTGAAAACTACAGTTTAGTTTCAGTTTAGATGCTTGAAGCAAAGGCTACCATGTTTTAAGAAATACTAGTATAGTCCCCTGGAGAAGGAAATGGCTACCTACTCCAGTACTCTTGCCTAGAGAACCCCGGGGACAGAGGAGCCCGACGGACTACAGTCCATGGGATCGCAAAGGGTCGGACACAACTGAGCGGCTGAACAACAAGAACAGTATAGTTTTAGTTGATTCCAGGTTGTCATCCAGCTCTCTGGGAATATTTGTTCAGCACTTCAACTCTGAAGAAAAACTATGAAGAGGGATCCAAAAACATGTAACTAAACTGAAGAGGATAGTGCAACTGAGAAAAATAGAAAAAATAACCAAATTACAGATGAGTGATGGGTTTTCCAGGAGTTCGCTTACAAATTAATTTTCTATTGCAGATCTCAGCCCCTCAACTTCTTTTCCTAAAGAAAGCATCGTGTACTACTTCTTAATCCCAAGCTTAAAAAAAAAAAAAAAAGCAAATGCTTTTTAGATTTTCCTGAACTCTATTACTCTATCCACCCCACTCAGACTTGACTTTAGTGTTAATTTCTTTCTTTTTTCTTTTCCTTTGGCCACGCAGCATGTGGGATCTTGGTTCCCTGACCAAGGATCACACCTGTGGCCCCTGCAGAGTCCTAACCCTACTGGATCACAAGGGAAGTCCCCTAGTGTTAAATTTCACATTCACATTTTCAAACCAAAAGTAATTCAGCCCAAAGTTTCTTAGAAGGAAATCTTTTCCTAGATGAATGTTGGGAGGCCAAGTTTTCAGTACAATACAGAGATACAGGGCTCTGTATCTGTACTACATCAGAGCTAGACAGCTCTCTCAGCAGTAGTCACCAGATCCTGGTATCCCTTCCCAGTGAAGGGTAACACTTCACCAAGCCACATAAAGTGTCATTGGGCTTAGGAGACACCAAACAACTACATCATATCAATGTAAAGACAATGAGAGCAAATAATCATACTATTCCTTGTCAAATATATACTGTGGAATTCATGATAAAAGATTATCGCTGGAAGCTTCATTTATCATTCCTATCAGGACACACTAGGACAGTTTTGGAAATACAAAGAATCTACATTAGCAGCGCAAACTGACACAACTAATCAACATTAGGGTTCTAAAAAAATCTTTAATAGTTAAAAATCTCTAATTAACTTTGTGTAATATATGACCAAAAGCCATAGAAACACTTTTCGTCCCCAGAGTTTGTGAGCCAAACACAGGTTCTTTTAATAAATAGAAAGGGACACAAATTTAAAACAACTTAAGATCTTTTACTGGCAGCCTCAGTATAACAACTGGAATGTAAGACACTTACTCATATAGAGTTGAACATTTTTGTTTTGGGTTTATGTCCCACAGCTTCTTATTACGGACAACATACTCATTACTATGCTGTTCATACAGAGCTTCAAATTCTTCTACATCCTGCCGAAGGTGATCAGGCACTACAAAGGGGCCCGCAGAATTTAAACTGCGTTTGCTGATAAAACAAACAAACAAATAAATGATTTTCTTGTGAATAATAAACTTCTAGGTAACCCAGAATAACATTTAAATTGGAATGAAGATAACATATTATTCAACTTTTGGATGTAAAAACACACTACCAGAGAATTTAATGCAGAAAAGTTAACTTTTCACAACTTTAGTCAAGAGATACCTGAGTGCTGAATAAATTCTTTTATTAATAATTACTTACTCATGCTATCAAGAGTAATTTTTTTAAAACCTTCTGGTTTAGAAAAAAAAATGTTGTATTAATTGTAACGTGTTAAAAAGCAAAATGAAAGGTTTTATTACAATGGTGATCAATTTAAGTTAAAGTGAGATTGAGACTGGTAAAAGGTACTTAAAACTTTTTTTTTTAATAGTATAAGAGTCTAGCATGCTGCAAAGCTGGAGTAGCGTTGAGTGTGGGCTCTAAACCGGATTGCTGGTTTAAACTCTGGCTCTGCTAAGTATGAGCTTTGTGTCCTTGGGTACAATCAACTGCACTGTGCCTGAGCATCCTTATGTGTAAAATGTATATAATAGTATTTATCTCCAAGAAAGAAGAATGGATTAGATGAGTTTATATATACATAAAAAGCTCTTAAAACAGTGCCTGGCACATAAGTGCTATCAAAATATAGGATGTTATTATTTAAACTTAAAACAATTCCCCCATTGAAAGAGTCCACAAAAATATGCAAAATAACTGTTACTACAACTCATTTAAGAAATGTGGGGGGAAAAATTTGTGGGTCTTTGGTCCATAAAGGAGTATGACATAAAAAACTTACTGCTACTCACTAGTTTTATTTCTTGTATCTACCTGTCTCTTGAAAACTCAGTTTCAACAACCAGATCCACTGGAAATCGCTAATACTTAAGGCTAAACCATAATATCACATAGAGCCTCCAAAGTATCTTCCTAGTAATTATCAATAAATAGGACATTCTCTTCACTGAACATTTTAGAGAGTATTTTCTAGGGTTTTCCAACAGTATCCTGCACACAGTAATAAGTTCTCAACCTTATCAAGTGAATGTTATCAACCCTCTGATTTTAATACAGTTTATATCAATTCTTAACACTGACAGCCCACACTATATAAATCAACCACAATGGGTCAAATCAGGTTGTTGTAACAGATGCATGTCTTAAGGCAGAGAAGTTAGGGAAACAAAAAAAGACAAGTATAAAGGACACAGATTAATATACCTTTTAAGTTAAAATAAAAGCAAAAATTTTCAGACTGTGCTTACATATGGTCTTCACCTGAAGTGAAAGTCTCATTGTTTGGTGTGACTGAAGGTGTTCCAGATCCAACTAACATAGGCTGGTTTAAAAAACAAAAATGATAATGATTTTCCACCTTTACCACTAAAACTGATGAATGCACAAAAATTGCCAATATATATGACTTATCTAAATTTTCTTGTGAACAGAGACATATAGTAATTAAATTTTCAACAGCCAAAAATAGGCACAAGCTAACATTTAGACAGTTTCTAAAACTCCAAAAAATTTTACACTATCACTGTGGAAACTCTTATTTTAGATAAACTACAGACATATAGTCAAAGATAAAAGCAAAAGTTGTACTGGAACTTTTAAGCTACTGTTATCTGCCCCTAATTTTCAACCCTTGCCTCCCATTTGATCCTGCAAATGTGTGACAGCCATTAAGAACCCACCGTAAGACTTAAAAATAATGCCCCAGTCATCTCACGGGCTTGAAGCAGAGCTTTAGGTGAGCGGAAGGAAGGAGTCTATCAATTCTGAGACTCTGTCATGATGATTAGTATTTAGCTTTTTTTAAAGTTTTTATTGAAATTTGTTATAATACTGGCTCCTGTTGTTCATGTTCTGGTGTTTTTTGGCCACAAGGCCTGTGGGATCTTAGCTGCCCAACCAGGGCCTGAATCCTCTCCCAGGCACTGGAAAATGAAGGCTTAACCCCTGGACCACCAGGGGAGTCTCAGCACTTTTACTCTGAATGTTTAGGTAATAATCCCATTAATTAATAATAATATGCATCATGTCTTGTCATACAGATAATGACATGAGGGCACAGGGAAGTCTATTTGCCCAAGGTCACAGAGATAATAAAAATAATAATTGGTAGAACCAAGGTTAAGAACCCAGGTCTGCCTGATCTCAAAGCAGCCCTGATCACACTGATGAACAACCATAAAAAGTGCTACATGACGACAATGATTGCACTAGAAAAAACCTACAAATTGAAAAGAATAATAGTCTCTCTTAAGAATTACTTACATACAACAAGAAACTTCAACTTCCTCAAAATGTAGAAAACTCGAAAAATATCTTTAAAGCCTAGAAAGTCTTTCTCTACAAAGTTCTTCACAATATCCGAAGAACTAATTAATTCTTATTTATAAACTCAATTAAGAATCAATACAGAAAATACTCCATACCTTTGAATCTTTTGGCTTCTTTTTCTTGCCTTTGTTTTTTATCTTGGTAGAATTAAACTAAAAAGTAAAACAGAAAAAAAAATTATTGAACACTCAAATAATATTATGAAGCTACCATATATTATAAAGATACCATTTTGATTTTCATAGACTGGTCCTAAGTTGAAGTACATAAAATGTTTACCAAAAATTAACACTTTAGTGTGTTAAGCCCCACTGTTTTGATTTATAATAGAAAAGAAAAATGTTAAATGACACCTAATGCTATATAACTAAAATTAATCGTTCCATCTTAAGATGCTGGTACTCATTTTCAACAAGGTTTATGCCATTTCAAGTAATTGATGAGATTTATAAAGTAATTCCAGCTATGTGCTTATCACATTTTAATGTTTTTCCTTTACTAACCAAACTAGACATTCTTCACTTGGCCAGACACCAGGGGACCAACAGTGAAATTAGAAGCAGCATCTAACTTCCCATGGGGTCATGTCATCTGTGCTTCCAGTGAGCCAGATAGGATCTGACTGAAGACAAAATTTTAAGTATAGACAACGTGATCCTAAAAAGTCATTAAACAAGTATGTCTCTGTTCGAAAACTGCCACAAACTAATTAAGGAAGACAGCTCTGGAATTATTTTAACTGTTTAAGCTCAATTATAAGCCACTCAAAGTCCATTTGTTTTCCTTACAGAACAAAACATAATTTTAATCACTACAAGGTTAACATTTTATTTTTATGCCATCAGATGACTCAAGAACTCCCTTCCTATGTCTATGATTAACATTCATTAGTTGTGAAAATTTATGGACACAGTCTAATTTAAGCTGTAGAGTATGCTGACTGTTGCTCCAAGAGGAAGACTGGGATTACCCTTTCTGAGAAAATGGCCATGTTACCCCAAAGTCATCCAGATTTGGTTCTGCAGTGCCTCCTGGGATATAAACAAACACCGGGTCCTCCCCTCCTCCTCTGGCTGACACAAATTAGAATATGACATTGAAAATGACGGGATAACTTACTGGTACGTCACCACTGTCCTGTTTCCTTAACACAGTGCAGCGGCTGTCTGTTAGAAGATACAGATGGTTTTGTAAGGAAACGAAAGGTTTATATTGCCGTACGATACACGAAGTCCTTAAAGAAAACCACCCCAGATACTACTAACATCCACTATGTCCTACTCCTTATTTGGCTTTGACACAGTTTAGTTTGGAAACCAAGAGCAAAATGGCTGACTCAGTGGAAAACCAACTACTAAGAATCACAAAATTTCAATCTAACTCAGTACAACTTGAGTTTTTTCTAGATACCAAACTCTATGCATGCTAGGTTCTGGAAATACAGAAATGTATAGAAAAGTCCCTGCCATCAATAAGCTCATGTTCTGCAAACTACACAAGAGAGGCAAACACCACAGCCCAGTGTGCTAAAGGCCACAGTAAATGCAGTGGAAACAAAGTGGACAGAGGAATGAAGTCTTCAAGGGGAGCAGCCCAAAGAAAGGTCAGGGAGGGCTGTGGGGAACAGAGGACTTCGGATGAGCAAGCAAGAAGCTGGGATGTGAGCAGGGATGTGAGCAGGGACAGCACAAGGCAGGTCTGGGTGCAGCAGGAAGTGAGGTGTACATTCCGTGGGGAGATAGGAGCACACTGCGGAGTCTAGACACTGTGACTTCAACCTGCAGGCAAAAGGAAGGAAGTGTTTCCCAAACAGAATACTTAAAGAGGATCAGACAGATGTTCTAGAAGAGTCAGCAGAAGCAGTGTGAGAGAAAAGTTTGGAGTGGGAGGGTCAGAGGCACGGAGACCTGTTGGAGACTACTGAGATCATGGAAAGGTTATTAAGATCCTGGCCTAGGGAAATGGAGATGGACAGGGAAGAGCAGATCAAGAATACAGCTTACTTGACTTGGCAACAAACTAGGTAAGGGGTAAAAGGCAAGAGGAAGGGTCAAGACCAATTTCAGCATTTCCTGCTTGAAAACAATACATAAAGCATTATTATCTGAGATAAATCTCATGTGGCTTAAGCCATTCCAAGAGAGAGTTATGCACATGGAATCCAAGAGAAAGTTTGGGTCTCCCAATTATCACAGCACTGGTGATATTACTGAGCACTGTTAATTTATAAGATCAGTGGATTTTGAAGTTTTTAACCAATGCAATTGTTGCTTTAAATGAAAGGAGATAAAATTGAAAATGTTGGGTGAGAGGCAGAGGTAGTGGACTTGAAAATCTGTTGGCTGGTCATTTGGTTGGTGGCTTGCAACTCTATGACTGAGAGCAGAGAAACTCACAGCTAGATGGACTGGGTTTTTTAGGCACAGAACACAAGAACCAGAGAAAATGCACGATTAAACCGAATTGTGTCCTTTGGAATTGTCCTGTGTGATCCAAACATGCATCAAGTTTTGTAAGCTCAGTCCCAGAAAAGCATTTTATTCCCAGCAGCAGCAAGCTGACAGCAATCAATTCAGAATATCAAGAAGCATGTCATCCATCCAGGGACACATGGATGTCCCTCATCCAGGGACACATGAAGCAGTGTCCCTGGAAAATAAAGCCACCTATATCTGAGTGTGCTCTCTCCTAAGAACCACAATAAAAGTAAGTTTTTCAGTTTCTTATATTGTATCTGAATTTCATAATGTGTAACTCTTTAGTACAAGGCCAAAACCTTTTCATGTTCCCTTTAAAACATAGCATGAAGTTTGAGTCTAACTCCTGACAATACATAAAGCAGACGTCTGATGAGAAGGGAAAAGGAAGAGAGCAGGGAGAGACAGTATCCTAACAGATACATGTAGTACCAAAGATAAGAAATTTAATTTCAGAATTGAAGAACGTGTCTAACTCTGGACGTCAACTGTCAAATCCACCTCTGTGTTCACAGCCGGGCGTGGACTCTACCCCTGCACCAACAATTTCCTCTTCCCAAGGAGGGGAACCCCTCAGCACTTTTCCTGGCCCTCTCTTCTCCCATATTACAGTTACTTGTATATTCATTTTACTCCTTTTTCTAAACATAAGGTCCTGAGGGCAAGGACTAGCATAAGCATTTCTGAATTCCCTGTTATCACACCTAGCACAAGGTGTTGAAGCAGCAGTAAAAGATTTCTAATGAACTGAGTTAGGGGTGTAGCTGGGCCACAGCCTCCTTTTCTGACTCCCAGCTCTAGGCTCTTCCCAACACAGCAGATATGCTATCTGTTCTAGATTCTGCAAACACTGTCTCCTCCTGCAGGCCAATGTTTCCTTGAATGCTACAAATTAAACCATTTCCTAAGAAACTTCATTCCCTTAATATATATATCATCTTTGCCATGTCACTGTCAAAACACCTACAATGAGAACAGTCCATGTAATGTATCCATCTGAGTGTCCTGACAACACTGAGATCCATAGAGTCAAAAGGCTTTAGAATATGAAAAAAAGTACTGTTCTTAATACTAACTTCCCCAAATAAGCCAGATATAGCATAATGATTTTCATTATTTTCTTTGTTAAGTATCTAAGTAAGCTAGATCCTTTGAAGACTTTTTCCTTAGACACAAATTGAAACTGTCCACATACCCATTATATCAAAGAACTCGTCCAGGGCATTATGCAGTGCCGGGAACTTGTCTCTGTGTTCTTCCAGCAGCCATATTAAACACCGCGCTTCCTTCAGTGACGTAGGCTCATAGAAATAATCAAGTTGCTTTCCTTCTATAGAGCCTAGCTTATGACCATATTTCTCATTCCAGAGAAAAGTCATGATGCTAAAATCAAGCTCCTTAAGAGGAGCTCCATAACGAGAAAAGAAAGGTCCTGTGGCATCTAAGCCTATAATAAAAACAAAACCCAAGTCAGAAGAAGGGAGGATTATTTGCTATAAAATTACATTCAGTTTCACATCTTGGAAAGCAGTTCTATTATAGTTTGCTTACATTTTCAGTGAAAACATTTAAATACTTGAGAATAAACTTATTCAAGCTATTATGGATTTCAGAAACACCATTTCACATGAATATGCTAAATACAGTAATTCTTACCTATTAGTTGAAAAAGGTGGACCAAAGGCTTCTATTATTCTAGCTATTTTTATTAGACTTTGGAAAAAACAAATTTTTTAGTATTTCTTCTTATTTATTTGGCTGTGCTGAGTCTTAGTTGTGGCATGAGGGATCTAGTTTCCTGACCAGGGATTGAACCTGGGAGCATGGAGTCTTCACCACCAGACCACCAGGGAAGGCCCAGAAAAGGAATTTTTTAAAGGCATTAAATTCCTTTAAAAATATAACAGTAACTTTTCACTACTTCATAATGATTTTCATTCCAATTAGTACAAGCTAGCTAGATTTTACAATGCTTTTCTATGTATATTCTATAATAACAAAACATCAGTAATCTATGGAACTTCCCAAATGCCTTTAAAACAGAAAATGGGTGAACTCTTCATCCGACACCTTCAAGAATGCACCTCATCACCTCGAACACCATGGCCCCTTATCCTCTTCATGAGATTCCAGGTGGTCACTATTTCAGATCTTCCTCCCGCTTCTGCAACTCCAGAGGAAGGGTGGCTCTACCCTCATGTACTACTACTGAAAGGAGGTGAGCCCCTGCTGCATGCTAACACAGCCACCAGAAGCAAGGACTGGCTCTGCTCTCTCCCCCGGAATCGCTAACACTGCACGGGGCACAGGCTCTCAGTCTGCAAATGCAGCAGAGCCTGCCAAGTCAAAACTACCCCAGACAGCTGAGCCTTCCAGACCCAACAGCTCTGCAGAGGTCACGTTACATATCAGTGTATTTAAACACAAGAATCAGCGACCATGTGAAATACTCACATGATACAAGGTTTAAGGGAATCATGGATGAAGAAACACCACATTCAAATCTCCAAATACAGCTCACATCAGAGCGTGTGCTAAATGAGCGGAAGGCAGCAGATCACACCTAGTACTGAAGTGTTAACCCCGCTCCTACCCAATTTAAATTAATCTTTGTTAAATAAAGCAAATTAAAGTAAGAAATATCAAACATTTTATCATTTCCTTGACTGTTTAGCAGACACTAATGGCGGCGTCACTTGGGACTAGTTTTATGGGGCCAGGAGCCCATGGAGACGTATGTCCACAGCAGCAACATTAGTAACCAACCACAGCCAAGCGTCCTGCCACCTCACTGTGCCTCCTGGCAGACATTTACCAGTATATTCTCTGAAACTAGTATTCCATCAGCTCCCATCTCTAAGGCAGGCCAGGCCGGCAATCTCTATGGGCCGCTGCTATGGCTCCTGCTAGCCTTTTACCCAAAAGCTGCCGACTGAATCGTCCACTGGGCTAGGAAGTAGCCACCTCAGTCACCAGGACAAACAAGGCCACAGTCGGTGCCCAGGGACCCCATCTTCTAGGGTCAGTTGACAACTTTCTCTGCCACTGCCTTCCATGCTCCCTGAGTAGGTCTGGTAAAGAGCCTGCTCGAAGGTTCTTCCTCAACCAAACTAGGAAAATCAGGACAGAGCACCAGAGTTTTATGATCCTGTGATTCACGCAGCTGAAGGTCAGCCCCAGGTTATTTCTCTTGATCCTTAGATACAGATCTGCCACAGGCGATCCTAACCAATCATCCATAGCTCCATCCACTCTCCCCTCCAAACTCTTCACAATCCCAGAGGGCACCCCTGCGCAGCTGACTCCAAGGGGTGCTATTCACCCAGGTAACCTTTCTATAGAAAGGACTGGACTTTCTTACTGACATCTTTCACAAAAGCACAAGGTAACCTTTCTATAGAAAGAAAGTGAAGTTGCTCAGTCGCGTCCGACTCTTTGTGACCCCATGGACTGTAGCCTAACAGGTTCCTCTGTCCATGGGATTTTCCAGGCAAGAATATTGGAGTGGGTTGTCATTTCCTTCTCCAGGAGATGTTCCCGACCCAGGGACTGAACTTGGGTCTCCTGCACTGAAGGCAGACACTTTACCGTCTAAGCCATCAGGGAAGTCAACTTATCTACAAGGTAACCTAAAAATTGTGAACTTCAGGAAACAGTGTTCTTTAACCATACACATTTGTAGTTCTACATTTTAAAAAATCATAAATGATAGTACAATTAAGAAGGATTCAGAGATCTGTATTTATCCTCCTACGAAACTGCATCTCTACAATTAAGAGACATACCAAAGCTATTAAGTTTCTGGATCCAGGAGGCTAGTTTTGGCTCCACTTCTTTAAGCTCACTCAAAACATGCAGAAATACCCTTGTCTTTACTCTGTTCTTTTCCTGGATCAAATGACGAATGACATAGTCCACTGCTTCATTCAGGAAATTTCTGCTAGAAAAACACGTTGTGTAGTCTTCTGTGGTTAAAACCTTCCAAGAAAGCAATTCTTTGAGAAGTTTGGAAGTATTCAGTATCCCGGACTTAATCTCGTCAGCGTACTGCTTTATGCACTGCAGAATTCTGTCATCAAGGAACTGGCAACTTTGGACATGGTTGATAGTTTCTAAGGATGAATAACAGTGGACAGTAAAAAGGAGAAAGAGGACCAATTTGCAAAAACATAAACTGTGAAAAACTTAACCTAACATTGTGTGTGAAAGTGAAATCAAAGTGCTAGTCACTCAATTGTGTCTGACTCTTTGAGACGCTGTGGACTGGAGCCTTGCTAGGGTCCTCTATCCATGGAATTCTCCGGCAAGAATACTAGACTAGGTAGCCATTTCCTTCTCCAGGGGATACTCCCAACCCAAGGATTGAACCCGCATCTCCTCCGCTGCTGGCAAATTCTTTACTGTCTGGGCCACTAAGGAATTACATAGCAATATAATCCGTGACTCAGATGTATTCTTTATGTTGTTTTAAATAATCTAAGAAATTTTAAATTAGATATATAAAGTATTTAACTTTAAAAGTGCCTTTTAAAGACATGAAACTTCACAGTAAATCAAACATATCAAGTATCTTATTTCCTTCACTGATACCACTCATATAACATCTAAAAACTTGGTTCCTCTAAAATAAGGTTACTTCCCACAACAATCTTAACTGAGCCTTATTTATTGAATGTACAACTCAAATTTTACATTCAATAAATATGTTTCAGGCATAAATGTAAAGTTTTTTTTTCCCCTCGAGTTGGAGGGATCATTGCTTCAGGTATAAAACAATATTTGGTTGAATTTGGATAAATGTATTATTTATCTTACTGTTGAACCCTAAATCAAAGACCTGTGGAGTTACTGATTGCAGTATCTCAAAAGTGCATCTTCCTACCCAAGCATTTCCCCCCAAAAGTGGCCATTTAACCTCTTGATGCTAATACAGTAAATAACTTACAAATACAAAAAATATATAAAGTAAATGATGTTCCCTAAAATTTTTTTCAGTAGAAAAGACAGTTCCAATTGATTTCTGAAACATTAATGGAATAGCCAGTCAATCCTAAAGCAAATCAACACTGAATATTCATTAGAAGGATTGATGTTGAAACTCTAATACTCTGGCCACCTGAGGCAAAGAGCCGACTCTTTGGAAAAGACCCTGATGCTGGGAAAGATTGAGGGCAGGAGGAGCGGGGGTGACAGAGGATGAGATGGTTGGATGGCATCAATGACTCAATGAACATGAGTCTGAGCAAACTCTGGGAGATAGTAAAGGACAGGGAAGCCTGGTGTGCTGCAGTCCATGGAGTTGCAAAAAGTCAGACATGACTTAGTGACTAAACAACAACAAGATGAAAAACAAAGACAGCAAGAGGAAATATTAATGCTGGCAACAGTCATCAGAGTAGAAAGAGAATAATTTACTTTAACTCAAAACTGAAAGTAGTCCTGGGGATACAGTGCACAATACAATGACTATAGTTAATAATACTGTTTCGTGTATATGCATGTAGACCTTGAAAGTTCTCATCATGAAAAAAAAATTCTCTATGCATGGTGGTGGATGTTAACTGGATTTACTGTGGTAATCATTTTGCAATATACAGAAATATCAAATCATTATGTTGTATACCTGAAACCATACATTAAAAAAAAAAACACACACAAAACTTGTAAGAAAATGTGTCCACAGGGACAGTAAATCACTGAGACTGCTCCCATGTTGATCAGGGAATGCTGACGAGATGAGCATAAAACACGAGGTAATCTCTCTGGCATCTTATATGAACTGCTTCTTTACGTGAAGCAGCATACTTCAGATAATTAGTGGCTAATTTACAGTTCAAATATATGTGTGGAATTTCAAATACTATTTTCACGTTCACATTGGAGATAAGGGAACTGAGACAATTTGCCCTGAGTAAGTGGCAGGAAAGTGTTTTCAATTCCTATATATTACTTCTAAACTCAACATTCCTTACACCACCCCCCTCCCCACCTCAGGGTAATCAAAAGATGGTGACAGTATTAAAATACCAAGGGAAATCTAAATTTCAATTCAATTTAAGTATTAACATAAAGCCCAACAAGATGAATTTTTTTTTTCTTTAGCCATGGATTTTATTGTTTGAATATTTGCAATTATTATTCTATACACAAACATTAATTTCTTACAAAACTCTGTATTCCATATTGCTAGGTCACTTCACTCTTCATTTTATGTCAATTTCTATCAAGAACTATTTCCCCAAATCACAATCTCCCTGATTGTGTGTTGTTGTTTTTCAGTTGCTAAGTTGTGTACGACTCTGCGATGCTGTAGACTAGCCCACCAGGCTCATCTGTCCATGAGATTTTCCAGGCAAGAATACTGGAGTGGGTTGCCATTTCCTTCTCCAAAGATGAATATTTGTATACACACTTTTACGCAAGAATATATGATTCTCAGACTTCCAGCATACCTCTCTGCTCTTCAGTTTTTGGTGGGTTACTTTCCCTTAGGTCCTCTTCCAGTCTTTCTTGTGCTAATTTTTTTGCTTCCTTTTTTTGGAGCTTCCGCTTCAATTTTTTGTCTTCTTTCAGCCTCAACTTCTCTAGGCTGATAAATAATTATAAATAGTGACAATTCACCTTTGTTATGAACTCAATCAACTACTTTCCTTTGCCTATTATATAAGCCATTTTCCAAACAATAAACTAGAAGTTTTCTTTTTTAGTCAGAACTTGGGACTATATCCTCTGTTCAATATCAAAAACTTTTGACACATGGTCAATTCAGTCAAAACAAGTGTTCTTGTTTCATAAAAACAAGAACATCAATGACTAAGTGATTTATAGCTAAGGATGCACATATAGATCATATAGATATTATCCCCATATTTAGAAGATACCATTAGGGTAAAGAGGAATAGTAAAAAATTACTATGCAAGATAATACATGTAAATACTCATTTCCACAGTAAAATATCATTTTCACAACCCAATAATGATCCACAACACTCAAATTTGGTCAATATGGCTACAAGAAATTCTCTTCAACAAATAATACATCTTTTCTTTTGCTTTTTCTTGGTCACCAATGATTTAAAAAAAAAAACTTCTTAAAATGGAAAACAAAAAGCAGGGCAAAAAAGAAAAGAAAAAAAGATTGAATTATTTGAACAAGAAGATAACAGAAAAGTGATTAATTTTGACAGTTCGTTGAGTATTTCAGGCTGAGAAGGAGTCACTAGTTCAAAATGTTTGCTGAACAGAACAAAAGGAAAGATGTTTTTGGAATTAAACAGTAAACAACTAACAGCTAAGTATGTAATTTTTATCCAAATGCCAAATCTACTGAACACGTCATTTCATAGTTCAAATGTCATTTTACTTATAAATTCAATCACTAAATAATGCTTCTTATTCAAGTTTTTAGCATTTAACTATTCGAGGTTGTCTTGAAAGTTATAAATACCTATAAAATTCACTTCAAAACTACTTATTTGGATATGTGTGCTGAGCCAATTTTTAAAACAGCATTATTTAGAAATGTGCATTTAACAGAATCATATTCTAATGGACATTATTAATCTGATTATTCAAAATCTTACCTAGAACATTTCTGTTTCAGAATAGGTCTTGGAGGAACCTTTTCTTTAATGACTTTGTGTTCAAACTTTAAATAAAACAGAGACATCTAAAATTTGTCTCATGCTCTCATGACATTAAGCATAAAATCACAAGTTTAACATGCATTTCAAAAGCACAGTCAACATCCAAATTGACAGAGAACAGTAATGGTACTCTGACCCAAACAAAAGCCCAGAACACTTTAGCAACACAATTTACTGAAAAGAAAAACAAGAGAGTACACACAGTTAAAGAAGGTTAAAAAAAAATTTAGAGTAACCAGAAGATCAAATGAATGACAGATGTCATTACAACAACCCATTCCTACAGCTCCCATGTAGTGCAGCTCAAGACCCTCTCCTCCCTCCCTAAGATCCCCCACCTTGTCAACACCAAACAGTTTACCAGAAATTTAAAAAACAAGGTTATCAAAAGGAGTAAAATCAGTAAAACTGAAATGCAAAAAAACTCCTTTGCCTTTTAGGAGACAAAAGAACACTAGAATCCTTAATTGCAAAGAATCATTCTTAAAAAAAAAAAAAAAAGAAGCAGCATTGTTACATCCTATTATTTCCTATAATTTCTTATATTAAGTAACTATTTCGTTCCTGGAAAATGCAAGGAAATTTACATAATATTTTATAAGGTATAAGCATTTTGGTTATCTATTTAATGAGACTTCCCCAGGGTCTACTTACTTCACATTTAACTTGACCACCACTGCTGAAGATGATAATCTTTGAAATGATTCCTTTACAATCAGGAGTAAGACAAATTCCTTGCAGAAAATCCTATTTGATTTAAAAACAGGGGTGGGGGTGGGGGTGGATAAATGTACACATGTATGCCATTTTAACAATGGAACAGTCAAAATATGATCTAAAATCTTCTTCAGGAGGCACTGCAAAGCCCCTGCTCACTGCCAGCTGATTCCCAGAGCCTCCAGCTGCAGGGCTGTCCACCTGACTTGCTCGGTCATGTGAGGTGAGCTGCCCTGACGTGTGCTACCATCCACACCAAAGCGTTAAGAACGCTGAGTGGACTGGCCACTGCTCTTTCCTCCAGATCACAAGAACATGTCTCAGTCACTCCTCAGCCTCAACCGAGAAACAAAGTCCACAACCCCACAGACCGGAGCTGCCACTGCCCAATCCTGGACAACAACTGCAAAACTTCAAGACAAGTAATGTGAGCCAGAAACAAGCCTTTCTTACTTTAAGTCATAAGACATTTGAGTTACTTCAAGGTACCCTAGTGAAAGCTAATATACAGCGGGTACTTCAACCCAGGGGAATGGTTAGGACCACTAAGGGCATGGCTATAGCTGGTAGTGATGATTGTGTCCCATTCTGTAGGGCCCCGTGGACTGTAGCCCACCAGGCCCCTCTGTCCATGGGATCCCTCCAGGCAAGAATACTAGAGTAGGTTGCCATGCCCTTCTCCAGAGGATCTTCCCGACCCAGGGATCGAACCCGGGTCTCCTGCATTGCAGGTGGATTCTCTGCTGTCTGAGCTACAGCGCCACCACCCTGAGGGTATAGCTAGAGAAGCTCAATTAGAGTGAGACAAAGACAGAGCACGAGTGACTCATCGGCAACAGTGATTTGGTCACATCATCAAACCTCTAGATAACAACATGAAAATGTGTAAAATGTGAGCATTTATTTTTACTAAACCTGAATAATTACTTCTGCTAACATTCACCTAGCACAACCACCTTATTCTTTCCTCCTCAATAAGGACAGGGGTTCATGCGAGGCTAACAGTGTAGAGTAAGGTTCTTTTTTTAAGTCCATAGTTTACATGGATCAGAAACAAAGTCTATGAATGAAGATTATTAAACTATGACTGCTCTCAAAGTGTATCTGGCTAATGGTAATTAACATAATTATCTCGCTAATTAAGAGAAACCCCAACCAAATATGGCAGCACAAAATTTAAGTTGATTTCTTAGTACAAATATCTCAAACTTTTTTAGAAAATAAAAAATTTGAGGCCCCAATTCTACATCATAACATTAAATCATTTATTTTGGATCATACATTCCAAACATAAAAGGGGGGGGTTAAAACAATTTATTAAAAGCCTCTATGGTTACTGCCTTTACACTTGCATAAATGAAAAACAAAAACTTTCTACTTTATCATTAAAACTTTAATACCTTCTAGTTATGTCTCACACAAAGAGAGAAATTCATATTCACTTAAGACTTTTCTTGAAGATACTTGGGGAAGAAAAATCAATATATAATAAGCAGACTAAAAAATCCAGAAAATCTTGTTAGTCTTACCTTGTCAATTTTATCATTGAAGGTTGTTGTTTTTAACTTCTTCCAGCAGTTCATGTGAAATTCTATTTTACAAAACTGGCAACAGCTGATCCGTATAAAACCCTGGGGTTTTAAAACAATTTTTAATTCACATCTTAAAAATGTCTACACACTCTCTTTTTCACACCCACAAGACATAATAAGACACAGACCTGCATTCACCTGGCAGACATCACATTTCCTCCTACGGGAGTATAGTACGTCCATTCCCCAGATTGCCTAGCGCTGAAGACACTTAGATTGACTGACATTCATTTCCACAATTTACAGTTGTGTATTCCTTTGGAAGTGAAAGTGTTAGTCGCTCAGTTGTGCCCAACTCTTTGTGACCCCATGGACTGCACCCCACCAGGCTCCTCTGTCCATGTGGGTGTTCCAAGAGAGGATACTGGAGTGGTTTACAAAATATCAAATACTTTATAAACTTTATTTCATCTGAACTACTAATGAGGGACAGCAGGCAGCTTCTATCTTCTTGAATAAACTAAGGTGCAGCGTTCTATTCACTCAATTAACTGCCAGACTCAGTCTCAGATTTAGGCCTTCAGGAGTTACTCAGTGATCAGAATGATTCTTGGATTTCAATTCTTCAGATTCTTGGACTCAAATTATGTAAGAAATTAGAACTCCGGCAAATCAGGTTAACCACCTCACTGTTTCCTGTGCTCCTAAGGAGCAGGCAGTTACACGGAACGGTGGCTAGAAGGTGGAAATGGAATTAGCTAGTCTGCTTTCTCAGGTCACCACCACTGCCCTCGGTGTTTATTTCAACGACTCTGGGCCCCCACGTGAGGTGCTGCAGACTGAAGTCAGGGGAGGAGGCAGACAAGAGGAAGTGAAGGCAGAGAACTTGGGTGGCTCCAATTAAAGAATTTGTTCTGAAACCATTTTCAGGCACAATTCAGTTAAGTTCATGTCCCAGTATACCCTCGTTCTGTACCTTGAAGTCTGGATCAGTTATATATATCTGGATTTTGGAATATCCATGGCACTTCTGATAGCAACAAGTGGCATCCGGCACTGGAGGGAACCTGCATTCTTCAACGAATTTCTCTAACAGCATCTATAACAAAAGTAAACAAAAACAATATGACAACAATAATTCATCAATCAAATTCTTTCAATAATCTCTTGCCATCAAAATATTTTCAGCACAAAAAGGACCAAATGCCTTTTAGCCAAGAAACTACATACAACTTATAAAGTTTTTCCTCCTGGAGAGAGGCAAATACAGAGACATGCTGAGAATAGAATGGAAGAAAAGGACTGCACGAAAAATTTTCAGAATTTCAGACTGAATCAAAATCTTATCCTGTTGTAATCCTCAAACCTCATTTTACAACACATACCTCTTAAAAACCTCCTTTAAGCATTCACAGGCGCCTAATGAGGTAGAATTACCCTTAGGATTCCACTGTTCTGCCCAGGGTCACTTCACCTGGGACATCCTCCCACCCTCCACTGACATTCATCCTCCTCCCGGAATCCCCGCACTTGTGCTTGCCCATCCTCTGAAGAATTATACCACTGCCACTGAAGTCCCCAAGACTCATGCCAGGCTTCCCAGGATGGTTCATTGTTATCAATAGTTCCAATGCCTCCATCCCAGTCCAGAATAAAGAGAGGAAAATCCAACAGTCCCTCTGTTTTATTTTTTATAACAGTTTTGTTCATATATAATTCATGTACCATACAATTCATGCACTTAAAGTGTATAGTTCAGTGGTTTGTTAGTATATTCAGAGTCATGTAACCATCACCATAGCCTAAATTTAAAACATTTTCACCACCCAACAAGAAATCCCATACCCATGAGTAATCCCTCATCTTTCCTCAGTCCCCTACCCCTTACAACTACTAACATATTATCTACCTTCATATGCAGATTTTCCTATTGTGAGCACTTCATTGGAGGTCCAGTGGTTAACAGTGTGCTTCCATTGCAGGGGGCACAGGGTTGATCCCTGGTTGGGCAACTAAGATCCCACATGCTACATGGTGTAGCCCCCAAAGAAAAAAGTCCTACTGTGGAGATTCCAGCTAAACAGAATCACACAGTATCTGGCACTTCGTACCTGGCTGCTTTCACTCAGCATATCGTTTTCAAGGTTCATCTATATTGTAGTATGCATCATTACTTCACTCCTTTTTATGGCCAAATGTGTTATTATGGATACACATTTTATTTAACCATTCATCAACTAATGGCCTTTGAGTTCTTTCTACTTTTTGACTATTTTGAATAATGCTACTATGAACATTCATATGTAAGTTTTTGGGAGAACTGTGTTCCTGTTTGAGTATATTTAGAGCTGAAACTGCTCAGTCATTTGATAACTCTATCTTTAACCAATGAAGAACTGCCAGACTGTCTTCCAAAGCAGCTCCACCATTTTAAATTTTATAGCAATGTATGGGGGTTCTGATTTCTCCACATCCTTGCCAACACTTGTATTGTCTTTTTGATTACAGCCACCCTGATGGGTGTGAAGTGGTACCCTGTTTTCACTTGCATTTCTCTGATGGCTAATTGTTGACAACACTTTGCATGTTTATCATCTATTTATACAAGCTGTTGGCAGATATTCCCATGCAGATCTTTTGGCTACTTTTGATTAGAGTAAGAGTTGATTCCTGTGCTTATAAAAGCTTTAGTTAAAAGCAAGTTCTGAGTATACACCAGGGCTCACCACAAGTAAAGGCCTATCCCAGTCAAGTTACATGATTTAGTCTTTTTAGAACTGGCAAAGCACCCCATGATTCTGGACATGAGACCAATTTATACTTTTTAGGTCTTCAAATAAAATGTCAATAACTATAGAAAGTATAAGGAAACAATAATGTGAAATCTTCCTCTATGTACAGCCAGCACACAACAGTGCACTCTAGCCAGAATGCCTGGAGTCAAGCCAGCTCCACCGTTTCCGAGCTGTTTAATCTTGAACTCATCACTCAATCTGTCTAAACATAATCTTCCTCATCTGTCAAATGTGAATAATCACAGTGTTCATCACATAGGGTTGCTGGAAGAGGTACAGGTAGTGATAAATGGAAGGTGTATGATTGGCAAATGGGAAATACTCAATAAACGTTGGTGATTCCACCAGTTTTTAAAGGGGAAATGAAGGAGCTGAGGACAGAGTGTTACTACCTCTCTGTCGTCTTATGCCTGAATCAAGAGCACAGGAGTGCAGATGAGCTTTTATGGTTAGTAAGAAACTCTACAGAAATAATTACCTTTATCTTCCCTGGCTGAGTCTCCTCAATAACCACATTACTTGTGGGCCAAGTTAACACTCCAGGAAGACGACAGATCAAGGTTCTTGCTTTCTCAAAATGATTAAGAGCTTCTAAAAATCTACAGACAGAATTATGAAGAAAGTATTAAAGATGTGACATTAATTTCCATTCCCCACAAGGCACAGAGATTTCAAGCTTACCAGGAAGAGTACATTTGACAAATCACTGCACAGAAATATTCACGGTAACCCATATTTTCTTCAAAAAACCAAGGCATTATCACTCTTTGCTACAAAAGTAATATAAATTAAACACAAATCTACCAGTACACTCACTGGCTTTACTATGGTAGGTGCACAGTAGTTCGTTTAAAGCTGTATTTATTTTTTAAAGTTTTCCATAATTAAAACAGAAAACTGAACAAATTTGGTTGTTCCATTTTTATTTAATTTACTAATCTAATTAAAGGAGGTCCTTGTAGTGCAACAATATAGGTCCACTTCATCTAATTAATCATAAACGGGGAAATGTTTTTTAACTTGATTCATTTAAAACGGCTATAATAAAATCCCTCTGCTGTAAAACTGTTAAAGAGCTCATGTATTCTGGACATCTTTCTTCAGCTATAAAGTAGTTGATTATTTTAACACAACAAATGTGTATGTAAACTGTTTTAGTATAAATATGATATGTTTTAGTGCCAATTTACAGTTTAAAAAATAATGCCAATAGTTTCCCAAAATTCATTCAACCAAAGAATACTCAAATAATGAATTATAAGGTTCTCCCAGTCTCTGTTCTTCTTGTTAGACTACAGAAGCAAAAGATTTCCTGTTCTTCAATCTTGAAACCATCTCCCAATTGAAGAAGTCATTTTTACCTTTGTGTAGATGACTTCACCTGCAGAAAAGCTAGACCACCATCCACCATAAGACAGTTATAAACAGCAAGACTAAACCAGAGACTACACATTACAACAGCAAAAAACCAGCTAGCTTATTGGTCACTGGATGCCAAACTGTATTATTTTGAAATTAAAATTTAAAAGTGTTTCCACAACACTGTAAATCAACTATACTTCAATAAAATTTTTAAAAATTTTAAATGACTTTCAAAATGGTAAAACACATTTTCACTTACACAACCTCCATGATGTTACACATTTATGTTATTTTCCTAGATCTAGTGAATATGTGCATGTGGTCACCGCATTAAACGGGTATGTCCTAAACAACTTACACTAAACTTTCAAATTAATTGCATTTGTTATTACCATGGAGATGATTGCAAAATCCTCACTACCTCTGATTCTTAACAGAGTTGAGATGGTCAGACAGTAGCTTTAGGAAGTAAAAGAAATTTATTTAATCTTTAAAGACCTTTAAAGAAGGTTCTAGACAGCCTCTAAAGTTGAGTTCTCAAGAGTCCCAATGGTCTGATAACATTTCCTCTAAACAGTTAAGATGAAAATTTAAGGATAAAAGTTATGAATAATATTCAATAAATTATTTCTTTATAAAAGTAATCTAACATACCTACCACTATACTTGGGTTTAAGTGGCAGGAACAGGGAGTTGGTTTTGTTTTTTAGAAAGCTCAAGTCATAATCCTGTCCCCTAATGCTCATAGACATTTGGGGAGGTAAGATATGAAACAGGGAACAGATATGTATTAAAAGTTTGAGTAAGGACTTCATGTACAAGTTCAGAAAAGAGTTTTTTCTTTCTTCTAACCCATGATGTCTTCCAACAAATATATACTTCATATTAAAACCATCCTCATACAAGTTTTGAGGGGAGAATAGGTGACTGCAGCAAGCCAGACTTCCTGGTCCTTCACTGTCTCCAGGAGTTTGCTCAAATTCATGTTCATTGAGTAAGTGATGCCATCCAACCACCTCATCCTGGTACCTGCTTCTCCTCCTGCCCTCAATCTTTCCCAGTATCAGGGTCTTTTCCATTAAGTCCACTCTTTACATTAGGTGGCCAAAGTACTGGAGCTTCAGTTTCAGTATCAGTCCTTCCAATGAATATTCAGGGTTGATTTTCCTTTAGGATTGACTGGTTTGATGTCATCACCATCCAAGGGACTCTTAGGGGTTTCTCCAGAACAATTCAAAAGCATCAACTTTTTGGCACTCAGCCTTCTTTACAGTTCAACTCTTGGATCCATACATGACCAGTGGAAAAATCATAGCTTTGACTATACGGACCTTTGTCAGCGAAGTGTCTTTGCTTTTTTAATACACTGTCTAGGTTGTCATAGATCTCCTTTCAAGGAGCAAGCATCTTTTCATTTCATGGTTGCAGTCACCATCTGCAGTGATTTTGGGGCTAAGAAAATAAAATCTGTCACTGCTTTCACTTTTCCTCTTCTATTTGCCATGAAGTGATGGGACTGGATGCCACGATCTTCCTTAGTTTGACAGCTGAGCTTTAAGCCAGCTTTTTCACTCTCCTCTTTCACCCTCATTAACAGGCTCTTTAGTTCCTCTTCATTTTCTGCCATTAAGAGTGGTATCATCTGCATATCTGAGATTGGTGATATTTCTCCCAACAGTCTTGATTCCAGTTTGTGATTTATCCAGCCTGGCATTTCTCATGATGTACTCTGTATGTAGACTTAAGGTGGGAGGAGAAGGGGACGAATGACAGGGGATGAGATGGTTGGATGGCATCACCAACTCGATGGACTTGAGTTTGAGCAAGCTCCGGTAGTTGGTGATGGACAGGGAGGCCTGGAGTGCTGCAGTCCATGGGGTCGCAAAGAGTCGGACACGACTGAGTGACTGAATTGAACGGACTCTGCATGTAAGTTATATAAACAGGGTGACAAACTACAGCCTTGTCATGCTCCTTTCCCAATTGTGAACCAGTCAGTTGTTCCATGTAAGGTTCTAACTGTTGTTTATTGACCTGCACATAGGTTTCTCAGGAGATGGGTAAGGTGATGTGGTATTTCCATCTTTAAAGAATTTCCCACAGTTTGTTGTGATTCACACAGTCAAAGCTTATGTAATCAGTGAAGGAGTAGAATACTGGAGTGGTTTGCCATTCCCTCCTCCAGTGGACCACATTTTGTCAGAACTCTTCACTATGATCCGTCCTTGGGTGCCTGCACAGCATGGTTCACAGCTTCACTGAGTAAACAAGCCCCTTCACCACACCAAGGCTGTGATACATGAAGGGGTAATGTAAACCATTAATTTATATCAATTCAGTCACAATTTATAAATGATGTATACCAAAACATACAATACAAAACTTCTTGTGCCACATTATTAATGAGTTTCTTATTAGATTCAAAATTAGAAAGCACTGGTAACTGAATTGTTGACTTTAATAATTAATATTGAAATGCCAGTCCTCAAAGTAAACACAATTATCACAGTATGCAGGAGATGTCAAAATCACTCCAGAACAGGGATCATCATCCCATGAGACTTCAAATGAGTTAGCAGCCTAGAGCATAATGTAGTGTAGTTTCCACTAACCTGTTTTTTTTCAAATACACTTTTCCAATTCCACAGTAGGCCAAGCAATCAAGTCCCTCATTGGGGTAGTGTTCAATCATCCTCTTAAACTGGTTTTCAGCTTCAGATAACTCCTTTGGCAGCAATGAGAACCGTGATCACTTACACAGAAAAAAAGGCTGGGAACAGATTTTACCTGAAGGTTGATTCTTTTTGTGTAATACTAAAACAACTGTATACCCCAAAATTTCTATGGCAAAATTACACCTTCTGCATTTCATTTTCTTAGCAATTACATAAAATATGACCATATGGATACTGAGACACAGAACCAAAATGATCCAGCTCTGGAATGAGAAGTTGGCACTGAACACAGACAATGCACCAAATGAGCATTTACTAACACACATACAGGACCTAGTGTGTGCTGGCTAAAAAAGAAATAAGCTCATGGCAAAAAGACTGATTTGGATGCAAATGCACTATAACATGTATCCTAGTAAGCACTGCTCCCTTAGAGTCACAGGAATTCCAATAATGTTGCCACAATGTTTTGTGACATAAGACAAATGCTGTGTCTTAAAAACAGCTGTTTAGTAAAAATTTACAACTTAAAGTACATTCTTTTGACAGTTCTCAACAGCGGAAGCCTCTGGGCTTTGAATGAATTTTGTTTTGGAAAAAATCCAAAAGATATTTAGCTCAAAATAATACTGGCCGTCACTCCATTGTGGATGATAAATTAAATGTCACTATAGAATGGAGTTAATAAGAAGCTCTGAAGCCAGTTATAAAGGAGGCATTCCAAAGCAAGGGCTTTTCTGAAGTAAATAAATCAATTCTTTCTGGAGATACTCTGATTGATGAAATTCTTTTAAATGTCTATCATTCTTTTAAGTTCTATCACCCTGGTTTTTTTTTAAATCAAAATTAAATCAAAGTAAATTAAAAATGTAATAAATTATATCTTCAATTCTGATGAAACAAAATATGATATTATTATTCTGTTGAGAACATGTTGTCCTGGCTTCAAAAATCTACCAGAAAACAGAGTCAGAGAGTCCCTCCCTAATGGAAGACATACATCTGCCACATCAGGACAAGAAAAGCAGCCTGTCATGGGAAAAACGACCCTCAGGCTCTGTGGACCTCTCAGAGAGTGAACCTCATTAGGTAGCTGTTATGGTTAAGCTTCATCTAGCCTAGGAAGCTTGGAGCCTAATTCGGTACACAGGGTAATTTCTACCTGAGGTTAACTCTAGAACCATTTCTACTTTTTTTCAGAAATCCAACACCATGGAAAGTGGAGTATAATGTTGGGCAGTGCAGGTAAGTAAGCTTTTAAGGGGCACACTAAAGGACTGTGAGTAATGGTCACACCCATACCCTGACTGCATGTGGTTATGGGAAGCCTGAACGCTAGGAAATAATAAAATGCCCAAGGTACTTGCTCTCTGGAACTAAAGAGCTATTAATAACAGCATTTTAAGTATGTTTTAAAAAATAAAACAGTGTAACACAAAGCTGAACTCTCTTTTAACCTCCCTAGTCCAACTCCTTTCTTCTATCACTAAATGCAACCATTACCTTAAACTTGATATATAAGGCTAGTTCATATTTTTCTTTTATAAGATGCAGATAGCCATAAACAATATATACTTCTGCTCTGTAAATATTCCAAATTGTACATAAGTGGTATCACATTGTTTACTACATTTCCAACTTGCCTTTTTCCCTCAATGTATTTCCAAAATCTATCATGACACATCAGGTCCTTTACTTTTTACATGATAAAAAAGTAGACTCCCACTGGTGATCTGGCATAACTTTTTTCTAATGGAAATACAAACTGAATTTTCTTAAAAAAAAAAAAAAAAACACACAAACTAAATTAAATTTAGGCATTTCAGAAAAAATTATCATCGGCTGCTGATCGCCAAGATCAAGTGTAGAAAAAATTATCAAGAAAGTACACAGGCAGGGAAGATGGCGGATGACAAGGATTCTCTTTCCAAGCTTAAGGACTTGGCTTTTCTCAAGAACCAGCTGGAATGCCTGCAGCAGCGTGTGGAAGATGAAGTCAACAGTGGTGTAGGCCAGGATGCCTCATTCGTGTCCTCCCCATTCCTCAAGGGGCTTCCTGGCTGGCTATGTGGTGGCCAAACTGAGGGCCTCAGCAGTACTGGGCTTTGCCATGGGCACCTGCACTGGCATATATGTAGCTCAGGCGTATGCTGTGCCCAATGTAGAGAAGACATTGAGGGACTATCGTCGATCCCTGTGCAAAGGGCCCGACTAGCTCTGGATTCCATGAAGGAGGCAGGATGAGCAGCTGGGGAGCAGGTGGAGGCCTTCAGCCACAGATGCTGAATCTGGCCACCCTGGCATTCACCCATTTGCTGTCTCTAGCTTTCCCACCACCTTCAGCCTTGCTTCCTTTCCTGCAGAGACTGGACAGTGGCTCATCAGCCAACACCCTGAACCCCTTGCCTCCATAACCCCATGGGACTGGCCCCAAGACCATGGCTTCGAGAGCCACCCACCCTTCCTCTTCTAGCCCTTACTGTGGAGTCTGCAGCTAACTCTGACTCTCAGTATTCTCTCTCAAGGCCTCTCCCTCCTGGGAGCCAGCTCCATAACTTGATTTTCCCTGAAAATGTCACAACCCTCATCCCACCTTACCACCCCTTGCTAGCTATACAGGCCACCCAGGGTCTAGTTTGGGCATGAGTGTAGAGGACTGGGGTGTGCCAGGCCTGGGCTGTCCCAGGAAGGCCCGCTGGACCCTGATGCTGCTCCTGTCCACTGCTATGTACAGTGCGCATGCCCCATTCCTGCACTGTGCCACATGGATGGCCGTGTGCCCTTCCGACCCTCCTCAGCTGTACTGCTGACTGAACTGACCAAGCTGCTGCTCTGCGCCCTCTCCCTCTTGGTGGGCTGGCAAGCATGGCCCCAGGGGACCCCACCCTGGCGCCAGGCCACCCCGTTCGCACTGTCAGCCCTGCTGTACGGCGCCAACAACAACCTGGTGATCTACCTGCAACGTTACATGGACCCCAGCACCTACCAGGTGCTGAGCAATCTCAAGATCGGAAGCACAGCCCTGTTCTACTGCCTCTGCCTCCGACACTGCCTCTCTGCACGCCAGGGTTTAGAGCTGCTGCTGCTGATGACTGCCAGAGCCTGCTATGCAGCCGGGGGCCTCCAGGACCCAGGGACCACCCTTCCCGGGCACCCCTCAGCAGCTGCCACCAGCCCCATGCCCCTGCACATCACTCCACTGGGACTGCTGCTTCTCATCCTGTATTGCCTCATCTCTGGCTTGTCCTCCGTGTACAAAGAGCTGCTCATGAAGCGGCAGCGGCTGCCGCTGGCCCTTCAAAATCTCTTCCTCTACTCTTTTGGTGTGCTCCTGAACCTAGGTCTGCATGCAGGTGGTGGCCCCGGCCCGGGCCTCCTGGAGGGCTTCTCGGGATGGGCGGCACTCGTGGTGCTGAGCCAGGCACTGAACGGACTGCTCATGTCGGCCGTCATGAAACACGGCAGCAGCATCACACGCCTCTTTGTCGTGTCCTGCTCTCTAGTGGTCAACGCCCTGCTGTCAGCCGCCCTGCTGCGGCTTCAGCTCACCGCTGCCTTCTTCCTGGCCACACTGCTCATCGGCCTGGCAGTACGCCTGTACTATGGCAGTCGCTAGCCCCTCACCACCTCCACCCTGACTCCTGACCTGTAGGTTGGGCACCACTATCAGAGCCATCTCCCAGTGCTGACCCTTCCCCTCAGCAGCCCTATAACAAGTGCCTTGTAAGAAAAGTGGGGGAAGTGGGAGCAGCCGCATTAGTCTCTGGAGGCAGGTTATCCCTGGGAGACTTGAAGGCTGGGTTTGATTGAGGAAACTCTTCCACCCCCACAAGTTCTTCCAGACTAAGGGATTAGGGGAGCATCTGTTCAGAGGCCTGAGAAGTTATCCTATGCTGATGGAGGAGGCATGCTGCTTCATTCTGCATGAATGCAGTTGGCTTTCCTTGCCTGCTGTGGTCACCTCAGCAGACCCATAGCCCCCCAGGCCTGGTGCTGGCTGCTCCAGCCCAACCATGGTACATGGCTCCCCCATAACATAACTCATCTCCCAGTGTCATGTAGGAAAGCCCAGTTACCGAAGGTTATGTGTATGTCCATCACCCAGGCCTTTGCCATGCTTCCGTGGCTCCAGCAGCACCTGGAGGTAACACCCCCTGCTCTCTCCACACCTAGCCTTTGTTCTGGAATTCTCAGAGAGGACTGGGGCTTGACTCATCTCAGGGAATGTTGCCCCTGGGCCCTGGCTTGAGTCTACACTCCTGATCTCTCTGCTCACCCTAAGGGCTCTCTCAAGGCCCAGTGTCCCCTCTAGAGCTCCTCAGAGGTATTATCCTTCCCTCTCTGGGTCCTGCCCTTTCCTCGCAGCGACCCAGCTCCCATCTGCCTGGGGAAACTCTACATGGAGTGATCTCAATCAGTGTCTAACTGCATAAGCAATAAGGTCTTAATAAAGTGCTCTGGGGCGTAGGTAATTCCTACAGTTGGTCTGTGTGTCCTGTGTCTTCTGTGTTGCATAGCTCCTCTCAAACATAATTCATTCCTTTGGTGCCCTGAGTGTCTTAATCCTGGGGTGATTTACAGATTAAGAGAGAAGGCTGCTTTCTCTCAGCTCTTGCCAACATGGTAATTTCCTTTGAGAACTCTGTGAAGCCGAATTTTCTCTGGCACAGAGCTTTGGAAATTCTCAAGTACAAAACTTGTTTAGTTACTAAGTCATGTCCAATTCTTTTGCGAGCCCACAGATTGTAGACTGTAGGCTAGAGAACTCTTAGGACTCAAGGTAGTTTTGGTTCTAATGCTCTGAATCCGTCACCAGTATTCCTGCCTGTCGTCTCTTCCCATGACCAGAGGAATGTCAGGCCCCACTCCTGTGATAAAAAACCTGGTAAGTGTGTAGGGGGGGAAGAAAAACTCTTTCTGAAGCAGAATCTTAGGGACTGAGGTTTGGGAATCTTTGTTTTCTTTTCAGTAAGTTCCCTAGGTGATTCTGAGGCACACTACAACTTTTGAACCACTGGTGCCTGCAGGGTAGAACTGTAGCCAACTAGGCTTGAGTGTTAATTCTGGCTCCAGCACTTATTAGCAAGCTGTCCTTGAACAGTTACTCAACCTCTCCTAGCTTTAGTAGGCTTATCTCTGAAATGTGGCTCAAATGATACCTACTACAATATAGGGTAGTGTGTGTGTATGTGTGCGTGTGTTCAGTTGTGTCTGACTGTGACCCCATGGACTGTAACCTGCCTGGCTCCTTTGTGTCATTTCCTATTCCAGGGGATCTTCCTGACCCCCAGGGATGGAGCCCATGTCTCCTGCATCTCCATATAGGTCAGTGGAAATCTCTTAAATCAACTGAGGGATATTAGGCGTTTAGCAGGGACTGGCACAATGCGCCATGGTTAGTGATGTGATTATTTATCTAGTAGAGGTAAGCTTGGCTGTTATATCCCAACTTCCTCTTCCTTCTAGGACCTTTACAAATGAGGAGAGAAGAAAGTGCCCCTGTTGGATTCCTGATCACCANGTACAAAGTATTGTGAAGGTATGGAATGAGAAACTTGAGGACCAAATCACAAAGTTACTTTTTCCAAATTAGATTTTAGGGTGAAACTGGAGAAGGGATTATTGACAAAAAAAGTTGTAGTTCTGAGGATGTGATAAATAATGGCTTTAACTTGCTCTTGGGTTCAGGTTTTGCATCAATTGAGTTCAGGTTAGCTTTGCTGCCAAATGACTTTCTAAAAAATCTTTTATTTTTCAGAGCATTTTTGAATTTCAGAATTTTCTGTAGATTTGTGGTCTGCAAATCATCTGAGTTATTTTTCTCTGCTATGATTTTCCTTGTATTTACCAGCATCAGATATGGCAGGTATGGCAGGTATGTGGCAGGGTTGGAGGGGATATTTTACATTGGAAAATGACTACAAGAGTAGAAAAAAGAAGACTCATATTCTAAATANCTGCAAATCATCTGAGTTATTTTTCTCTGCTATGATTTTCCTTGTATTTACCAGCATCAGATATGGCAGGTATGGCAGGTATGTGGCAGGGTTGGAGGGGATATTTTACATTGGAAAATGACTACAAGAGTAGAAAAAAGAAGACTCATATTCTAAATATGCTTTCCTGATAGTTTCATTTGATGGGATACCCTTCCATTCAAAGACATGTATATGGAGAACACNGCCTGGGACCAGGCACAGGGAAACTTGATTAAGTCAATCAGTGTCTAATTGCATAAGCAATAAGGTCTTAATAAAGTGCTCTGGGGTGTAGGTGATTCCTACAGTTGGTTAAAAAAAAAAAGGAAAGTACACAGATAGCACTCCCTAAACTTACTGTGCTAATCATTTCATGATTTAATCAGTCAGATCATTATGCTGTACACCTTAAAATTATACAAAGCTGTATGTCAATTGTCTCAGTAAAACTGGAAGAGAAAAAAAGTACTCAGAAGGAAACAAGCCCAGATGGGAAAACTATTTTAACATACCTTCTAAAGTTAATGGCATATTTTAACAGTCTATTATAACTGTTACAAATCTTACCTCAGGCTGTCCTATTCCAAGGAGTGAAATGGCAAGTCCGTAGACTACTAACACATAGTTAATCATGGCCAGGTTCAATTGCTGTCAATAAAAATCCTCTTGTTAAATATCTGAACATAATTCTGCCCAATTTACACCATATTGATATGATGACCACAACAGTAAAAGAAGTGTAAATAATCTAATTGCTATTGGGTCAAGGCCAAACAGAATTAGAAAACATATTCTGCAAAGATATGCAATTATATTGCTATGGAGTGTTTAAAACACAGAATCACTCTATCAGAATTACTTGAACACGGTTCATAATAGAAAAATTGATATCATGTTCTTCTGCATAAAAATGGGAAGAGTAACATTCTTGGGTTAGCCATAAAGTACATTCAGGTTTTGCCATACCATCTTATGAAAAACTCAAACAAACTTTTATGGCCAACTCAATATTTGCTCTCTCACAACCCCACATAAACTATTTACCCAGCCAATATTTTCTTTGTAGATGAAAAGATACGACTAAAGTGAGTCCAAATCCTTGATTTTGTACTATAATAAAGAGAAAAGGCCAAGAACTCTAACGAACACCAACTATAGTGCAATGAGAGTTTAAACCCAGGCTGTATAGCTAGGGCAACCATAGAGGCTGAATCAGAGCAATATCTGCTTCTCACAATCTGGAGTAGGTTCAGCCAATTTCAGCATGGTCTAAGATACACTAAAACAACGAAACCAAAATTTTGGTTCTCATCTACGTTATTCTGGAATGCGTCCGCACTGATAAACAAATCACCAGGAGGTGATTTTACCTTTATTTTTTGAGGATCTAAACCGTTGAGCAACTCTGTGAAGGCCTGGGCGGCACTGCGGCAGCGCTGCTCCAGCAAGGCCGTGTAGCCGTCCTGGATTAAGCTTCTCAGCATTTTCATTATATTAGCAAAATCCTGCAAAAAGAAATCCTATTTCAGTAGTCTAGAGCTGTGAATGTTTAGTCTAAAACATAAGATGCCAAAGTTCATCATTAAGCAGTTATACTTTATAACTGATCATAAAATATGCAAAGCTAACCTTTATGCATTATAGTCCTTTTTCAGCATACCACCATTAAAGTAGAAATTAAAACATACAGCTTCACATCTTAATTCCAACATTTCCAGTGCTGCCCATGACAGGAAAAGGTGGTTCACTTTATAATACTAAGCCGTATTCTCTTTACCAGACTAGACAGACAGTGTTTGGAAGTTTTAACAGCACAAATGGACAACGTTAGCCATCATTTAAGTAAGTATATTATTTGCCTGAGATTTGAACAATTAGACAAGTAAGAACAAGCAATCAATTTACGGGTCACTATCAGATTTCAACAACTGCCCTCATGTCCTGAAACAAACCCTAATTCTCAGCAAGTAATGGCTACTTCGATCAGTAGCTCTATTCCTGCCTAACATGTACTTGAATATAATTAGAATTATTGGGAGAGATATTATAATACTAGGTTAAATGCAAAGGGAAGAGCATAAAGAAAAAATTTCTATAATGTATCCTGAAATAAAGTGAGAAAAACTTTATAATCTGAATATACATGAGCAAATACATTATAATTTGAATTCAGATTTTAGTTACATGGCAATAGCTATAGGCCAGAAAAGTTGTATGAAGACTGGAGAAATAACACTACAGGCTAAACTTACCTCTCCTCACATCTTGACATACATGTGTACGCAGTTCACTGGAGCAGAAAATGTAAATATGTGCATGACATTCCCCACTGTTTCTAACAATGAAGATCCAAAACACACAGAGGGAAAAACAATCTGGTAACAAACAAAGCTACCTATTGCTTTTTGTCCAATCAATCAAAGTTTAAGAGAGTTTTACCCCTGAATACACATAGAAAAAAGCAGGTCTCACATAAACTTGGTATTTGCTATACAATATTTAAATAGCTCAACAACAGCCATATTTATGTTATAATAAGAATTTTAACACTTACAGAAGATGATGTGCTATCTGCACACATACTGGTTTATTAGCCTTGAATGAACTAATTTCATTCTAATCTTTCATTCTAGAAAACAGATCCATTTGCCTTATGTTTCCATTGGAAATTAATCCTCTCAATACAGTACAAGTTAGTGGTCTGTACTGAAAGCTCCATGAGTGGGCTGAATGGCACTGCCAGCCCTCGGCATACACAGGGGCCTAAGTAAAAGTGTGTTAAACAAATGAAAGCTCAAAAATAACTATCGTTTTTATTTAAGCAATCTTTTGTCTTTACAAACTGTCTTTAATATTTAAGTCCCTCAGTCTTTAGGATCAGTAAACTCAAAATAAATTGTGGGGCTGGTGTACGGGGATGATCCAGAGAGACGTTGTGGGGTGGAAGGTGGGAGGGGGACTCGGGACTGGGAGCTTGTGTGCACCTGTGGTGGATTCGTGTCGATGTATGGCAAACCCAATAGAGTATTGTAAAGTTAAATTTAAAAATAAATAAATTAAAAAAAAAAAAATAAAATGACAATTTAAGAATTTGTTAGAAATTCTAAAAATGCTTTCACGCAACTAATTAGAAAGCTGTTGAAATTGATTAGGAAACATTGAAAATGCTTGAAACTTGCTTCATTCCAATAGACCTTAAAAAGAAATGTCATATATACCAAAATAGATAAAAGAATTTTAAAATGACTCACATATTGAAATAAGTATTGTGTTACATGTTAATATTCATTTGGGGGGGATTTAAATCCAGTATTTTATTTTAGAAGAAACAAACCTGTATTTACAGAGCACTGAATTGTCAAAGCAGACTTGTATGAATCACATTTAACCAAAACAAACAACTTTTCACCGAAAATAGTCTATGGGTATTCAATGACTGGAATAGTGACTAGTTATGGTTAGTTCTGGAAATTCTGGATTCTGTTGTTGTTCAGTCATGTCTGACTCTTTGCGATCCCATGGACTGTAGCACTCCAGGCTTTCCTGTCCTTCACCATTTCCTGGGGTTTGCTTACACTCTTATCCATCGAGTCAGTGATGCCATCCAACCATCTCATCCTCTGTTGTCCCCTTCTCCTCCTACCTTCAATCGTTCCTAGCATCAGGGTCTTTTCCAAGGAGTCAGCTCTCACATCAGATGGCCAAAGTATTGCAGCTTCAGCTTCAGCATCAGTCCTTCCAATGAGAATATAGGGTTGATTTCCTTTAGGATGGACTGGTTTGATTTTCTTGCAGTCCAGGGGACTCTCAAGAGTCTTCTCCAACACCACAGTTCAAAAGCATTAATTCTTTGGCGCCCAGCCTTTTTCATGGTCCAGCTCTCACATCCATACATGACTACTGGAAAAACCATAGCATTGACTAGACGGACCTTTGTCGGCAAAGTAATGTCTCTGCTTTCTAACATGCTGTCCAGGTTTGTCACAGCTTTTCTTCCAAAGAGCAAGTGTCTTTTAAATTTCATGGCTGCACTTACTGTCTGCAGTGATTTTAGAGCCCAAGAAAATAAAGGTTGGTCACTGTTTCCCCATCTATTTGCCATGAATTGACAGGACCAGTAGTGACGGGACCAAGGCTTCCCTAGTGGCTCAGACAGTAAAGTACCTGTTTGCAATGCAGGAGACCCAGGTTCCATTGCTGGGTTGGGAAGATTCCCTGGAGAAGGAAATGGCAACCCATTCCAGCATTCTTGCTTGGAAAATCCCATAGATGGAGAAGCCTGGCAGGCTACAGTCCACAGGGTTGCAAAGAGTCGGATATGACTGAGTGACTTCACTTTCTCTTTGAATTAAGGACCAGATAGTGTTAAATGCACCGACTTTGTTCTTTTGATGGGACCAGATGCCATGATCTTTGTTTTCTTAAATGTTGAATTTTAAGCCAGTTTTTTAACTTTCCTCTTTCACCTTCAACAAGAGGTCTTTAGTTCCTCTTCACTTTCTGCCATAAAGGTGGTGTCATCTGCATATATGAGGTTATTGATATTCCTCCAGGCAATCTTGATTTCAGCTTGAGCTTCATCCAGCCCGGCATTTCGCATGATGTACTCTGCTTATAAGTTAAGTAAGCAGGGTGACAATATACAGCCTTGACATACTTCTTTCCCAGTTATGAACCAGTCCATCATTCCATGTCTGGCTCTAACTGTTGCTTCTTGACCTGCATACAGATTTCTCAGGAGGCAGGTAAGGTGGTCTGGTATTCTCATCTCTTTAAGAATTTTCCACAATTTGTTGTAATCCACAGATTCTGTTAAAGTTTCTATTCTTTCTTGAGTTTTTATAAGCTGGATTTTTCTAGAAATTTGTCTATTTCATCTATATACATTTTCAAGTTTCTTGGTATCATGTTCATAATAGTATTTTGATATAGTAATTGTAATAGTAAAGAGTCTGTGAGTAATGTGCCTTTTCCATTCTTGAAATTGCTTTATTGTATCTTCTTTTATCAGTTCATGTGTGCTCAGTCCTTTCCAACTCTTTGTGGTCCCAGGGAATTTTCCAGGCAAGACTACTGGAATGGATTGCCATTTTCTTCTCCAGAGGATCTTCCTGACCCAGAAACAGACCCAGAAACAGAACCTAAATCTCCTGCATCTCCTACATTGGCAGGCAGATCCTTTCCACTAGCATCACCTGAGAAACCCATCAGTGTCTGCTGCTGTTGTCCAGTTGCTCAGGCGTGTCTGACTCTTTGTGACCCCATGGACTGTAGCACGCCAGGCTTCCCTGTCCATCACCAACTCCTGGAGTTTACTCAAACTTATGTCCATTGAGTCGGTGATGCCATTCAACCATCTCATCCTCTGTCACCCCCTTCTCCTGCCTTCAATCTTTCCCAGTATCAAGGTCTTTTCTCATGAATCTGCTCTTCACATAGGTGGCTTAAGTATTGGAGATTCAGCACCAAGTCCTTCCAATGAATATTTAGGATTGATTTCCTTTAGGATTGACTGGTTTGACCTCCTTGCAGTCCAAGGGACTCTCAAGAGTCTTCTCCAACACCACAGTTTAGTTTCCATGCTGCTGCTAAGTTGCTTCAGTCATGTCCGACTCTGTGCGACCCCACAGACTGCAGCCTATCAGGCTCCTCCATCCATGGGATTTTCCAGGCAAGAGTACTGGAATGGGTCACTGGTGTATAAATTTTATTTATGTTGTCAAAGACAAAGAGTCAACTTTTAGCTCTGTGGTTCCTTTATGTGTTGTTCCATTTCATTACTTTCTTTTTCTTTTAATAGATAAGAAGTAGACTTATTCCAGTCCATTCTAAAGAAGATCAGTCCTAGGATTTCTTTGGAAGGACGGATGCTAAAGCTGAAACTCCAATACTCTGGCCACCTCATGCGAAGAGTTGACTCATTGGAAAAGACTCTGATGCTGGGAGGGATTGGGGGCAGGAGGAGAAGGGGATGACAGAGGATGAGATTGGCTGGATGGCATCACCGACTTGATGGACATGCGTTTGGGTGAACTCCAGGAGTTGGTGATGGATAGGGAGGCCTGGTGTGCTGCAATTCACAGGGTCACAAAGATTCGGACACAACTGAGCAACTGAACAGAACTGAACTGAGACTTATTTAGAGAGAAACACACTCCACAGAGTGTGGGTCATCTCAGAAGTTGAGAGGNCGATTCGATGGACATGCGTTTGGGTGAACTCCAGGAGTTGGTGATGGATAGGGAGGCCTGGTGTGCTGCAATTCACAGGGTCACAAAGATTCGGACACAACTGAGCAACTGAACAGAACTGAACTGAGACTTATTTAGAGAGAAACACACTCCACAGAGTGTGGGTCATCTCAGAAGTTGAGAGGCTCATGTCATTATTTTCTACTTTGTTATTTCCTTCTACTTTCTTTTTTTGTTGTTTTTTTTCCCCCTCGTTCTTGAGAGCAAAGTGTCACTAATTTAAAAGTCTTGGAAATCCCCTGGTGGTCCAGTGATTAAGGCTCTGCACTTCCAATGCAAGGAGTGTGAGTTCGATCCCTGGTCAGGGAACCAAAGATCCCACATGCTGCAGCAATAAACAAGTAAATATATAAATGTCTCTGTTCTTTTAATACATGCATTCAGCTTGACAATTTCCTTCAAAGTAATCTTTTAGCTTTATCTCTTGCATTTTTTAAAATGTTTTCTTTGAGAGCAGTTTTAGGTTTACAAAAAAACCTAAGAGAAAGGCACCAAGATTTCCACAAACTTCCTTGTTCCCTTAAATGCATAGCTTCCCCCACTATCAGTATCACTCATCAGAATGACAGACAGTTTTTTTTTTCTTAAACCAAGGATTAACTGACACTGACACCACATAATCATCCGAAGCCCATAGCTTACCTGTGAACCCTATGGCTCACTTTTGGTGTACATTCTACAGGTTCAGACAAGTGCATAATGTATCTATCATCTATACTATCAGACAAAGAATTTTCACAGCCCAAGAAATCCTCTGTGCTCTGCCTATTCATTTCTTCCCCCTTAATGTACATTTTTTGTTACTTAATATCATAGAAAGAATTTTATATAGTTATCTGATAAATCAAAGAATAAAACATTTGCTCCTTTAAGATTTTATGGTAGGTGTAATACTGCAGGTATTTAAACCTTTTTAAATTATTTAACTTAAAAGTTAAAACTTTGGGAAGCAAAGATCGCCAAAGCTTTACATCTTTGGCAAGACTTGCTTCTTCCTTTCAAGTCTTTTGGAAACAAACACTTGTGCAGTATTAACCATTAGTTAAATCTCAGGTTCACATAATTACCAAGTTAAAACTTAAATTTAATGGTAGTTTGGTCTCTTAGCAATCATCTATTAAATTCTATGTCCATAACTAAAATTACATTAGAAAAACCCAAAAACTTAAAGAATGGTACGTGATTAGACTTCATTCAAGTGACAAAATGTTATGTTCAGAGAGTCTCTTTTCCATTAGCAAAGTCTCTGCCTTTACCTGGTGTGCGGCTCTGGAAGATTTAGAAAACTGTTTCTCCAAGATGTTTTTTAAATCTACTGGTAAAGTTTCTTGTGAACCAGGGCTAAAAGAGAAAAGTACTGTTGTGAATTATTTTAAAACAATCCTGCTTATATAAAGGAAAATACTATTATTTACTGAAAGTCATATCAAACATTGAGCAAATGGAGAGTCATAAATTCCTAAACAGAAATATTACCAAGATGCTGATTCTCTGCCAAGTAATTTCTAAGTTTAATAAAACCCCTAGAGGGGAAGGAGGACCAGATGAACTCACTATACAAACATTATGGAAGAACAGCTTAAAAAAAAAGAAATTTGGGATTTATACCTATCACCAAGTTATTACAAGTATAAGTCATCAATAACAACAAACTCCTGAGACAATTAATGTGCCCAATAAATACTGCAACGATGCTCCATCTCATGTGAAAATCAAATAAAAAGACACAAACATTTCAGAAAGGCTGACCTTAAGGTGGTGTTTTCTGACACCAGTTCTGACACCAAATGTATGGCACTTTAAAACCAAATACCTGTGATTTTCCACACCAATTCTGCAACATCAACTAAAACAATTCACTTCTAACACCAGCTATGGAGTTAGTAACTCAGGCCCCACAGGTTACAGGCTCAGTCTCACAAGGCCGCCCTCACTTCACCCACAATGGGGTACCCAGGCTACCCATGCTTATGCCCCACTGACTACAAATTCAGGGGTTCCTGTGACCACCTCTTAGGTTCAACTTTCCTGAGGACAACCCACAGAACTCAGGAAAGCACTTTACTTATGGTTATCAGTGAATCGTAAGGACACAGGTCAGGAGCAGCTCAGTGGAAAAGACTCAGGGAAGGTGTGAGGGGAGAAGCACCACGCTGCTTTCACACTGCCCCCGAGTCACTGCTCCCCACCATCTCCATGTATTCACCAACCCAGAAGCTCCCTTAACCCCTGTGTTTAGAGGTTCTTATTGAGGTCTCATTACACAGGCATGAATGATTAAATTACTGGACACTCATGACTAAACTCAATTTCTAGCTCTCTTCCCCTTCCAAAAGATTGGGGGGTGGAGGGTGCTGAAAGTTCCAACCAATCACACGTTTAATCTTTTTGGTGACCAGCCTCAATCTTGAAGACAGGGGCCCAGCCTTGAGTCACCTTATTAGTATAAACTCAAGTAGGGAGGAAGGAGCTCCGAAGTCTTTTGGAAGTAACCAAAGACTCTCTCTTCACTCAGGAAACTCCAAAGGTCCTAGGAGCTCTGTGCCAGGAACTGGGGATATGGACCAAATCTATAAACATCTTTTTTATACCATACCCTCTCATAGCTTAGTACCAGAATGAACACTGTTCATTTTTTGAGAGGAAAATATGGCAAAGTTAGTTACACGTGCCCTTTGATGGCGATTCCTACTCTAGAAATTCCTCCTTCACATAACATCTATTTCACGAAATATCCTACAGCCATGAAAATGAAGAATGTAGATATTCATGGTCTGATATGGGAAGGTAGTCAAGGAATTTTAGAAGAGATAAAGGGAAGCTAGAGGCCAGAATGGTTCTAACAATGAAAATGATAGTGTTAACAATGATGATAGTTTCAGTGTACTGAACATTTACTATGTTCCAGGGCTTTAAGAATTTTATGTGGTTGTCCTACTTGGGCTTCCCATGTAGCTCAGTTGGTAAAGAATCTGCTTGCAATGCAGGATACCTGGATTCAATTCCTGGGATAGGAAGATCCCTGGAGAAGGAAAATGGCAACCCATTCCAGGATTCTTGCCTGGAAAATTCCATGGACGGCAGAGCTGGTGGGCTGTAGCCCATGGGGTCACAAAGTCGGACATGACTTAGTGACTAAACTACCATCCACTTTATTATTTAATAACCTCATGAAACAGATATAATCAAGAAGAGTATTCAGTTTGAAAACAGAAACAAAATATCATGAAAATCGAGTTATCTTTAACACAATGGGTTGAAATTGTAACTATGCATTCAAAGAATAAACATGTATTGGGTTTTGGTTTTTTTGTGCTGAGAGAAGAGGGATGAGGAGGAAGACCTAGGGCTTTTCTAACAAATAAGAGAACAACATAAGGCACTATAGCTTTGCTTTGTATTTAACTTTTGCAGCACCATCAAAAAATGGTACTTGACTAATTTCTCTTAGTGCTATGATATTCAAATGATATTCACTCTCCTTGAAGCACCTATCAAGGAATCAGCCTTCAGATACAAAGAGAAAACTGAAGACTAGTGGAACTGTGGCAAGGAAGGCTTTGCGGTTTCACCAGCATCATTTTCATTGTTTTCATGAATTTCTGTATCTACTGTAAGATTCACACTTTCACTTTTCCATCAATTGACATCGCTGTAGGTAATGGGAGATTAACTATAAAGATTGGAGCCAAGAGTTCCTACTGTTAATTGGGGGAAATGCTTGGTAGAACCAACTTTCTAAGTGGTTGATTTATTAGTAAATCCTTTCCTCTAATGAGATAATGATTCAAAAGGGCCTCTGAATACACACACAGCCATGTCAGGGCATGCATAGTTAGTTTCCAGATGGTCAAGAAATGATTAACAGCAATTTCTAAAGAGAGGCACTAGAGAAGGAACTGAGAGACAGGTGAAAGCAAGTGAACAGTGAAGGAGATCAAATATTTACTTTACAGTTATCTGAATATGCCTTCCTCTTCCTCTTATGAGCATGTATTTTGAAATCTTAGAAAATGAATGCTTCTATATCTATTTTATGACTCTCAGTTAATTAACATCCAGGATTAAATAATCCTTTAGCCAAAAATTATCTTCTTCCAAAGATATGCCTAGACATTTGAAAGAGATGTACTTATCATAATACACATATGCAGAAGTAGCTACTATTTGAAAGAGATTTATTTTTCCTTTCTTCTTGGGAGGCGGACATTATGGAAACAAAATAAAGCAAAAAAAAAAAAAAAAGATAAGAAACATACCTGAACTTCTCCAATTCATTGTTTCGAGATTTTTGTTTTCCTTTATATTTTGGAGGCTGACCTGCAAATACAAAAGTATTTGTTCCTGAAACCTGTACATAAAAATCTATAAGCTTAAAAGTAAAGTTTTTTAAAAAAGTAAATTGGAATAATAAAAGCAAAGAGAGCAATACTGTGAGTCTAACAGGTAAGCGATTAAAAAAAAAGCTACTGATAATGTTTCTCTATGTATGCTATAAAATTATTGTAAGAATAAATTATGATGATGATTATCATTTAACCCTACAGTAGATACAGAAGAGATATAGTTTACAAGAGAGATATAGATATAGAAGAGACATAGAAGGCTATAGTTGCTTTCTTTTTTTTTTCAGGCTATAGTTTCTGTTCTCAGGAAGTTTATAATCATATGGGAAAAAAAAAAAGACAGTCACTTCAGTAATTAAATAACAATCCCTACTAAGAAAAAAAGAAGATTCTATGTTGTTATTGAAATATCAATCCCATAGTAACTGCTCTTGTAATTCCTAGAAGGGAAAATCATGGGAAGTGACTGGGAAGGGCATCAGGGAGGATGCAGCATCTGTGTTTAAGGTAACAGGTAGGATTTACATAGAATGGGCCAAATGGAGTTCATTTTAAGAAGCACTAGGCAAACCTGTGTGATTGAGGGATTAAGTAAGGACAGGCTGAAAGGGGCAGGTGGTGTGAATGTGTACATGCCCAGTGCTTCTGACTCTCCAGCTCTGCAGCTCAGTCTTGACCTCCTCAGGAGGAGCAGAGCGCCACTGTACACATTGTACACAGTTGTGCAGAAGAGAGCACAGATAGGGACGAGGTGCATCTGAAGGAAGCTTTGGGAGAAGCAGGTCAGCTATGTACCAGGGAGGGGCTGATAGCCTGAGCTCTGGGGGCCTCAGAAAACCAGAGACTTCTAGAAGAGTTCCAGTTTGATTTCTACTGGGTGATCTAGGGCAAAATTTAATTTAATTCTGGGACCTCAATTTCTTTGAACATAGATGCAGAACTATGAAAAGTATTTAAATGTTCTGTCTAATAAGGGCCTAAGAAATATCAATAAATTAAAAGCTGTTTTTAAAGAAAAACAGTTTTATTCTCAAATATTTTGCATATGCCATAAAGTCACATCAGGTAAGGCAGGCACCTGTGTTTCCCGCCCTTTATATCTGTGCTATAGTGCTAACCAGTATTAAGTGGTTGGATATGCAGCACTAGAGCCTAAGAGAAGATAAAGCTGCAGATGTATAAGACCGAAACGACTGCCAGAAGTAAAAACACTGAAAAAAAAATTAAGGAACCAAAAAACTAATGAAAAAGAAGAGAGCAACAGGATCACTAACTAGGTCAACCATCTCACCACAATAGCTCTGAAAGGAGCTCATGAAAGCTTGAGTAACTACAACCTTGAACCATTGATGACATCTGAATTCTCTCAAACTTTGTTTTCCTTCAGAAGCAGGGAGTATAAAGGGACACTGAGAAAAAATGAGGCATGAGTATTTGCTTCTCTGCAATCTTTCATTTCCTTAAGACACCAAGTAGATGAGGTCTGCTGTGTGTCTCTGTGTTTTCTAGATGCATAAATAAAGGAATGCACTAAACACATATAGTTAAAATAAACTAGTATTAAAGTGTATCCATTCTCAACATATACTTAGGGGTGACATCACCCCCAGGAAAGTTGGAATTGGTTGCTGGAAGATGAAAAAAATCTGTTTTTATATATAAAGCACACATGTACATACAGAACATAAAACAGACAAATGGTATCTGAAGTATTAAAGTTTCATGAAAGGAGAAACAGCTCTGAGAGCAGAGGAGTAGATAATGAAATAAAGAAAAACCAGCCTAGTGGAAATTAGGTAGCAGATCAAGAAAGCATCATTTTTCCTTTCCATACCTTTACCTGGATTTCAAAAATTAAATTAAGTAATATGAAAAGACTGTGTATTTATTTCAAATAAACATTCCAATTTTTTTCTAGACTCAGAAGTACTGCAAAGTAAAAGGAGAACAACAGCAAATATAAGTGAGGCTTTTGTGAATTTTAGCATGTAGAAGCTTAGGCAACACTACATGAATGCCGCAAAAATTTACAGAAGGGGAAAAAAACTCACTTGATGGTGGTACAAATTCAGGATGACAGTCACAATCATCTACTTTCAGAGCTTCATCTACCACCTACCATGAAAATAAAATTACTGAGACTTAAAAAAAAAAATACAGCCATGAACAGCTAAATAGTTAAGTAGAACAGAATTTATCTAAGCACCTAAAATATTCAGCTTTACCAAATGAATAAACCAACAAATGGTAAGTATTGCATAATAAATGCTGAATTAATCCTATCACATCTTTCCTTATGCTCCTCTCCCAAACTGAATATAGCCTCTTTGAGACTTTCATTATTAACAACAAAAGAATTATATGGTGAATTGGGAGAGTTCCCTTCAATGCCCAGCTAAGTCCAAAACACAATTCCTTTTTTTCTCCCCTCAAGCCCTGGAAAGAAATATGAATGTGAACTTGACCTTTGAGTACATTACAGGTCAGAGGAAAACTCAGACACAGGTCATCTGGGACACTGAGCACTGAGCCAGGCTATAGGTTCAGAGACGCCGATTAGTTTCCATTATCACAAAAACATTATTATAAAATACGAGACTATCTATACTCAAATAATTTTAATCTTGGTTTTTAACTGAGCTTACCTTTGGATTCTGATTACCACCGTTTGCCATTTCGTGGTTAGTTTTTCTGAAATTTTTTTCAGTTTCCACAAAGTTAAGTGAAGTACTAAATGCAGGTGCTGATAAACTAGGTATGTAGGCCCTGAGCGGTAATAAAAGAAATAATAATTTTATTTCTATTGATTAGTATTTTTTTAAAGTTATCCTTCAAACAAGGAGGTTTTAGCAAGTATAGCCTTTTTTCCTCAAAAGCAAAGTAATAGCTTCAATAAGAATCTCTGCCTCTGAGATTGGGTTTTTACATAAATATTGCTTTAAATTTGGAATTAAAAGCTCAAAATAGATAAAGAACAACTCAAGAAATGTATACTGGTTTCTAATATTAAAATAAGTAAGTCTGTCTGTTATAAATTTAACAGCTTCAACATCCCAGGCATGTGGGTAAACCATGTGGGTAAAGTTTAATCTATTTTAGTTGCCAAACAAAAAAACATAAGACTCCTGACTGCTGTTTGGTTTTTTATGAGTAGAAGAAAATGAGCTCAAATCTATCTGCTGCCTACTTCTAACAAGAGTGCCTCAGCCTTTTTTGAAAAGGTATCAGGAGGCTGGAGGCAGATGCTTCCAGGATGGAGGTGAGGGGTGAACGGCACAGACTGTGCCCCCTGGTCTCTGCTGCCAGGACCCTCATGGCTAAAACTGGTGCCACCGAAATACAGTTATGTCTTCTTAACACTTCACACCTCCTCCCATGGGCTTAGGCTATGGATTTCCAGTACATATATATGCAAATAGCTCAGCAAAACAAATCACAGGTCCACCTAATCTTACAAACACACTTTAAAATCTCTTCTTGGGATTTCCCTGGTGGTCCAGTGATCAACACTCTGCACTTTCAATTGCAGGGGTCCTGGGTTCGACTCCTGGTCGGCAAGCTAGATCCCACATGATGTAACTAAAAACTCTGCATGCCGCAACTAAGATCTGGGGCAGCGAAATAAAAAAAAATATTAAAATCAGTAAAATAAAACCTCCTCTTGTCCTTCCATTCCCAACTTTATTGTGGTTGCTATTATATACTAAAGCATCAGACAGCAACTCAAACTCACAGAGCAAAACCACTCTAAGTAACAGCTACTGATCTGATATTAACTCACCTGCTTTCACAGAAGGCTTTGACTGGATTACTAGCTGGTGTTCGACCTATAAAAATGAACCACACACACACACACACACAAAATAATCAGTGGACTGGCAACACATACTTTAAAAGATTTTCATTTTAGGCTGACAATAAGACTATCAAATTTAGGGAACTGAAAAACTAAACCTAACCAATTTTACACTTTCAGATGTTTTTAGTTTTAGAATGATGTCAACAAGATGCTGCTGCTGCTAAGTCGCTTCAGTCATGTCCGACTCTGTGAGACCCCATAGACAGCAGCCCACCAGGCTCTCCCGTCCCTGGGATTCTCAAGGCAAGAACACTGGAGTGGGTTACCATTTCCTTCTCCAATGCATGAAAGTGAAAAGTGAAAGTGAAGTCGCTCAGTCGTGTCTGACTCTTAGCAACTCAATGGACTGCAGCTTACCAGGCTCCTCCATCCATGGGATTTTCCAGGCAAGAGTACTGGAGTGGGGAACAAGATGCTACACAAACCTTATTTGTCATCCCATTACATATGATCATTGACTAGATGCAGCAATGTATAAACCTCAATCAGAGATGGTACCTGTCTTCAAGGAGCTCACAATCTGATAAACATGTCTTGTTGGATAACAACATCTGACAGTGAAATAGGACTGCTGGGCTCAGCTTCGTTAGATACTAACTACTCACAGAAGAAAGAACAGGAAAGGACTCTATACTGAGTAAGGTGATTTCAGGCACTGGAGGGAGCAAAATGACTCAGGAGAGAAAACAAGGGCAGAATGAAAACCTGGAGTTCCCAGCCTGCACACTAATTTCTGAGGTACCTATGTATACACATACATTCAGCATGCTACAGAATTAGCCACCATCTTGGTGCAAAAGCAAACAACTCTACTGAAGGGCCTTTCTTTAGGAAATAACTATAATAACGGAGGAAGAAATTTAAAACTTTGTTTCAAAAGGTTTTCCTTCATTCAAAATTTCAAGAAAGCATATTTTTCTACCAAAGAATAAATAATTCGTTGCTATTTCAAATAAAAAATACAAATCATTTATTTATTACCAACTAGAATATAATACTAAGAGAATTCTACATGAATACAAATGAAAAATTTAAGTGAGCTGACCAAGATAAAATATAAGCACAAATCTTCTGAGAACTGATTTATGGTCCATTAATCCAAGAAACCCACCTTCGAAAGTTTTTAAGGGAATTCGACTGTAACCAAAAGAATCTTAGGTGAAATACCTTGCAGGTCTTCTATTTGTTTTTGTAACTTTACATNAAGCACAAATCTTCTGAGAACTGATTTATGGTCCATTAATCCAAGAAACCCACCTTCGAAAGTTTTTAAGGGAATTCGACTGTAACCAAAAGAATCTTAGGTGAAATACCTTGCAGGTCTTCTATTTGTTTTTGTAACTTTACATGCTGCTGAATTAGATCCTTGATTCCCTCAGGGTCATTTTTACAGAGTTTTTGAGCTTTTATGTTTGCTTGCAGGGCCCAGTCATATTCCCCCAGCATAGAAAGAGCAGCACAATAATGATAATGACCCTGTTCCAAAAAGATAAATTCAATTTTTTCTCAAAAATATACTTAAAGAAAATTTAATGAAAAAATATTTTGCTTGAAAACTGGTTAGTTACTTGAAATGTTACACTAGGATCCTTCAATAAAAAATAAATGAAAATGTTAATACCTCTCAGAAATAAAATTACCTAAAAGAGTTAAATGAAAAGCTACAAATAACAATTTTTAACAACTGACTGTAGAGATCATTGTTTTGCTTAAGAGATTTTTGTATCTACCCCAAAGATAACAATTCAACCTTTACTGTATGTAAAAGACATTATTTTGTACCAAATAAAGTATAAAAGTTATTCATTATGAGTAATTTTTTTCAAAATATTTTTAGGCAATAATAGTCTCTAACTCATTACATTCCCTACATTTTTCTTTAACTTTAAACTTTTAATTTTGTATTGGAGTATAGCCGATTAACAGTGTGTGGTAGTTTCACGTGAACAGCAAAAGGACTCAGCCATAAATATACAAGCATCCACATTCTCTACACTTTTGAAATCAAGAGTTTTAGAGCTGGAAGGAACAGTCAGCTTGTGCAGTAGTCTTCCGACCCCTCTGAAGAGCATGGGCACAAATAAGGGGTGCATATATTACTCCCATCTTTCTTAATCAGCTTTTAATTATTTTATCTCTAAGTACAGTCCTAGGCTTTAAGAAAAGATCCAAAAACCACTGATTTAATTCCAACGATAAGGTTGTTTCTTTTCTTTTTTTGCTACATAATCATAGTTCTGGCTGGTCCCTTAATTTATGTGTTTTGGGAAATCTGTATCAAGCTTGAATATTTTAATCCAGAAAGTTAATATTACCACAACTAGGGCTAACTCAGACAACCTCTCTTTTAGCTACCGAACTGAACTGAAACCAAACCCCTATTTTAGACTTGATATCTCCATTTAAGAAGTGATTTACAACTGTGAGAGGCTAGAACTCGCCTAATGCCACATTTATTTAGAGACAAGCCAAAGAACTTGGATCTTAGGATTCCAGGTCCAGAACTCTTTCCTCTTTACTACACATTTTACAAAGAGCATTCTGATTCTATTAGAAAATATGAAATCAGAAATAATGATCCTTTTAAGAAAGATGAGTTTTTCACTAAAAGCAGCAAGAAACAACCAGCGGACCTATGTTTACGTAGGTTTGGTGCATATATAATCCCACTTTGGTGCACCAACCCAACCAGAGAGGTCCAGAGCATTTCCTAAGCAGGATCTTCAGGCTCAGCTCAATGACCCCCAATTCAGACTGCATTTGGTTACACTCTGCTTTTCCTCCAAAGGTAGGAAGATAGATCTCACAATTATGCTACAAGACCAAAATTCTATCCACTAAGCATAAACTGACCTCGAACTTTAAATAGCTGCATTAAAAAATAATAATAACAGTATAGGAAATTATGGGAGATTATAAACCTTACCTACTAAATTTGTAGAGAACACTTCATTTCTTTCTCTTTTCCACCCATCTTCTACTGAGTTCTTTTCCCTAAGCTCTGTAAAACCCAGTGTAACTTCTAACAGATGAGAAGGGACTTTACTTAGATCTCTGTGCTGAAGTTGTTTGAATGAAGCTTCAATGAAAGGTTATCTCAGAAATTTTCTTGAACCCAACTACGATAGTTTTGCTCTTCTGTGACATTACCTCAATCTCTATCACACACACTGTTCATCTGCCTAGTAGCTCTTCCTTCTTGTGTGCCATCACATCGCTACTTCACATAGTAATGCCCGTATCTCACCAAGGGCCAGCAGGGAAGAAGCGAAGCTATGACCCAGGAGATTGGCCAACAGAAATGTACCATTCACAGTAACTGAACCACAGGTGGGCACATGGCTCAATCAGGATCAGTCTGCGGCACCCCACAGTGATACTCTATAAATACTAACAGAGGCTCTCTTTCCACTAGAAAAGTTACTAGAATCTTTCCACTAGAAACGTTAACAGAACAGTTATTAGGATATTAGTTTGGGGATCCCACTATTTCAAACTGAAGCCGAGAGCCTATTCTCTAATTGCCATCTGTGATCAAGATAGATTAACAAGGATTGGATATACCCTTTTGCTTAAAAGTAAGACAAAGTACATGAAACAGGTTTCCTAGACACTGGATATTAGGCAACAGAAGAAAGTCATTCCTGAGAGATGAGAAACACAAAGCTCTCTGGTTTTTCCCACTTCCTGTGGGAGAGTTTCTTAACCACAGCACAGGTAGAAGGAACCCAGGGAGAGGCCACAACCTCAGTGAAGATAGGAAAGCCAAGGCAGCACAAGTTCACGGGGCNTGAGAAACACAAAGCTCTCTGGTTTTTCCCACTTCCTGTGGGAGAGTTTCTTAACCACAGCACAGGTAGAAGGAACCCAGGGAGAGGCCACAACCTCAGTGAAGATAGGAAAGCCAAGGAAGCACAAGTTCACGGGGCGGAGGACCAGAGAGGACAGAGCTGGACAGAGGACTCCAGAGATTTCAGAGGGTCCCCCTTCAGTCTTCAGCTGAGTATCAATCAGTACATGCATGTGCAGCAACTACCCAAGCCAGGGAAAGAACCACTTGAAAAGACTAAAAGGGAACAACAGTCAGCACTCACACAGGGCCAGGATAATTCCTGTTCCTATCAACCAGATCAGAAAACATCATGGGAGTACTAAATACAGTACTCAACAGAGTTTGGCCTCAGTTATGGAGAAAAAATTAGCCCAAGAACAAATACCACTATGATATCACCCAACAAAGCCTAAAACAATACTCCAAAGAATCTGTTTTCCAAGTAGCTTTACTGCATCCCAAAACAAAACTCAAAAATATTTACAGAAAACAAAAAAACATTAGGACCAAGCAAAGTAAAATTCACAATGTCTGGCATCCAGTCAAAAATTACTAGGTATGCAAAGAAGGAAAATGTGATCTATAATGAAAAAAAAATCAATCCATTGAAAACAATCCAGAAATGACACAGATGACAGGATTAGCAGACAAGGACATTAAAACAGCTCTAGATAATATATTTCATACGTTCAAGACACTAAGGAAAAAATAGTATATATTAAGTAAAGACATGAAATATGTAAGAAATACTCAAACTGAAATTCTAGAAATGACTGCTATAGCACTCAGATGAAAAATAAATTAGATGGAAATAAAGGCAGATTAGACATAAGAATTTGTGGACTTGACACGGCAATAAAAATCTAGGTAAGATGGAACAAAGAGAGAAAAGACTAAAGGTGATACAAACAGGGAAGCACCACTGAGAAACATAAAGTGAACACGGATCTGGATTCAACCGTGCCTGAACTACCACCCAACCAGACATAAGCCAATAACTTCCCTCTTCCACTCATGCCAAATCTGAGTTAGGTTTTGTCACTCCTGAACGAAGAGAGTCCTAACATACTCCTCAGTATTAAAAATTCCTTGGGGACATTTGTGAGGCTAGCGGTTTGTATAGTGTATAAATACACTAAAAGACAATGCACATAGAAATACCAACAAATATTTGGTTACTATATGTAAAAATTCTCATTCTTTAGGATACAATGATTCAATGTCTCTTAAGCCTAAAAGTATGTGCAGGACTCAAAGTCAACTGTACCTCAATGAAAAATAATGAAAAAATATATCATTTAAAAATTAAAGTATGTTTAGGACAACTCACATTGTACCAGTTTTCTCTATCTGGAAAAAAGGAAGAAAAATTGGCCTCCCCTCACACAGAAATCTACAGACTACCCACCTATACAGGCTTATATCCTAGACTCAACAGACTCATGTTCATAAATGGATTCTGATAAAAGAATGCACCTTGTATAGTCTATTTTGGTTTTTTAAGTTTAAAATAGCCTTCAATGAGCACTCCTTTTTGGTAAAAAAAATGATAAATGACCTCAATATATAGTTACCAAATTTTTCGAACACTGAAATTTTCTGAATACTAGGGAGTTGTGTTTTTTACCTACACAAATAACTTATGCAACTATCAAAAAATTCTCAATTAAAAAAAAAAGGAACCTACATAAACAGTCAACTGATCTTTGACAAAGAAATAAAGACAATACAATGGAACAAAGACAGTCTTTTCAACAAATGATACTGGAACTGGACGTCTACACACACAAAAATGAATCCAGACAAAAAATCAACTCAGAATAGATTACAGACCAAAAACTCCTAGAGGAGAGCATAGGGGAAAAACTAGATGACACTGGGTATAGTGATGACTTTTTAGATACACCAAAGGCATGATTCATGAAAGAAATAATTGATAAATTAGACTTGATTAAAATGAAAACTTATGCTCTGTGAAAGAAACATCAAGAAAATGAGAAGACAAGCTCAGATCTAGGAGAAAATACTTGCAAAAAATACAGCTGATAAAGGGCTATTATCCAAAATATACAGAGAACTCTTAGGAAATAAGAAAACAACCAGTTAAAAAATGAGCCAAAGACCTTAACAGATGCTTCATCAAGGAAGATATACAGTGCCAAGTAAGTATATGAAAAGATGCTTCACATCTCATGTCATCAAAGAAATGCAAATTAAAATAATAAGATACCACTATGAATCTATCAGAACAGCCAAAATTCAGGACACTGACAACACTAAATGCTGGGAGAACGTGGAGCAACGAGAACTCTCATTCATTGCCGGTGGAAGTGCAAAATGGTATGACTACTTTGGAAGACGGTTTGGCAACCGTAAGTTTTTTACTTTAAAAAAAAAAAAAAACCCAACAACATATTCTTACCATATGATCCAGCAATTGCACTCCTTGGTATTTACACAAAGAAGCTGAAAATATATATCCATACAAAAACCTGCATATAGATACTTATAGCAGCTTTATTCATAACCACCAAACCTTGGAAACAAGATGTTCTTCAGTAGGTGGATAAACTGTAATATATCCAGACAATGTAATATTTTTCAGTGCTAAAAAGAAATACCTATCAAGCTACGAAAAGACATGGAGGAAACTTAAATGCATAGTACTAAGTAAAAGAAGCCAGTCTGAGAAGGCTATACATCATATGATTCCAACTATATGACATTCTGGAAAAAGTAGAACCATGAGAACAGTAAGAAGATCAATGGTTGCCACAATTTGGGAGGAAGGATGGATAGGCAGAACAGAGGATTTCAGGGCAGTGAAAATACTCTATGAACCACAATGGTGAAACACAGGTCATTACACATTTGTTCAAACCCATAGAAAGTCCACTTAGGGAATGAACCCTGAGACCAACTATGGACTTTTGGTGATTATGACATGTCCATGTAGGTTCATCAGTTTTCACAGCTGTGTGTCTCTGTTGGGGGAGACTATGCAAGTGCGGGGCAAGTACGGGGCAGGGAATTTACAAGAAATCTCTGGACCTTCTTCTTAATTTTGCTGTGAACCTAAAACTGCTCTAAAAAAGTCTTTAAAAAAAAAAGAATGAATATTTTGTTTGATAAGTTAAACAGGAATAAACATTCTACATAAAGTCTTCAATGTAATTAAGAAAGTTCTGAATTTAAGACATATGAAAGATAGCATACATATACAGCATCTATCTAACAGAAGTTCTGCAAAAATAAACTGAAGAGGAGGCAACATTCAAATGGTTAATATTCCAGAAATGCTGAAAGACATGAATCCTCAGATTTTAGAAACCAAGCTATCCCAAGTATGATAAATTTAATGAAAATTCCTCCAAGACAATAAAATTTATTTGCAATAAAATTGCCAAATGTTAAGGACAGTGAGATTTTCAAACAACTAGGAAAAGCAAAGATCACTTACAAAGGAAAAATAGCAGAGCTGTCAACAGAGGCAAAAAAAGGAGTCAAAAGAACACAGGCTTAAACATCTGCATTGAACATTATACCCTGCTTAAATACTATTTAATCTTTTTTAAGAAAGTTTTGGTACACTTTTTCTAAGTTGATAATAGACTAAACTAGCAATTTACCTCTGGAAAATCAGTATTATGATCTAGGTTTCAGTATTATGAACACTAGCATCCATTCATTCTGTAAGTAAATTTACACAGCACCTGCCAAATGCCAAGTTCAGTGATCAGCAAAGATTGTGCTTCAACTACAATAGCAACTCATAATGAAAACAGCAACAAACAGATCAACTTCAAGCAGAAGCCTGTCTAATGCTGGATACTCAGTTCATTCTTGTCTCTTACTTGCAATGACACCTTACAGAAAGTCACTTTACCCTTCTGGGACTTATTTTTTTTAATCTAGAAAATAAGGCATTTAAGAAGTGACTCCAATATCTGGATGCAGAAATTCACCTGGAGAATTTTATAATCCCCAGACTCAAACACACTCCTAGGCCATCTGAATCATAATTTGAGGGCTCTAAAATTCTATTCATTCTGGTTTAAAAACAAATCCAGAGAGACGTTGTGGGGTGGGAGGTGGGAGGGGGATTCAGGACTGGGAGCTCGTGTACACCTGTGATGGATTCATGTCGATGTATGGCAAAGCCAATAGAGTATTGTAAGGTAAAATAAAGTAAAAAAAATTAAAAAAACACACAAATATGTAAACACTGTTTTTTAATCTATAATTATTGGTAGCCAATAACTCATTTCAACTCATTCATTCATTAAATATTTACTATGAGTGCCTGCTATGTGCTGGGAAGCTTCTCAGGCAGGCGATTCAGAAATGAACCAAACAAAAAAACCTATCCTAAAGAAAAAAAAACACACAAAAAAAACCTGTCCTTAGGGGGCTCAAGTTATCCTAAAGCACACACAAATAAGAACACAACTTAAACAACATACATATATGCAATCATGTTAAACGCTAAGAGGTGAAAAGATAAAGCAGAGAAAAATAAGCAAATGTCTAGGAAGGACCAGGTTTGCTCAGGGAAGGTCACTGAGAAGAGAACTCTCAGTGAAGAAGGAAAGGAAGCAAGGGAGCTTGCTCGGGCTCTGGGAAAGGCAGTCTGACCCTAGGCAGAGAGAAGAGCAAGTACGCGGTGGGAGTGGGCCTGGTGCACGCGAGCACAGCGAGGCGGCCCAGGGCTGACAGAGGACAAAGGGGAGGCGAGCAGGAGTGAGGCCGCAGCAACGATGGGTGGCTAAAGGCACACGGGCTGACCAGAGGGATCGCAGTAATAACTCTGACCAAATGAAAATACCACACTGGTCCACTGCTTTATTAATGTGTACTCAGGTACTTGCAGTTCTGTGTCATTAAAACCATACTGCAGTGACCAAGCTTGCACGTCTCATCGCGTACACATAGGCAAGAATGTTTGTGGAGTACACACCCTTCCAATCAATTACAACACAGGCACGGCAGAGTTCTCCAAGGTGGCTGTGACCAACTCACACCCCACAGGCTTACTGAGAGCTCCTGTCAGCAAACACGCTACCAACAGGCAGGACTAGCAGTCTCTAACTTTCATCTATTGGAAGAACCCAAACAATATCACTGTTTTTTTTTTCGCACTTGTGGGTGTACACGTGGGTATGTCTGAAGGTTCTTTATTAGGCTCTCTTGGTTTCTATTTCTTTACAATTTTAATTACTAGGAAACGCAATCGTTTTTTCCCTATTGCCCATTCAGATTTCCTCGTCTCTGAAATGCTTATTTCATGGGCCCATTTTCTACTGAGTTTATTTTTGTTCTTCACATATTTTGAATGTAAAGTCCTATCAAGTTATTTCTGTTCTATATACAACAAACTATCTCCTCCCAGATTATAATTTCATTTATGGTGTCCCAACATACATAAAATTTTAAGCTTGAGATAATTATCAGAGTTTTTTCCTTCTCTGACCTATGTATGTATGTAAAGAAACCCTTCCCCACCTCAAGATTACAAAGCTAGTCTCCAGACACTCCTTCTGAGTTTGAAGCCTCATTTTCCAGTCAGGTCCTTAATCCTTCCACAATGTGCGGATGCTGACACCTCAACCACTCAGGTGTGCTCACAACCCCTAGGGGCGGCCTGTCCCCAACAGATAACACTTGGCCCTTACCGCTGGGCTGCGGGTCCTCTCTGATTATTTAACTGAAGGCTCCCCTGCCACGCTCCTGAGCTCTGTGTAATTTCAACCAGCACTTTTACATAGGGATTTATATCCTGTAAACAGACTTTTCACAAAGTTGTACGGCACTGTTTAGCCAAAGTAAAGCATGAAAGAAACCTACCTTTGTCCAACTGTTCTTCAGAATGGTAGCTCTCTTTCCATCACCAAGTGCATTTCTAAAGGAAAAGGAAATAAAATACTCAAATTTTTCAAAGGGTATTATATAATGTGTATCTATTTGTACTTTAATTTTCCATATACAATCTAGTTTTTAACTTTTTTAGTCTATATATGTCCATTATAGGAAATTTGGAAAATACAGAAAAGCAAAACAAAGGAAAAAAGTCACCCAGTCACAATCACAATTACCCAAGAAGAGCTACTTTCAATATTTCTGGAGTATTTCCTGCACACAACTATCTATATCTCACCTATCCCTAACTTATTATTACTTGCATGAAGTTTTTTTGGTACTATGTGGTATTGTCAGCAAGACTTCTGATCTTGGAGAATAAAAGTCCCAGATATTTCACACAACACACTGGCTAAGCTATAATGGACAGAGCATAAGTTGAGACCTGAGATTAAGTCCAGTACCATCACTAACTCTCACTGGAGCGGATAGGAAGTAATTAACCTCTTTAGGGTCACTTTCCCATCTTTAAGACAAGGCTAACAATTTTGGGTTTTCCTGTTTTCAGACACTATGCTCAAGCACAGTACACTGTAAACTGTCACAGTACACAGTACACTGTAAATTGTCGAGCACTGAGGTCTAGCACCTGGTCTCTCATAGTTTCCTTGGAGTCAGTGGCCTCCTCTGCCCAGCTCAGCCACCCACCACCGCCGTCCCAGGGAACTTGACCACTGCTCAAAACTGTTCAGAGCCCAAAATCACTAATTCAGGCATTCCACTTCTTCCCCTGATAGCATAGCTCCTTCCATCCTACTTATTCAGCTATTCCTACTAGCTTCTCAGGGGGCTCACCTCACTGACTTACCCATTTTCTCTCTTTTTTAAACTTCCTTATTGATCTATCTTAAGATTCGCTGGTTCCTCATTTCATATTCCCATGCATACAGCTGCATACTTCTTTGTCCCTATGTTTACATCTTGCTCTACCGCAAAACGCAATTCTGGATGAGCCCTGCTTCCTGCTTTCTCCAGCACCACATGTAGGGAGCCAAGTACTACCAGAGAAAAAACACGGCAGAGCACACCAGGAGTACTACTTACTCAGGATTCCAACGACCCAAAGGGGCCTTCAACGATGTTAACCAATATTCTAGATCAAATCACTCTCTAATTTTGCTAAATGACCATTTCAAATCTTATGTCCTTTCCAGGATTTCCTGCTGGCGCAGTGGTTAAAACTCTGCACTTTCAATGCAGGGGGGCATGGGTTTTATCCCTGGTCAGAGAACTAAGACCCTGTATGCCTTGCAGAGTGGTAAAAAAAAAACACAAAAAAAACTTGGGTCCTTTCCTTCCAATTCCCCTTTCAGCCAATGAGCTTTGCTCTTATTTCAATGAGTAAACTGGACCTATCAAAGAGAACTCTCTCAATCTAGCCCTAACTTTTCTCCTTTACAATCAAAGTTTCTTCCTCCTCCTGTGGCTGATTCCTCCATTTGTGCCATGTAAATTCCATCCTTACAGTATCAATCATCCCTTCTCTCTCCTATAAAATCAGACATTCCATTTCAGGAATTTACCCCATCAGTATGTTTTATTGTGGTAAAACACACATCATAATTTACCCCATGAATCATTTCAAATGTAAAATTCAGTTGTATGAAGTACACTGATGTTGTCATGCAACTTCCTACTGACTTTTAATTTGCTCAGATCTCTCATCTTTTAAAAAGCAGGTAGAAAATAAATAAATGTCTTAAACCCTAAGCAAACACCGTTGGTAACATACCCAGCAACTAACCTCCTCCTCTGACTGCTAGACACTTGTTGTGAGGGTCCACCTCTAAGACTGAGATAATTCCTAGTTAAGTTTAAGCCAATCATCGCAAACCCACTCTTCACTGAGTGGTTGAGGGGTACACAGTTTAGGTGTGACCCAGAACTGGGGTGACTGCTCATTCTTAAAAACCGATTACAAAAACAACCAAAAAACAAAACAAAAAGATTACAAAGAACAAAACTAGGTAACTTATTCTACCACACATCAATACCTACTAAAAGACGATATATACATTTTAAAGATAAAATTCAAAAGCTATCTAGACGGCCTGACAAACAGAAGAGGATACAGAAATCAGAAACAGATCCTTACAGATCCTGATACAGTCACTCTATCTGTATGACAAAGCTAACACTGCAGTGCATGGAGAAAACATACTCGTAAAAGATGGGGCTGGGTCGGTTGAGGGGGTCTCTTCCACATCCCTGCAGGTAGTGCAGAGCCTGCTACGCAGAGATGCTTGTGCATTCTTTATACGTTCAAACACTGAGTGAACGAATGCGTGAATAAATGTGTCTTCCATACACACGTCGGAGGCAGAGCTGAGGCAGCAGCACAAAAACGTTGCAGGGTTGTCGGGGGCGGGGGGAGGCCTGCAAGCAAATGGAGAAGCCAAAAAGTCCTCCTCCTCCTCTATCATCCACCCACCCGCCCACTTCTTGAGCACCTGGTACATATAGGCATACGGGCGCTGTGTTATGGACAAAGTGTGAACAAGCTGGACACAGTCCTGCCCTCTTGGGGCTAATAATACTCCAGTGGGAGACAGATAATACGGAAATAAAAAACAAGCGATTTCCAAGTCATATGAAAGCTAATGAGGTGGAGAGAGTGAATTATCAGGAAAAAGGGTCAGGGCAGGCTTCTAGGAAGAGGTAATATTTGTCCTGAAACTCTAATAAAGGGAGGGAGGGAGCCCTGTGATGCTGGGAAAGAGCATCCCAGGTAGAGAAGACAGAGTGTGCACAGGGTCTGGGGGGCAGAGGGGTGGGTGAGAGCAGACATCCCGGAGGAGGGGAGGGGCAGGGACAGCAAGGGTTCCCGAGTCGGAGGCTGAGGGCCTGTGAGGGCTGGAGGTGAGGCAGAGGCCTATGGTCTCTAGCGCAGGAAAGAGACACCAAAGGGCTGTCTCAGCAGAGCCACTCTGGAAGCCTCAGAGCAGAGGTGAAGCTGGGGGAGAGGATCAGACCGGGGCATCAGAGGGGAGGGCTCCAAAACAGGGGCCCAGGAAGCAAGGAGGGGCAGGGCTGAGGGGGGCTGGCTATGCTGGGAAGCAGTCCGAGCTGTAGGGAAAGCCAGGCTCTGGGTGACCTCAAGAGGAGCAAGACCAGGGAGCAGTGAGAAGCAGTCTGAGCCCCACTCACAGGTTCCACAAGAAGCCGAGGGTGGGTGCAGCGAGGCACCCTACTCTGGCCATGTCCCTCAGAGGCAGGGGGAGACCCTCTCTCTTGCCCTGGGAATAGCAGCCCCACCAAGGCTGGCCCTGGAGTGGGCGAGGGGGGTGATCCTGAGCCCAAAAACAAAGGCTAGAAGAAAACAATAATAGGGCTGGGTCAACTGGACTTTCACATGAACCTTGACCCCTACCTCACACAAACCACTACCTCCAGACAGATCATGGCCTATCTCATGCATGTGTGCTCAGTTGAGTCCGACTCTCCGCCACCCCACGGACTGTAGCCAGGCTCCTCTGCCCGTGGATTCTCCAGGCAAGAATACTGGAGTGGGTTGCCATGTCCTCCTCCAGCCCAGAGATCAAACCGTGTCTCTTCTGTCCCCTGCACTGGGAGGCGGGTTCTGTATCACTAGCGCCACCTGGGGCTCCCCAGATGGATAGGAGATTTAAATACCAATGATCAGTCAAGCTTTTAGAAAACAAAGAGTATTTTGCAGAGTAGGCAAAGATTATAATCAGAACACAAAAAGTGCTTACCATAAAGGGAAAAAATTGATAAATTGTAGTACGTTAAAATTACTACTTGCATTCATGGGAAGAAAGCAAAAAGACGCAAGCCACACAAAGCGTGAGAAGGCATTTGTAATATTCATATTTTGACCAATGACTCCTATCCAGAATATTTTTAAAAACCTACTAATAAGACATTCAACTCAAGAGAGAAAAGAAAAAAAGACTCAAACAGGCAGTTCACAAAAGATATCTGACTGGTCGATGAGCATATGAAAAACAAATATTCAACTTAAACCTCCTAAATTAACTTAAGGAAAAGCAAATTAAAATCACAGCATCATATCACTACACACTCAGCAGAATGTCTAAATGAAATGACACAAAATAATAAGTATTAGTGAGGACGTGGAACTGAAACTCTCATGTGCTGCTGGCAGGAGTGTAAAATGATGCAACCACGGTGCAAATTATGTGCACAGCTGAGCATAAGCACATCCTCCTGTTCCAGTAATGCCACTCCTTTATTACATACTTAACAGAAATGAAGACATGTTCACAATGACACTGTCTGTAAAAATACTAGAAACCCCCAAATGCCCATTAACAATAGAATGGATAAAATGTGGTATATTCATGCAATAGATGAACACTTTACAACTACATGCAACAACATGGATCTCAAACACAATGCTGAAAACCAGACATAAAGAGCACGTATCACATGATTCTGTTTATATTGCACAAAGCAGGCAAAACTAACCTATGGTGTCAGAAGTCAGGACAGGAGTTATCCTGGGGGAGGAAGTGGGCAGTGACTGAATGGAAACAAGGGTGACTTCCAGGGTACTGGGGTTGTGATCTGGATGCTGGGTATGGTTATTTGCGTCTGGAAAATTCAACCTGCACACTTATGAACTGTACACTTCTCAATATATATATTAAAATTTTTCTTTTGAGGAGTACAAGAGTCATCCTTCTGCGGGAGGCTGTAATGTCCAGTGTGGTATCTGAATTACAGAAGCCCTCCTGCCATCCTGAGGGGGTGGGCAGTCTGAGGTCCAAGTCACATGGTGGGGCTGGAAAAAAAAAACCACCTAGGTCTTTGATGACATTGTCTAATCACTCACTACATACACAACCCTAGAATCATCTTCTGGAACTCTTGGATCAAGTTAAGTTTTCTTCACCATTTAAACCAGCTGAATTAAGAGATCTCTATTATTTGCAGCCAAAATCACCTGAATACAATGGCAAACCTCTTCCGTCCTCTCTGCCTCTCTGCCTGAATGCCTTCACCAGCTGCCTGTGCTGGCTGCCTCCATCTCCTCATCCTCACTTCTGAGCCCACTCAGGCCTGGCATCTGCGCCAAGCTTCCCGCTGACGGCTCTCCCTAGGGAACTAGGTGTCCATAGACCTAAACCCAAGTTCCAAAGGGCTTCCCAGCAACAGGCCCTACTGGCCACTCTCTCACTCGCTTCCAGGATCCTACACTGACTCTCCTCCTAGCTCTCTGGCGAACCTCGTAGGAGTCTCCTGTGCAGCTTCATCCTTCTCTAATTGGCCACTTTCTCTGTCCCGCAAAGCTCAGTCCCAGCTCCCCTTCTAATGTCAGCCCACAATCTCTCTACACCAGTGGGCAATCCTGGCTGCACATTAGTACTATCTGCTGCTACTGCTGCTAAGTCGCTTCAGTCGTGTCCGACTTTGTGCAACCCCATAGACGGCAGCCCACCAGGCTCCCCTGACCCTGGGATTCTCCAGGCAAGTACTACCTGGGGGGCTTCTAAAAAAGCCCAATGCCCAATTAAATGAGAACTTAGAGGGGTGAGTGGGGTGGATTTCTTCAAAGCCCGAGTGATTTCAATGTGCAGTAATAGTTCTGGACTTGGGAGGGGAAGGAAATGCTATTAACTGACTCTCTCAAACCACAACACCTAAGTATGTGGGAACTTTGAATGCCACAAAAGAGTTATCATCTTTCCCCCTTATGGCAAATCGTCATTTTCAGGGCCTGACCATATCACAAAGAAATAACATCTTTACTCCCCAAGTTTCTCAATCTCACAATGAAGCAACAAAAGCAGGATTCAGATGGAATGGTCAGTTACCATCAAATATGCAGTGACTATTAATCACACATACATTTTAGATCAGAAGTTAGTGTCTGGAAGTAAAATTACATATGTTCTTTCATCCAAGTAAAATAAATTCTTATTAGGAATTTATCCTACATATCTATGTATACTGCATTGGAGTGTAAAACATAAAAGGATATTACACAGTTTTAGCTAACTTTTTAAACTGGAAATAAGCTATGTTCTAATACAAACTAGTGCATAGTAAAACACTATACAGTCATGAATAAAAACTGGGGTAGATGTCAGTATTCACTGATGTGCAACAACTCCAATAGTTAAATATTAAAAGAAGCAAGATGTACAATGGGGTATATGATATGCTCTTATCCATGTTAAAGCAAGACACATACGTTATACTGAACCAAACGAAAACGCCTTATTCTGACCTATAAAAATGGCAACTTCATCTGGTTCAAAGTAGTAAGTGTTCATATAGGCATAAAATATTACAGAAATGCATAAGGATCTGAAAAAAGGGATTAGGGCAGGGGCTTCAGGTGGGCAAGAATTTTCAATTTATCCTTCTGTACTCTTTTAACTTTTTATGATGTGCATTTGTTACTGTGTTTTAAAAAGAGGTGCACCTCAAAGAAGTTTGATAAAGTTAACTATTTCCTTCAAAAGCAAATTCAGCATTTTTTAAAGCAAAATAGAGACTATACAAGTAAGAGAACAAGAGTAAGGAATAATTCATCAACCAATACACACACTAAAAACGCCCCACATACACTAAGATTTTTGAAAATTCTCACAAAAACATAACAATTTACTTGATTTACACCTCAGACCTCAATTCAGAAACACACACAATCACTTAAAATCTAGCTGCCTGCTATTACAACAGAAGGGAATACCATCTAAGGGTAGTTAAATACCAAAGGGTCAGAGTAAATACCAAGTTTTAAAATTCTATACTCTTCCTAAGTAAATTTAAAATATCCGAGCCTAAGCTTTCCCCTTTTCCAATTACATTTCCTATTACACAGTTTATTCCATCCCACCAAAGAATTCACATTTCCACAAGTGAGTCCCACTGAGAATGAATTAAACAGTAACCCTAATCATCTACCTTGTATAACTATTGCAACCAGAGGCTATAGATGCCTGATTGCTTTTTCTAGATTCTGCTCTAATCTGAAATTTTTTAATTACCTCAATTAAAAGTATCACTCTAAGATACCCTCGACCTCTCAAATTCTATTTAAAACGTGGACTTATAGAAGACCGGAAGATAAAGGACATCTCATCCCAGCCAGGCACTCTGGGATGCTCCGCACACAGGCTCAGCGTGAAGGGCTGGCAGGAAGGAGAGCGAGCCCGCCCCCACCTCCCTCACCCCAGCCCCGTTCCACAAGTTTCTTGGAGCAACACACCTCGGGAGAACGCTAAGCGTTCTGATTGGCTCTTGGCCTCACCTGTATCCACCCAAAGGTGGTCAGATTTACAAACTGACTATGTGGCATTAAAACCTCCACCACCACGCTGAACCATTTCTGAATGAAACATTTTTCCCACAAATACCTCACCTCAGGCTCCCAGCCAAACTGGCCTTAAAATATTTGTGTTTCTCCCCTTTCAAGATTATTTTTCACTTACTTTATCCTAATGCTTGGTGTTTCCATCTTATGTGCATTGTTAATTACACTCTGTATCAAATATCCGTAACAGTACAGTACAGAGAATAACATTAACATAATCAATACCCATGTACCAGCTTAGCAAGACCTTAACATTTTGCCACATTTACTTCAGATCTTCTTGCCAGGTTTGTTACAGGTGACATCCATTGTGAACCATCTTTCCCCTCTCCAATCCATTTCCCTCCCTCCCTCCCCAGAGACAGCCACTCCACTGGTATTTTAACATGCCCATGCACTTCAAAGTCACTGTTAATACATACTATGTATTACTTATGCATATCATTTTGCACATTTCAAAACATCACATAAATGGCATCATACCGTACAAATCATTCTGCAACTTGCTTTTTCACTTAACACTGCATTCATTTTAACTGCTGCACAGCATTCCATTGTATGAATATACCATAATTCATTTTATCCATTCCCTATAGATGGACTTTTAGGTGGTTTCCATTTCTTTACTCTTAACCACAACGCTCTAATGAAGGCTTGCACACATCTTCTCGGGTAGCCCAGAAGTGGGCGGGAGAGTACACGTCTTCACCTTGCCACATGGCTCTCCAGTGACTGCACCGATTTACACATTTCTCCAGCCGAGTACGAAAGTTTCCTCTGTTCCACGTCCTCTCAAACACTTGGTGCTATGAGGTTTTAAAATGTTTGCCAATCTGATGGGTACGAAAGAGAGACTCACAGTTTTTAATCTGCATGTCCTGTAAGGATAATCATGTTTATTGACTATTTAGATCACTTTTTTTTTTCAACTTTCACATTGCCGTTTGAGCCTATCATCACCTGTGCCTGGTGATTAATCGTAGAGACTGTGCATCCACCTGGGTTCACACCACCCAGTGAGTGTCGGTGAGGACACTGCTTGACCGCCCAGGCCTCGGGTTCCTCATCTAGAAAGACCCAGCAGGGCCTATCTCACAGGGCTGGGAGGGTTTTATGAGTTAACACAGGAAAAGCACTCAAAACAGTGCCAGGGAGGCTGGATGCTTCACCATCAGCTGCTCAGCCAGATTCTCATGACAGATCTACCAGCCCTAGAGAGGAGGGCTTCAACACCTCTCAATCCTGGTAACTCAGCTAAATGGCATGGGTCCTCCTGGGTCAAGGGCACGTCTGAATCGCTGGCAGTGTGTTTTTTTCGGGTCATATAATCTACTCACTTGATAAGGAGTTATGTGCATTTCAGGTTCAGGAAACATTATCCATTACTACGCAAGTCATGTAAATAGTGAATGAGGTGGGAAACACCAGTAAAACCAGGGTGGCATCATGCTTCTGGCATCATGCATCCAGCACATACTGGTGATAGCCTAACAAGGAAATGCTGCTGACCTGCCTCTACGGGAAACTGCTATGGAGTTGACCCACAAAGCTAGACCATCAGCTGGGAGGTACAAGGATGGATGCACAACCCTACTCTTGACCTTGACCTCACCAGGCTACCTGGCTTCCGTATTTTTGCTTCGATGCATCTCCTTCAGAGCAGAGTTTCAGCAGGCTCCTGCTTGAGTGTCTAGCATTCAACATTCACAAAAGAAGGCAGAAACCCCTCATTTGCCTCTCAGCTCCAGGATCCCCTATGCAGAGGGGATGACCTTCAACCCACTCTAAAGTTTCAGACAGGTGCCTCAATTTTCACAAGAGGCTAGTAAAGTTGCCAGCCAACCTATTCACCTTAAGAGCATACAGAATGGCCTTCAAACACCACAGGATATCTGCAAGTCTGGACCTAGCCAGAGGCAATAACCTAAAGACATATGCAGCCCATTTCTTGCCAGAACCAGTTGAGGACAGTGGTACTGATGGAAGACTGTGTCAAGCCCATCCATTCCTCTAGACTAGATAGCCTCGGTTATCCACGGCTTAAGCCATTTAAAAGCTGCATAACGTTAATACAGCGGTATTCTCCGAGGAGGTGATTTTTTATTTTCTTCTTTTTAAACTCTTGTATTTTCCAAATTTTCTACCATGAGAAAGTGTTCTGTTTATAATAAAAGAAAAACATAAATGTTATTTTTGAAAATTGTATACTTGGAATACACCATACTCCCCACTCCCACCTCCCACACTCCAATGTAAGTATTCTCCCTGGAAAACAACTTGATAGCAGACTCTCTGCTCTTATAAGAACCTTAATTTGAAAAACTACTGATGAAAACCAAAACTGCACTCTCAAGGTGTGTTTCTTTTGCCCTGAACAGGAATCCTGCTGAGATTGTTCTCTACCCCATCACTCAGTTCATATTACTTGTAAACCATAGAAGAAATTTCTTCCAGAACCAAACACCAAGAACCAACAGAGTTTCCCCTGAGAAACTGGTGTGTTCTTTCTTCATGTATAGTGAGAATTCTATAACTTGCCAGGTATCCTCTTTTGATTTTGGGCAACAGAAAGGCAAGATGCAAATAGAAATTATAACTAAGCAGGACCTTACACCTACGCAGCTTTATTCTGAGGATCCCAGCCTCTAACATGGTTTTTTATAGTTAGTTTTTAGTATTTTTCTACTGAATGGATGTATTCCTGAAACAATCCTGTAAGACACAGTTAAATTTAACAGTCTACACTGCTCAACATTCATGCTTAATATTTAAGTTCTAAAAACTATAAGCTGAGAGACAATAAAATCATGGGGACACTGTCAACAATCTTTCTCAACTAATAAATACAAGCTCAGTTCAACATGAGGAACTAAGAATTACAATCTCACTCTCATAGTTAAATCATTAAACTTTTCTTTCCCTTATGAAGGACATTTATTTAGTTTTATTCATACTAATACAGAGGAAACAAATACAGCAAGAATTCTTCCAGAACTATACAGATTAGCTAAGAGCAAAAGAAGGTAATATATTATAGATGTTATAAACATAGATTATGCATAATCAGGTAAGAGCTGTGTTTGAATCTTGGCATCACTACATCACAGCTTGAAAAAAAGTGGAGCAGGGTAAAACAAAATTCACAATTAGTAATGGTATGAATTTATCCACACGTAAAATATGGAAAATAACATTATCTACCTATTAAATACACCAAGTTGCTCAGCTGTGTCTGACTCTGTAACCCCATGGACTGTAGCCCGCCAGGCTCCTCTGTCCATAGGATTTCCCAGGTAAAAACACTGGAGTGGGTTGCCATTTCCTCTTCCAGGGGATCTTCCCAGTCCAGGGATTGAACTTTGCTTAAAATAATGCAAAGCATATCCTATCCACTCTTAAAAAAAATCACTGTTTCTGTCATTGCTGTTATTATATATAAAGCCTACAGAGCTCTCTTTAACCATTTAACTATTTCTGCCAAAGAACTACTGAAGGATTTTCTTGCATAACTGCAAACAGAAATATTTCTCAAATATAGGTATTTAGCATAACAGCTGAGTGATTAAGCACTTTAAGCAACTGACCTGAATTGTCCAGTACGAAGAAAACAAAGAGCTCGGTTACCATAAAGCAGGTGATTTTCAGGCCTTTAAAAAAAAGTGTTTCATCAGTAAAGAATATTACATTTAAAACAAAAACATAACACAGAAATCATAAGGCAAGAAAAAATTTTCCAAAAACCTTCATATCTGTCTGGCAGAGCAGAAATGAATATAGGATTTGGAGTCCTAACTGGCTAAGTTCTGGTTCCTTCACTTCCTGAGGGGCTTGTTCAAATCAACTCAACTTCTCTGTGTTCAAAATGAAGTCTAAAAGTTCTACTATTTCTGTTGCGCTGTTGGGGCTGCTGAGAAGATCAAATGAGACATTAAAAATCTAGTGAACTACAAGCATGTTGTCACTGTAGAGGACAGAATATTTTTTATAAGTCAGAACCTTGACAAAGGACATCTGTAAACTGCAACAGTAATTTAAATAGTGTGACTTCAAGCTTTGTTCCATTTGGTTTTATCTTCCTCTATATTATCTTCACCTCTTCCTAGAACAGACAGGCAGCCTTTCAGATGTGGTTTGCTACCTAGATTCATTCATTCCCTGTGGAGATGGGTACATCTGGAAAGAGAGCAGTTGTCTACAGCACACCCTCCTAAGACTGCTACAGTATTAAGCTGGCCCAGCAAAGATGTCAGTAAGAACCAAGTGAGGCACACATATAAGAATGCTACAAAATTCTAGCAGCTGGGCAAATAGAAGATAAGGTAGAACACACGTATTCTCTCAACAATCCCAACTTTTATCCTTTAAAAGTCCCCTCATAGAAAGCACAAATCCCTGAATGGATGACATCTAGTAACTAGTTAACTAATTAGTAAAGAATTAGTAACTAATTATTTCTTATCAGTCAATAATTTGGAAGTTATTAGAAGAAGGGAAAATGAGTCCAAGAAAAAACAGATGATTCTATACTGGAAAGCTTGGGAACAAACCGGGGCAGGATAGAAGCAAATTCAAAATTTTGCCTAACAGGCTTAAGTTATGTAACTTAAGTTCATCTATTCAGTTCACCTCATGTTTCTTATACCTATGGGTGAGAAAACATTCTGCATAGCAAACTGAAGATACTCTCCAGTTCTTCATCTTGTGTTTCTTTCATACTGACTAGCACTCTAACATGAACTGCCACATAGAAAGGGTCTCAATATTCCATTTTGCTCTTACCTACATTCAATGGCTCTGGTGTAATAGATAATAGCTATATCATATCTTTCTTTGGAAAACTCTTCATTTCCTTTCATTTTCATTAGTTCTCCTTGCTGAGAAATCAAAGTAACAGAAGATTCATCAATTACATTCAAAAAGAATCAGGAACCCGAAAACCTAGGGAAAATGTTATCTTATAAGTCAAAAATAATCTGGGGGATTACTTATGTAGAAAATGAGAATTCAATACCCAATATTTTGGCATACACATTTAAAGAAGCCTGTCTCTAATGACTCAGGGCTAACTTTGTTAAAAGGAATATTAAAAGCAAACAAAACCACTACATTATGAATAATATGAACAATTAATCCCCTGTGTACAATATTTGGCAGGTCCACTTTTAAATATACATTATGCCTGCATAGCAGGGAAAAAAAATAGATTCAAGGCAGAATTTTAATTTTAGGCTAGAAAATGTGATACCATTCAATAAACGTGAGAGCTTAAAAAATATATACATCAATAATATATAGGAAATGTTGATTAGACTAATGGCCCCTCAAAAAATGAGGTGACAAAGTTAGCAAAGATGAAATAAGAACAAAACGCGAAAAAAAGGGCATGAAATCAAATATGCTATAGCCGTAACTAAAAGTTCAACAGAAACATTCAAATTTTCAAAATAAACAAACTATTATTTACTGGATTATATCATGAATAGAAAAATAATTTCCTAAATCCTTTCTAAAAATTTAGTTTTTAAAATCTTATTTTCTCTGAGTAAATTGTATGACATATGAATTACACGTCAATAAAGCTGGTCCCATAGAAAATCATACTCTTTCAATTAATTAAAAGCCTTTTAAATTAAATTTTAAAAAAATCAAGCTTCAATTTAAATTTTTAACATAAAATTCTGGGACTTCTCTGGTTGTCCAGAGGTTTGGAATCCGCCTCCCAGTGCAGGGGACATTGGCTGGTTCCTGGTCTGGGAAGATCCCGTGTGCCTAGAGGCAACCAAGCCCACGTGCCACAACGGGCGAGCCTGCGCTCCAGAGCCCGGGAACCACAACTACCAAGGACCACCCGCTGCCCCTACTGAAACCTGCACACCCTCTGTTTGCCTTAGACAGGCACTGAAGCCTGTGGTTTGCAATGAGAAGCCTGCTCACCACAACCACAGAAAGCCCACACAGCAACCAGTGCAGCCTAAAATAAGTAAATTAAAATTTTAAAAATTTAAAAATTCTGATCAAGATGTCTTCCTCTAAAACCAATTCCAATCAAAATTTATTAAAAATTTCTCTCAAATATGTTATCAAATTCTATAGGAGTTCTTATATTCGGATGTGCTGTGTGCTTAGTTGCTCAGTCGTATCCAACTCTTCGCGACCCTGTGGACTGTAGCCTGCCAGGCTCCTCTGACCATGGGGATTCTCCAGACAAGAATGCTGAAGTGACTTGTCATGCCTTCCTCCAGGGGATCTTCCCAACCCAGGGATTGAACCCACGTCTCCCATATTGCAGGCAGATTCTTTACCATCTGAGCCAATACTGAACTTTCCCCTGAATATTAATAAAAGTTCTAACAAGCAAATCTCAAAATATACTTACAAACAAATATTTATTCTCACCTCTAGACACTCTGCACAACTTTGAGTTTTAAATTCTTCAAGCAAACTGCAGTTTTCTGTTACAATTTTAGTTATGTGATACTTGTCTAAATGTTATTTTTAGGAGAGAGTGAGAAAAAATTTATTAAAATAAACTGGTATTGTTAACGTTCCCACTCTTAGGCTAGGTAGGTGAGTCTGTAAAGTTAAACAACTGATAAACTGTTTCAGAAAACATTCAATTCATTGCTTGCCACGAACCTAATTGGTCTTATTTCCAGCTTATTATTACTCTAGTTCTAACTGTAGTTAACAGTGCTCTGTTGTAACACATTCCAAACAGGCCTCATAATTACTCAAGTCAATTTAATAACACTGAACTACAGTGTACCCAGCACAAAGTTCAACTAAAATTTCTGAACACAAAAGCCTGGGAAACTACTTTCTAAAATATATTTAGTATAAAAAAATTTTTTTCATGTCTTATTTCAACATTATAACTCTCAAGTCAAAATCAGACATTTTTTGAAACGTTCTCATAAAAATGTAATAAACTAATTCAAATGCAGCAAGTAATAACCAACATTTATGTTAAAAGTTTACAAGACCTCATTTTCTATATTTTAAACTGTTCCATAAACAAGATTTTATTAATAAGTGGTAAATAGTAATCTTATTGCAACAAAACTATAGTTATGCCTCCAGCTAAACATATTCATTTCTAAAGCAAAAGTAGTACGTAAATCTTAACACTGAAGAATTTCAGAAGATGATGGGGACAGAATCAGATTATAGAACAAAAACCTGAACTTTGGGATCAGAGACACCTAACTTCTTATCTAGGTTCTACTAATTAACAGACGAAAGAAGTATCATCTAACCTCTCAAAGTTTACTCATTTCTAAAATAGGATGACAGCAGCTACCTTGCAGGGTTATTATAAAGAAGAGAGAACACAGAAAGAGTCAGAAACAAGTCCACACAGACGCCCAGTACATGATACTGGTCATCTAATTTCACCATAAAATCTAGCCTATAATTAAGGGCTTCCAAAACAAAGAGAACCACCTCTACTCATGCAATACAGCCCAGCATCTAATAAATATCAGGAAAACCTGTCTTCATATTTAAACTTAATTTCTAACACCCAGGTCAAGAGTACAAAGTATGCCCTCTGGAAATGGCAAATAATCAGTCACCATCAACTAAAGAGTCAAACATTTCCTGTTTCAAGATCCCTATAAAAACACTGCTAACATTCAAATGCTTTAGAGAATAATATTCCATAAGGTAAAAAATATATATAGCAGTTTCATCATACATAAAAGTAAGATTCATCAGAAAAATGAAAATTATGGTCTTAGCTCAGTTACTTATTTCTCTTACAAATGAAAATACATGAACCCCATTGTGGAGTATTTCTTTGGGTATTATATATAAGAACTCATAGCATCCATTTGGCAGGATGTTTAAAAAATATATAGTCACACAAATCATCAATACAGGAAATACAGAATAAAATTAACTACAGAGTTAAAGTTCTCTTATTCAGTCTTGTCTTTTATGCACAAGAGAGAAAACATGTTGAAAAATCCTAAGATAAACACGAAATCACATAGCCATGCATTCTACTTTCCAAAATAATACCTTTATAAAACTAAGTCGAGTAACAATTTAAAGCATTTATACTTACATTCAGTAAAGAAAATACTTAACATACTCCAACAATTGTCAACTGCTCCTAATTTAGATAAAATTGTTACATCGCCTGTGTATTTCACCCAATTCAAAGCTTCTTCCATTGCCAAGATTTTCTGTTTCAGAAAGAGGGGTGAAAATGTGATTTATGTATTAATTAATTATAAGTTTACATGTGGCATTATAAATTTCTCTTATATAGCATTTCAGATTCTTAATAAAAACTTGGAAAACTTTGTATTTTCATTACTCTGGCATGCAACCTAGAATACTTAGACCCCAGCGCACAAGTTAACAGAGGCCATAAGACTCCCACATGCTACATCTTCAGGACATGCTACATCTTCAGGGACCTCAGGCACCCTCAGAGCTCATGCTACTGCAGTGATTACACAACAGGAAGCTGAGGTCTACAACCTGGCCAGAGGCTGCCCTGGGGAGCAGGAGAGTCCAATAACAAAGGTGAGCAAGGGTTCTCAGGTCTCATCTACACTAGGACTTCCATCCTTACCTCAAAATTAAAGGTACAGATTAAGGTTAACAAAAGGTACTATGTATTTTAAATGGTCTCTGGCAGAGAGAAAAATAAGCATATACACAACAAGAGGAGTGCATGGCTGGACAAATGAGCGCTCAGTGCAATGACCTTCATCAAGGGTCAAGTGCAGGGAGCCAGCGTGAGGAACTCCGCCCATAGAAAAGGTCATGAGGAAGGAGGCTCTGGCATTCGTAAAGGTGGATCGAGCCTCAGGAAACCCCCTGTTCCTGAGCATCTACCCCCAAAACCAGAGTCTGCCTACTTTACTTATGCTCTCACCTACACCTCTGACTTTATGGGGGGCTCTCCCCCACCACCATTTCTCTCGGAGAAGGAGTTAACTTGCAGCTCCAGTTAATAAAAATTCCTGGGTGTGACAAGAGTGTTTCAACTTATAAACTCCTCTGAAGGTTCTCTAGCCTGCCTGAGCAGGTTCCTCCGGCCACATGTGATTGTTTACAGCCTCCCAACCGTGAGAGGCACGAGATGCTTTAAAACTTTCTAAATACAGCCTCTTTTGAGAAGTTAGAAAATTAGTAGTATAGTATTAGTGGGTTGATTAGAAATTATATTGGTGAAGGGTTTTTCATTTGTTGAGCCAATATTTGCTGCTAAATCTCCATATTTCCCGCCCTTATAATGAATATAACTAGCATATAGGAAAAATAAGTATTAACCTTTAAGATTAATCATGTTAAACCTTAGGCTAAGTAAATTCCTTTCTTGACTGTAACCCACTACACCCTCACCCTATAGGAATTCAACTTTATTTGGAGGGTGGCGCTTGGTTTAAGAAAAAAATCACCCCTGGAAAAAATAAGTTTTTTGGTTGACTGACTGTTATCAGAAAAGACCATAAAATGTCAGCAGGCCTCATGGCCAGAAGATGATGTAAAACCCATAAGACCTTTGTATAATTTTATATGAAGCACCTGATTTTGACAAGGGTCAGATCTGCTGACCCCCGAGTGACTCTGTATTCATCCCTACGTATAACAAAAAGTATACAAGCAAACCTGAAAAACAAAGAAATCGGATCAGTTTCTGGAAAGACTGATTCCTCCGTGTCACTTTCCCCTTCTGGCTGAATTGCCATCTGGAACACGGGTACTCATCAAGGCTGCTAATTTTGCCTGGGCTTCTAAGATCGGACCGGGGAGGCCTCAGTGCCTCCTCTCCTTCGGAAGAATGGAAAGACACCTGTGGCCTACGTAGGTGGTGATTGGTATTCCACGTAAACCAAGTTATTCAGCCTCTTTTATCTCCACTAATTTTCCTACTACACTATCCGTTTCTAATCTCTCTCTCTCTATCTGTAATTAAATAAGTTTTTTCCTCGGACGCCTACTCCATCTCCCCTTCAAACTACCCTGGATCCACCGGGGCTGGACCCCGGCAGTCAAGGGTTCACAGAAATGTTATCATACTTCCAATGTCTGAAAAGACTTCAGAAACAGTAGAGTTATCAATGCTGGTGTCAGGCTTAAGGCAAACATGTATCTGTCAGAAATTCCCTGGCAGTCCAGTGGTCAGGACTCTGCAGCCTCACTGCTGAGGGCCCAGGATCAATCCCTGGCCGAGCAACCAAGATCCCACAAAATGAGACTATCCAGTAATCGTATACTGAAAAATGTCCACACCAGGGACCTAGTAATTTCATTTGGGAGAGAATATATGCCAGATAAATAAGAGAAAAAACAAATTGCCAAAAAAAAAAAAAAAAA
>SJYV01033346.1:5027-36212 GCA_006410875.1 Neotragus pygmaeus
ATTCTTCGGTGCTCAGCTTTCTTCACAGTCCAACTCTCACATCCATATATGACCACTGAAAAAACCATAGCCTTGACTAGAAGGACCTTTGTTGGCAAAGTAATGTCTTTGCTTTTGAATATGCTATCGAGGCTGGTCATAACTTTTCTTCCAAGGAGTAAACATCTTTTAATTTCATGGCTGCAGTCACCATATGCAGTGATTTTGGAGCCTAAAAAGATAAAGTCTGACACTGTTTCCACTGTTTCCCCATCTATTTGCCATGAGGCGCTGGGACCAGATGCCATGATCTTCGTTTTCTGAATGTTGAGCTTTAAGCCAACTTTTTCACTCTCCTCTTTCACTTTCATCAGGAGGCTTTTTAGTTCCTCTTCACTTTCTGCCCTAAGAGTGGTGTCATCAGCATATCGGAGGTTATTGATATTTCTCCCGGCGATCTTGATTCCAGCTTGTGCTTCTTCTAGCCCAGCATTTCTCATGATATACTCTGCATATAAGTTAAATAGGCAGAGTGAAAATATACAGCCTTAACATACTCCTTTTTCTATTTGAAAATTATTTAAAAGGTTTAAAGTAATTTTAAAATTACTTCTCAGAACATGAGCTGCAAAACCTCTGGTTCCTGGGTTAGATTGGCAGAGTTGATTAAAGTACAGTCACAGGACTTGCCCCATATCTACTGGGGAGAAAGTCCATGAACTTGAGATTCAGACTGTGGCCTTTAATAGAGTCCTTCTGCGGCATGAAGTTTAAGAAACTCTGTTGGAATCAATGGAGAGAGAGCTCATTGTCTTAACTCCCTTATTATCACCCCCAAGCACACAAAAACCCACATGATCACACTACACATATCACATATCATCTACGTTATGTTATTATGATGTTGTTCAAATAATTCATTTTGTAAATAAATCGAAATATCTGAATTTGAATTGTGGCTTTGCCACTGAATAGCATCATCTGAGGTAATAGAAGCTGACATAGTGTGAGAAGAACTTTGTTAGTGTCAAATAGGCGGCGTTCACTTTCCCACATAATGCACGTCACTGTAAATTATGTTTTCCGGAAAAGACACCTTTCGCAGTCAATAAGATTAGGCACAACTGTGATGTGCTCTCAAGGTTCCCCCCCAGATGGCATGGCCCCTAGTTACAGGATTATTCCCTATTATTTTAATACTGTCAAGCTAGCTTTTATTCCAGGAATAGGTCACGGAGTTTCAAACTCCCCTTCCTCCTAAGACACCTGCCAATGTGGTTTGAATTCCCACTGATGTCAGGTGATTCCTTCTATACTTCCCATTTTCTGGAGCTCTCCCTAACCCTCCTGTCAATTAGTCACATCCTATCTTTTTTCAAGGCATTTGCTTTTATATCTATAATATGACACACTACATTTTAATTGAGATTGTATTTGCTTCCAGTGTTCATGAAACTATGCATTCCTACAAGTCAGGAATAAAATATTCCTAGCATTTATTTGAATATACAGTTAGCCCTTGAACAGTATGGGTTTGAACTGCGTGGGTCTACTTATGCAAGGAGCTTTTCCAAGAGTAAGCACTATGGATTTACATGAGCCAAAGCTGGTCGAATCTCTGGATGGGAACTGCGGATGGGGAGCTCTGGCTGTGGATGAGCCATATTCTCAAGGGCAGACTTGATCATACCTGGACCTCACCTGCATGGAGATTTGACACCATGAACGCTGCCTTACTCAGGGGTGGACTGTATCTATAAATTCTCACTATTAGAACACATTCTCACTGGTGAGATGTTACGTTTTGATTCATTATCAATGAACTTGAACTAGAAATCATTTTTATTGGCTAGGATAATTTCAAGATATTATTTTACAACAAATCTTTGAAAACAGGAGTCGAATGCTCTAATGAAATCTGTGTAAGACAGTACATTATACTTTATATATTGTAAATCTAAGAAAGCACTGAAATGGTGCTAAAAGAAAGTATAGACTCCTTTTACTATTTTGCAAGTCTGAACTTAATTTTTTTCTCCTTTGTGTTTTAAGACTCTTAAGAATTTGCCTAAGCAGAAATGGTATCATATAAAATTTGAAGTAGATCCCAGAGACAGAGGTCTAAATGTCTTCCTATTCACTCACAGATAATCTTGCCTGCCATTTACTTTTTAAACCTGGGTCCTGAAAATAAAATATAATCTGTAAGACAGGAGATATTTACATAATTCTGTATTTGCCAACAATCATGCTCTGAATTAGAAACTTTATTCTTCAAATTGATTTTTGTGATATTCCTCTTAGGCTTCCTAATAATAATGCATGATTGTGATATAGAAAACCATATTAAGCATATGTTACATTACATAGACACTTGTATTAAAAGACACTTGCTCCTTGGAAGAAAAGCTATGACCAACTTAGACAGCATATTAAAAAGCAGAGACATCACTTTACCAACAAAGGTCCATCTAGTCACAGCTATGGTTTTTCCAATAGTCATGTGTGGATGTGACAGTTGGACTATAAAGAAAGCTGAGAGCTGAAGAAATTAATGCTTTTGAACTGTGGTGTTGGAGAAGACTCTTGAGAGTTCCTTGGACTGCAAGGAGATCCAACCAGTCCATTCTAAAGGAAATCAGTTCTGAATATTCATTGGAAGGACTGATGCTGAAGCTGAAACTCCAATACTTTAGCCACCTGATGCAAAGAGCTGACTCACTGGAAAAGACCCTGATGTTGGGAAAGATTGAAGGCGGGAGGAGAAGGGGACGACAGAGGATGAGATGGTTGGATGGCATCACCAATGAGATGTACTTGAGTTTGAGTAAACTCTGGGAGTTAGTGATGGTCAGGGAGGCCTGGCGTGCTGCACTCCGTGGGGTCACAAAGAGTCGGACATGACTGAGTGACTGACCTGAACTGAATATTACATAGTACTCTGTAATAATAATCACTTGGACGATGACATTGTTCTTGACATTTTGAGGACAGACATATGTCTCTATAGTAGGAAAAGATGGAAGGAAAACAAAAAATGTGTACACAGAATAATATAACATCTACAATGAACTTCAACAGTAACAGGCTCAATTCCATTCTTCAAAAGCCAAGGATAGTTGCCATGGCAAATACAGATTGAGTATAAGCCAAAAAAAAAAAAAAAAAATCAGAAGGGTGTATGCCTGAGCAAGTTTCACCAGTGGAAAAATTTCAATTTGGAAAAAAACACAGAGAAATATCTTCCTCCAAACAATTGGGTAGGACATGAATAGTGATATAGACTCAATTTTTTCAAAGTATGAAAAGAAATGCCAGGCACCGTTCTCTTCTCAGACTACCGGGCAGCAGTTGGATTTTTACTAAGAGCCCAGCCTTTTGTAAATGTCTGTCCAAAATGGTGTAACATTTTTTGACATGTGTTTTCAGGACCAAGGACCACCACAATTTTTTTTAAAAAACTTGTTTTTCTCAATCATGTCTTCTATTGGAGACCTTAATATTCCATCACAGGAAGTGAATTTCAGAAGAATGGTAAAGGGTTCTATTTTCCTTCCCTTGTGAACTTAGCCTGACGTGTTAACTGTGTTCAGCATCTTCTGAGCAGGGATACATGCAGTGCTGAAATGGGCCTGGGCCCTGTGGTCCTTGACCACCCCCACTCCATCCCTCCGCTTACCTTTTGTCTGTTAAAAACCTTTAGTCAAAGAATAACTTTAATCCGAGAAGTGAGAACAGCAGAAACAAAGGAAAATAGTCAAAGGATATCAAGTAACAATAATGCAGTCATTAAACAAACCAACGGCTAGAGATAATATTCTGAGCCGCATTCTGTGAACTGTTTACGGACAGTGAAATCACTGCCAGTGGGGAAGTTAACTACGTGATGCCCGACCGCAGCCACCATCCTGAGACCTGGCCTCAAAGAAACTGGGAACAAACTGACCCTGGAGCTGAAGACTAACTCTGCTTAAAAGAATCAAGACCATGGATGACCAATTTCACCGTGATGGTCAGAGCTGACGCTGCCGTTTCTGCACGTGGGTCCCGCCCTGTGGGTATAAAACCTCTTGCCCACTGATCACTGGGGGAGGGCTAGAGCTTGCCTTTGAGCAGGCATCTACCCTCTCCCCCAACCCCAGCTGACAGCATCCAGAAGAAAGCAGGCTTTCCTGTCCACCAGCATTTCCTATTTATTGGCTTTTGAGGGACGAGAAAGGACCCCACTTTCTGTGGCAGAATCAACTTGAGTCATGGAAAAGGCACTGGAGTCATTCAAAAACTTGATAAAACTAACCTAGCATCAGGATATATGAGTGAATCAGAAAACACACACCCCTATCAAATGGGAAAACTAATCTTTCCTTAAAAAAATGAATTCTCACCTTTCATATAAAAATTATCTTGATAATGCTACATAGTAAATGCTATTAATCTGGTAGCATGAGTCTCTGTTTTTCCATGGACTAGACACACTCCCTACCTGTAAATCAGTTCACTTAAAATTATATTAACTGAAACACCATTTCCCAGAAATTTGGTATTTAATCAAACGAAAATTCATTTAATTGGATGCACACACAGGTTCAAGGAAAGCCATTCCATTGAAAAGAAAGCTCTGCTCTCTATTTCCTATCTTTTCATGGGCCGAGTCCACAGAATACAATATATTCCTGTCCACCTCCCTACCCCATTCCTGTTTGAACTACGTGAGCCTGTCTGTTTAAACATAGAGAAGGGATGACTGAAATATAGCACCAGCCCAAGAAATTAATCCACTCTACAATATCCAACCTATCAACAGGGCTTAAGGACAGTTTGTCAACAGCATTATAGAGACTTTGATTCATGGTGTTTACTTCAGAGGCTGAGTTGCTGCCCTGGAAAATATTTCCTCCATAAAGTATAACTAATAATATATGTCCATCTTTCTCATCTGGACCATTCAGTCTTGTACACTATGCATAGACAATACTTTTGGTAACAGTGAAAGATCTCTGAAAAAAATCTGTATGCAACTTAGCCAGTTTCACTGGCTTTGTAGTATCTTAACTCATTGACTGGTGCATATTATCAAGCACAGATTATAAAGATGGGCTTAGGGTGATTAATGACACAGGAATCACACAGGCTTTATGGTTTCTTTTCATATTATTCCAAGCCCTTTAAATGTGTTTTCTACTTTAATGGACTAACTATCTTACCCACAGTAAGATATATGTACTTTCAAAATTCTTCTGATTCATTAACATGGGGGTATTCCCTAGTGGAAAGCTGAAATCAAAGAAGTCAATTTCTATGTTTTTATACAGCTTGTGTTAGCATCAACACACATACAGACACACTCACAAATGTAGAGTTATCCCACACTAAAAATAACTTAAGTATATTTAAAGATGATTCACTAGTCTTTACCACTGAGTTTTTACCTAACACCCAGAACCTGTCTTTCAATGATTGTGAGTCAATTAACTGAAGACATCTGAACAGCACACTAATTAGATGATATATTCTTACATCTTTATTTTTGAATGGAAAAGGTGAAAGAGAAAACTGAAGTATCTTGTTCTTAGATAGTCAATATAATATGGTCTTAAATTGAGATCTCATGAATGTCGCCGCTTATCCAATGCATCTCTCGTCAAACAATTATTAGAATTTCTTTTCCAGAGTAGCCTTGAGAGTCATTTTAGCAGACAAACAAGACCCTAGCTTCATAGCTATCATTATTCCATAAACTGCTTTGTTTTGCTTTTTTGTCTTAATGATACTATTTAGTTGGCCAAAAAGTTTGTTTGGGTTTTTAAACTTGAACAACTTTTATAGCCAACCCAATACTTTATCCCCTACTTACTCATCAACCTTGGCTCTACTGTAACTTCCTCAGGGAAAAGTGTATTATATCCCCAAAGTATTCAGGATCATATCTGTTCCACTGTTGATAAAATACATGCTTAAGATATGTGCTTTGTGTGCATAGCCAAATGTAGACTCTAAGACATTCTCAACCAAATTATTTTGAAGTTTTCTCTTGCCAAAACCTTGAAATTAAATCTGTATAAATTTGACTTCAGGAGATCATGGCTATTACTATTATTCATGGATCCATCCACTCTAAAAACAGCCAATGCTAATAGGATGTTAATCCAACCGATTGAACAATTAAAAGTGTTAATGACAAGATTAGAATCTTTTTTTTCTATTATTGTTTCATGCCAGAAATATTCAGTGCTTGGTTTTATGTTTCTATAAATGGCATTAGAAGAGTCTTTATAGCAGATCCTAAAATGACTGGATTTCAAAGAATGTTTTCCAGTGGAAAGAAAGTGTAAATCTTTTATGTCATTGAGTGCTAAAAGAGCTTATTGATCCATGTCAACAGGTGGGGCCAAGACAAATGGTCCTAATCTGTGCCTTTATAAATACATTAAACACGAGGAGATAATTTTTCCAATGAACCAAGAAAATTAGTATGCGTTTTTGTGTTCAGCTCTTCAGAGTCCCAGCCTATAAGCCAGAAAAACTAAGGGGACCTTCTACGGTCCTGAAGTTTAGGACCTAAAAGTTAGGTCCTAACGAACCGAAAGTTAGGTTATACATTTTGCCTGGAATGACTTATAGAGAACTACAGTTGCCATTTTTAGAAAATAGGTGCGGTTCCTTGGGCCAGTGTCAAGGTAACACTTTCCAAAATACAACGACCAGGAAGATTTGCACTTCTCAAAGATATCTGAAGTTGATGCAGTCTGTGGTTACTTCAGGATCAGCTGCTCTTATTGGATTAAGTAAGAACCGGGTTGAAATTTGGGCACATGCATTGTGGATGTTCAGAATACACTTGCCTCCTACCCAAGATATTCAATATAGCATCCCAGGATGTCTGACCTCTCCCCAGCCCAGTCCTTTTGTCCCCAGAAAGTCAGTTGCTTGTTCTTTTTAAACTGTTACCCACAGATGCATATTTTTCTCTGGATGTGACATTATCACTGCCTGTTATTTAACTGACCACACATACAACATATAGAGGTCAATTAAACAATATAATCAGTACAGTCTATACAATTAGTATAGACTATGTCAAGTCTTTTCTTAGAGATCAATAAGTGTTAGGCATTATTATCAATATTGGTGTATGCTTCCCATTGCCCTTGCTAGCTACTGAATCAACCTATAGCCATAAGGTTCTTTGTCAGATAAAACCTCTACTTTGACCTTCTAGCTTTATTTTTATTTATTTTGTTGGCTTGTTGGTTGGTTGGTGTGAGGGGAGGATTATGTCTTCACGAACTACTTCCAGTTTATTATTTTTCTAAAAATCTATATTGCAGCCATTTATTCCTTTGACACAAAAGGCAGCATTCCTGATTTATCTTTCCTAACTTGAAAGTATGGACCAATCACCCCAAAGGTTTCAAATCACTCACTATCCTGATTTTACAGAGTACCACATAAGCTATGCAGCACTGATTCATCAGCTCTTCTAAAGGAATAGGTCGTGTGTGTGTGTGTTTTCTTAGGGAATCCTCCATAACACTAAGCATAAGTCTAAAGTTACATGGTATGCTTAAGAGCTTTTACGAACAAGGAAATACTGAGTGGGCTACAGAAAGAGGCCTTGAAAAATGAACCAAGAGAGTTCCCTACTGTGAAGTCATTCAGATATATAACAGATTCTCAGAATCTTGGATAAAATATTCCTGAGCAGAGAACTTACTGTGTAAGAAATTGAGGTGGCCACACTTTGAAGACAGATTCTTTTTTAAGATGTAGGAAACATACATTTTTCAGTTCTATTAAAATCAGAGCAAAAGCATTCAAGACATTGTCGTCTGTGATTTCCCTGTATGCCTTCAAATTGGTTTTTTTTTTCTTCTTTCCTTTTTCAGAATGTATTATTGAAGCCATTCTCTGAAGTAAACTGAAATACCCAGAGATTTTTCCCCCCTCTATATCATTAGAACAGCTAGCAGTGCCGATCCTCACAATTAGAAAAATGAATGAAACCCAGATCACAGAGACCAGGACCACAGGTCTGCTGCTGCCCATCGGAAACCACGGCCAGCTGATAGAGCCCAGAAACTGAACAGGGTGCTTAAATAAACTGGGAGGTTATTTTTCTGTCCCAGGGCGAGCACACACTGCTGCTAAAATCGCAGGCTTCTAGGGTCTACTGCGTCGTCCCTTGCCCTTTCCAACTGGTTTTTCAATCCTATAGATGGTAAGAGGAAAGGTGAAAAATAGAAATCTTCAGCTAAGTCAGCCCCCAGACAGAGCATCCCAGAAGCCCTCATTCCAGGGACTTCTCTTATTTCATTGACTGAAGCTTCCTCATGCAGATACCTCCACCCACAAGTAAAGCTGGGAAATGTAGTTTTTAAGGTACACCAGTATCACCTCCAACAGAATGAGGGAATGTTCATAAAAACACCAGGGGGGAATGGGAGAGAAGATGTATCTCTTACGTATCACCTTACCTTTCTTCCCATATTTATATTAATAATATCCTTTTATTTTCCTAGAAATTGCTACAGAGACGACCCTTTTCTTGAGCATGACAACAATTAAGGAATCTACTTTTCCAACCTATTTACGTCTATGTCATCCCGCTGGTTGATCGGCTGCTGGATGTCGGTCTTCAAGAGTCTTCAAACATTCTTTTTTAAAAATGTATACTCTAAAGTGGGTCTCATTTCACAGACATTTATGTCACAGAATAAAAGATGCTCACGTGCACTGTAAGATTATTCCCCATAATCTGCTCTGGTTCTGCAATCTCTTTACTTCTGCTCCTAGTTAGTCACTAACATGTCACCTCCAAGCAAACGTATTTTATAATTGATAGGTATTAAAACAAGTTATAAAAACTAATAACCAGAAACCTCAACTAAAATAGAGTTGAGACATGAGAAGAACTTGCAGGCCCCGAGATGAAGCAGAAAGACTCCTCTTTGCCTCTCAAGAGCGCAACCAATGAGAAACCGTCAGTTAACAAAGGGCCACTACTTCCAACTCTGCATTCCTCCAATAAGCTCCTTGTTTACTTTAACCCTTCCAGCTCCTTCCCCCTCTTTAAAGGTGCTGTCCTCTCCTGGCTCTTGGCAAGCCAAGGTGCCAGACCCCAATTACAACTCCTTGCTGATCCCGAATAAATCCCTGCTTTGGCTAGAGACACAGCTGGCCATCTATGTACTGCAGGCCAACAGAGCAAATTAAGAAACAAACTTTCTCAATGACATGGAGCTTATTCTAACCTTTCATGATCCTGTGTTGCCCACATAATACAAAGGTCCCCATGTATACACTTTTACTACCACGTGTTCCACACTTAAGAATCACAAAGGCCACCTAGTCAAAACTTTCACCCAAAGTTTGTATCATTTAGAGCAGAGGTCCCCAACCTCTTTGGAACCAAGGATGGATTTTGTGGAAGAGCAGAAAGTAGCATCCTTTAAAGAGCATTCTCTAACTGGTTACCTCCAAGAAGACTCAAGCAATAGGGATACATGAAATAGCAAACAAAGATTCTTATCTGAATGTTCAAGACTTTTCTTCATTCAAGATGACCCAGTTTTTCCATGGACAGTGGAGGGCGGGGGTGGTTTCAGGACAATTCCAGTGCCTCACATTTATTATATACTTTATTCCTATTATTATTACATAGCTCCTCCCCAGATCGTGAAGCATTAGATCCCAGAGGTTGGAGACCCCTGATTTAGAGAATCCAACATCCTTTTAAAAAATATTTCTGCATTTGATTTTTTTGCTACTTGAAGAGGCAGAGGATTACATTTGCGTTGCTTCATAATCAGACATTCTTCCTCCATTGTAAACAATTATTGCTCTATAATTTTAACCACTGGCCTTGCTTCTACTCTTGTACTAGGCTTTTCAGTGAACTAAATCCACTGTATGCTAGAACTAAATACTGTATGATAGGGGACCACATATAGATTGCCTCCTCTGAGTAAGAGCTATAGGCTGAATATCTGTACTGTTTATATATATGCTCAAGTGGAAGGGCTGCATGTCCTGCACAGGATGCTTTAAAGCATTTTTGCTCCATTTTTAAAATAACCACAATGACTAATGAGATGTGCATTTCAGTTGTGCCTTCTGCTGCTTCTCGAACCTTAGAATCACATTGGCTATGAACACTGTATCTTCTATTCCACAACAATCTTCACTCAATAACAACACTTGCTTTTTTATTGTAGTAAACTATATATAACATAAAATTACCATCTTAACCATTTTTAACCATACAGTTTATCAACACTAAATACAATCACACTGTCATGTAACCATCACCATCAGCCATCTCTAGATCTTTTTCATCTTCCCAAACTGAAATTCTGTGCCCATGAAACAATACTCGCACCCCATTCTGTGGTCCACCAGAGAAGGGAATGGCAAAGCACTTCAGTATTCTTGCCTTGAGAACCCCATGAACAGTATGAAAAGGCAAAAAGTTATGGCATTGAAAGATGAATTCCAAGGATGAATTCATCCCTGGTTCCAAAGTGGTTGGGGACCTCTGCTCTAAATGATACATACTTTGGGCGAAAGTTTTGACTAGGTGGCCTTTGTGATTCTTCAGTGTGGAACACGTGGTAGTAAAAGTGTAAGTGCCCAGTATGCTACCAGAGATCAGTGGAGAAACAACTCCAGAAAGAACGGAGGGATGGAGCCAAAGCACAAACAACACCCAGTTCTGGATGTGACCAGTGGAAGCAAGGTCCAATGCTGTAAAGAGTAATATTGCGTAGGAACCTGGAATGATAGGTCTGTGAATCAAGGCAAATAGGAAGCGGTCAAATGGGAGATGGCAAGAGTGAATGTCGACGTTTTAGGAATCAGCAAACTAAGATGGACTGGAATGGGTGAATTTAGCTCAGAGGACCATTACATCTTCTCCTGTGGGCAGGAATCCTTCAAAAGAAATGGAGTAGCCATCATAGTCAACAAGAAAGTCCAAAATGCAGGACTTAAACACAATCTCAAAAAGACAGAATGATCTCTGTTCATTTCCAAGGCAAACTGTTCAATATCACAGTAATCCAAGCCTATGCCCCAACCTGTGCCCCAACCAAAGAAGTAGAATGATTCTATGAAGACCGATAAGGCCTTCTAGAAATAACACCCAAAAAAGATGTCCTTTAATTATAGGGGACTGGAATGCAACAGTAGGAAGAGATACCTGGAGTAACAGGCAAATTTGGCCTTGGTGTACAGAATGAAGCAGGGCAGATGCTAATAGAGTTTTGCCAAGAGAATACACTGGTCATAGCAAACACCCTCTTCCAAGAACACAAGAGAAGACTCTGCAGATGGTCAACACTGAAATCAAATTGATTATATTCTTTACAGTCAAAGATGGAGAAGCTCTATACAGTCAGCAGAAACAAGACCAGGAGCTGACTGTGGTTCAGATCCTGAACTCCTTAGTGCCAAATTCAGACTTAAATTGAAGAAAGTAAGGAAAACTACTAGACCATTCGGTATGACCTAAATTAAATCCCTTATATTATACAGTGGAAGTGAGAAATATATTCAAGGGATTAGATCTGATAGACAGAGTCCTTGAGGAACTATGGATGGAGGTTCCTGACACTGTACAGGAAACAGGGATCAAAACCATCCCTAAGAAAAAGAAATGCAAAAAGGCAAAATAGTTGTCTGAGGAGGCCTTACAAATAGCTATGAAAAGAAGAAAAGTGAAAGGCAAAGGAGAAAAGGAAAGATACAAGCATCTGAATGCAGAGTTCCAAAGAATAGCAAGGAGAGATAAGAAAGCCTTCCTCAGTGATCAATGCAAAGAAATAGATGAAAACAATAGAACGGGAATGACTAGAGATCTCTTCAAGAAAATTAGAGATACCAAGGGAAGATTTCATGCAAAATGGGCTCAATAAAGGACAGAAATGGTATGGACCTAACAGAAGCAGAAGATATTAAGAGGTGGCAAGAATGCACAGAATATACAAAAAAAGATCTTCATGACCCAGATAATCATGATGGTGTGATCACACATCTAGAGCAAGACATCCTGGAATGTGAAGTCAAGTGGGCCTTAGGAAGCATCACTATGAAGCAAGCTAGTGGAGGTGATGGAATTCCAGTTGAGCTATTTCAAATTCTGAAAGACGATGCTGTGAAAGTGCTTCACTCATTATGCCAGCAAATTTGGAAATCTCAGCAGTGGCCACAGGACTGGAAAGGGTCAGTTTTCATTCCAATCCCAAAGAAAGGCAATGCCAAAGAATGCTCAAACTACTGCACAATTGCACTCATCTCACATGCTAGTAAAGTAATTCTCAAAATTCTCCAAGCCAGGCTTCAACAGTACGTGAACTGTGAAATTCCAGATGTTCAAGCTGGATTTAGAAAAAGCAGAGGAACCAGAGATCAAATTGCCAACATCCGCTGTATCATCAAAAAAGCAAAAGAGTTCCAGAGAAACATCTATTTCTGCTTTATTGACTATGCCAAAGCCTTTGACTGAATGGGACACAACAAACTGTGGGAAATTCTGAAAGAGATGGGAATACCAGGCCATCTGACCTGCCTCCTGAGAAATCTGTATGCAGGTCAGGAAGAAACAGTTAGAACTGGACATGGAGCAGACTGGTTCCAAATAGGGAAAGGAGTATGTCAAGGCTGTATATTGTCACCCTGCTTATTTAACTCATATGTAGGGCACATCATGAGAAATGCTGGACTGGATGAAGCACAAGCTGGAATCAAGATTACTGGGAGAAATATCAATAACCTCAGATATAGAGATGACACCACTCTTACGGCAGAAAGCAAAGAAGAACTAAAGAGACTCTTGAAGAAAGTGAAAGAGGAGAGTGAAAAAGTTGGCTTAAAGCACAACGTTCATAAAACTGAGATCATGGCATCTGGTCCATCACATTTAGGGAAATAATTCGGGAAGCAATGGAAACAGTGAATGATTTTTTTTTTCTGGGCTCCAAAATCACTGCAGATGGTGACTGAAGCCATGAAATTAAAAGACCCTTACTCTTTGTAAGAAAAGTTACAAGCAATCTAAACAGTATATTAAAAAGCGGAGACATTACTTTGCAAAGAATGGTCCGTTTAGTCAGAGCTATGGTTTTCCAGTGGTCATATATGGATGTGAGAGTTGGACTATAATGAAAGCTGAGAGCTGAAGAATTGATGCTTTTGAATTGTGGTGTTGGAGAAGACTCTTGAGAGTCCCTTGGACTGCAAGGAGATCCAACCAGTCCATCCTAAAAGAAATCAGTCCTGAATATTCATTAGAAGGACTGATGTTAAAGCTGAAACTCAAAAACTTTGGCCACCTGATGTGAAGAACTGACTCATTTGAAAAGATCACGATCCTGGGAAAATTTGAAGGTGGGAGGAGAAGGTGATGACAGAGGATGATGGTTGGATGGCATCACTGACTCAATGGACATGAGTCTGAGTGAACTCCGGGATTTGGTGATGGACAGTGAGGCCTGGCGTGCTGAGGTCCATCGGATCACAGAGAGCTGGACACGACTGAGCGCCTGAACTGGACTGCACTGATCCCCTCTTCCACTAGTCCACTGTACCCGGCATTCTGTCTCTGTTGGAGAAGGCAGTGGCACACCACTCCAGCACTCTTGCCTGGGAAATCCCACGGGCTGAGGATAAGTGTGACTGATTTAGGGACTGAAGGTAAGAGGGATCTTGCACAGAGTGTTACCTGGTCCTTTCTAACCTCAAGTATTCCAAGTCTTCGTTCTTATGGCAAAGGGTGTTGAACCACCCTATTTGTAATATCTCAGGCCCAGAAATAGGGTAGAAAGTGAGAATTAAAATCTACACAAGTGTGTTTTCCCTTAATAAACTCTCTTTATCTCTACTCTTTTTGTGTTTTCATGCTTACCTACTTCGTGACATTTATCATGCATACATTTTCCCCTTTATCTAAACTTTTCAACTTAGGATGTCTACTTAACAATGGAAAATATGTCTCAAGAAAACAGGTAAATCAAACACTTTGGCTTTCATCTACCACCATATCTCATCTGTATCAACAATGTAACACAAGTCGTAAATTTGAAGATAACTGTGTCTCTGTATTACCTATGTATTCAAGAGAAAAATCCTATTTTTTCCCACATATATTGAGCAATACTAAGCAAAAAAAGAGAAAAAAATAGTTCTCCAGAGTCTCTGGATTATGTTTTTCTGTGACCCAGTACCCTGACATATTCCCTGATAGAACCCTCCCACTTCTGCAATGAACTGTAGTCACTGAAGTCATCTGCTTAAAGACTGAATTCTTGAACAGATGGCCCAGGAAATATGAAGTTCAGCTGCCCTTTCCGTAACAAATGTGCTGCTTTAAATGATTAGGAAAATTGTGGCAGCCAGGAAATGTTTATTGTTTTGGAAAGAGGGTGGGTCAGGATGGGATTTCACTTTCACTCTTTCCTAGAGGAAAATATTCATCCAGTGGATTTTATGTGACGTATCAGAACCACGGTTTCCACTTGCCAACTGTCAAGACATCAGATGGTTAAGACAACTGGGAAAGGTAGCAAGAAATTAAACTGACTCCCAGCCAAGCAAATGCCAATTATACTTTAAGTGCGCTGGGAAAGATGGCCAGAGGCCAAGAGCATGGGGGATGGACAGGGATTGCTTAACAGGCACATAGCAGAGGCTACGGCCTGTGAAATTCCAAAGAGACGTGATTGGCACGGTGACACCGATCGAGGGGTCACCCACAAGGGCTCAGAGATGACTTCCAGTCTGTGCCAACCAAGCTGCTCTTTGATTTGCGGTTCAAAGCCTCTGGATAATGCGGATTATGGGACATGGAGAATGCTTTATTCAAGGTTTTTAACATGATTTTAATCAGGAGAGTCACCATCAACTGACTTTACTTTGTCAACGGGCAATCCAAACCACACATGCCGAAGGCTAGAAAAAAGAAAAGTTTTCTCCAGTGTGACCAATTTTCTGGATCAGAGTAAAATGAAGTTACTGCTTCCTTTAAATAGCATCCTGTATCTGGTTTCCTCCAAGTAGACTTAAGGAATCTCAATACATGAAGTAAGAAACAGTCAAAGGTTCTTACCTGAACATTCAAGACTTTTCTTCATCAAAGAGGACCTGAGTTTGAGCAGGCTCTAGGAGTTGGTGATGGACAGGGAAGCCTGGCATGCTGTAGTCCATGGGGTCACAAAGAGTCAGACACGACTGAGCAACTGAACTGAACTGAATTGAAGGTATTTGGTTACATAGGGAAAGAAAATAATTTTTCCTCTACCCTCCTAGTTTCTTCACTGATATCCTCCCATAATAAAAGATAAATAAGAGAAAAGTAAGCAAGTGACTAACAATATGTACACCCAGGAAAATTTGAGTAGCTCTCAGAAATGGCCCAAGTCATTACATTAAATATCATCTCCAGCTAGAGACAAAGGAAGGAAGGGCTGGAGAAAACTCTTGAGAGTCCCTTGGACTGCAAGCAGATCAAACCAGTCATTCCTAAAGGAAATCAACCCTGAATATTCATTGGAAGGACTGATACTGAAGCTCCAATACTTCGGCCATGTGATGCAAAGAGCCAACTCATTGGAACAGACCCCATTCCTGGGAAAGACTGAAGGCGAAAGGAAAAGGGTGGTGGAGGATGAGATGGTTAAATAGCATCACCGACTCAATGGACATGAATTTGAGCAAACTCCAGCAGACAGTGGAGGACTGGGCAGCCTGGCGTGCTGCGGTCCATGGGGCCTCAAAGAGCCAGACACGACTGAGCCACTGAGCAACAACAGTGAACGTAGGTGGTGCTGTTTTGCAGATTTAAGTTGTTCCCTTCTCTGTTGATGAGAGTTCCTATAGATTTAGCCATTCTCTTTCTGGAACAAAGAGGATGATAGCCTTGCAAATGGAGATTTCCCTTATATATGTAAATAGGCCTTACAAAAGTATAACTTGGTTTTCAGAGCTTTTTTGATTCTGCTGTTCTTTACAAACAATAAACCAAAGAGCCATATTTGGGGGTGACAAATTGTGTTCTTCTTCAGTTGTTTGCGGTGCTAAATCACTTCAGTCACGTTTGACTCTTTGTGACCTTACTGTAGCCTGCCAGGCTCCTCTGTCATGGGGTTCTCCAGCAAGAATACTGGAGTGGGTTGCCATTTCCTTCTCCAGGGGAGCTTCCTGACCCAGGGATCAAACCCGAGTCTCCTACGTCTCCTGCTTTGGCAGGCAGGTTCTTCACCACTAGCACCACCTGGGAAGCCCAGCAAATTCTGTTCTTCCTCAGGTAGCATAGTGGAATCAGATGGTCTAAATGAACGTGTGTGTTCATCTAGATGTATTCTGTTAACTGATCACATTTCATTGAAGAATAAAATCCACTTGCTTGTGAGTAGGCAGTTGTAATGTGGGCGTGACACATAGAGAATATTGCTCCTTGAATTATGAAATAGAAAAATTCTTTAGATTGCTTTTTGGGTAAATTATATGGCCAATGTTATCAAAATTTCAAACTGAAAGGTTAGCCTTAAAGTAGAAATCTAATCATGTGTACCAAAACATAGTTTACTGAGTTCATATTATTAAGTTAATTCCAATGAAACATGCCAATATGCTCTCCCCCAAAAAGTGAATTTCACTTTCAGAAATACATGCATTTCTTAAATTTGATAAATTAAATAAATATAGATTAAGATGTGTGATGTTTCACAAGAAAGAAGATAAAGGCAAAAGATGATGACAATGTACTTGAGAGAATTCTGCTTGCTCAAGGTATTTTTGAAGAAAAAAAAAATCCCCTTTAATCCTCTTCAATACTGTCAGAATGATGTGGATGGTCAGAGATGCAAGTCATGGGCTTCTCAACTGTACTAAACGTGGCACAGAACAGGTCAGGAGTTCTCGTGAGTGGCCACTCATCACAGCCACCTGGGGAGGCTTAGTCTTAGGTGTGCCATGGGTGAGGTGCTTTTTGAAAGTTCTCCAGGTAATTCTAATGTGCAATCGCCAATGAGAATCACTGGTCTAAATGGATACAATGATTCTTAAACTAATCTGAGCAGAAGTCCCAAGATGCTTGTTACAAAGTGTGTCTAAAATGGATAACCAGCAAGGACCTCCTTTACAGCACAGGGATCTCTGTTCTGCTCTGTTATGTGGCAGCCTGGATGGGAGGGGAGTTTCGGGGAAAATGGATACATGGATATGTAAGGCTGATCCTATTGCTATTCATTTGAAACTATCACAACACTGTTTGTGAACTGGCTATATCCCAACGCAAAATTTAAAAAAGAAATTAAAAAAATCAAAGTGTGTCTAATTAGCTACCTAGATGATTTGCAATCAAGTCCTTGGACCACTTTCTGGGGAAAAAAAGAAAAACGTGTCTTGACTTAGCTTATTTGTTTAAGCCCTGGGCTCGTCACCTAGTGACACCAGCTTCAGCTATGTGAGAGTTCACTCAGAGTACACGATTCTTCCTTTTGGCGCGTCCCAATATTCACGGAAACAAAACCTTTCACAGAAGCTTCTATACAGTTGTGCTGCCACATGCAGCGCCAAGGGCGGGCCCACATTCCCATAAGTCAGACAGGCCTCAAGCCAAGGAGAAAAAAAGGCTGAATGATGCTGTGGAACACACTCAGAAATACACGAAGGCTCAGGGAATTCACAGAGAGTCTCTTTCTCTGATTGTTGCTGTTGTTGTTTAAACACACAACATTTTATTTTAAATATTCATCAGGCCTGTGATCCAGCAACTGGTACTGGTCCTAGAGAAGTAAAAACGTGTGCCACACAAAAGACTTGCACAGGAGTGTTTTCACCAGTTGCGTTCATAACAACCAACATCAGAAATAACTGAAACGCCTATCAGCAGGTGAACGGGCACATAAACTGTGGTATATGAACGCAGAGGAAGACTGCTAAGCCAAAAAATTAAGATTGATAATATATGTGCAACTGACAGGCAAAACAACATGGAAGCATCTCAAAAACAGCATGCTAATGGTGGGAATTATGAGACAAAAGCGAACATATGTGGACCCGTTTACATAAAATTCCGGGATAGACGGAATTAATCTGTGGTGACAGAGGTCAGAGAAATGGTCCTTGGGGAAGGACCGACCGAAATATAGCAAGAGGAAACTGTTCTGTAAAAAACAGGAAAATTCTACCTCTTGACCCCGGGGCTGGTAACAGGCAGATGCAGAGTTGTCATGGAAAAGTACTTAAAGAGGGACAGAGCAGTATGTTGCCCTTAAAGGTGTACATTCACTTTCTAAAGACAGGTCTACTGATTCTTCAAACACTCTGTTTTAGCTAATGCAGGAGCAGCAGTAGATGTGGGTTCAATCCCTGGGTCGGGAAGTTCCCTGGAGGAGGGCATGGCAACCCACTTCGGTCTTCTTGATGGGGAAATCCCATGGACAGAGGAGCCTGGCAGGCTTCAATTCCAAGAGGTCCCAAAGAGTCAGACCCGACTGAAGCAACTTAGTACACACGTATGAATCAACTAGTCCAGTCTGCTTCCTTTAGAGATGGGGAAACTCAAGCCCACGGTAATTTTCCAAACAGCATCTCGGAAGTAACTGAGGGTTGCTCTCTGTATCCAAGTCTCATGATGGTATATCTACCGCTCCTTCTAATGAAAAGATCTCATCTGGTTTATATGAATGATTAGGAATATCTAGCTAATACCTTACACATATGCCTTATCAAATAATGAATATTCATGAAATCACTTCAGTGTGTCTTTAAAAATATCTCATCGTTTTTCTCCATCCGAGGGTTAGTGGCTAGTTCACGAAGTTAAACTTACACTGCAGCTGAGATGTAAAGAGAAAGACTATCTCTTCATCGTGCGCCTTGCTAATCTTGCCTTTTTCCTTCATCCCATCTTATAGTAAGCAAGAGAAAAATGTATTCATGTACTTGGATCACTCAAAGAAAATGTTACAATGATTCTTAGTTTCTCTTTTTAAAAAAAATGCTTGATTTCTCACAAAACCTCCTACCGACAAAAAAGAGAAGATAAGAAAAGGTTAAATGTCTAGATAAAGAATGCTATAAATTTTCTGTACACATATAGTCAGAAGATTATGCCAGTCTTTCCATGTGTGTACATTCTCTATCTTGATTTCATCACGCAAATAGATGTTCTAAGTGAACCAAAATTAAAAACCTTATGAATAGCAAGACAAAAGAGCAAAAAAAAAAAAAAAATCCCATTCATAATTTCAAAGCATCTTATCCATGACACAAACTAATTTAACTAGTTCTACAACACACACCCAGAGCCTACTGTTTTCAAAGCATAAGACTTCACAGTGCAAATAATCGAGGTCTTTTCCTCAGCCTTTGGGTTCTGGTGGAAAATACGTGAGCGTGGACAAGCATTTACAAAGCAGTGTGGTACCTCTGCACTGAAGGAACTATTTGGTGCCTTGAGAGCAGCTAGGAAAAGTCACTAACCCGGGTGGGGGGAGGTCTGACATCTGAGGAGGACACGGAGGGGAGAACTGAGTGAGAAATAAGGAACCGTGGATGTCCGGAGGAATCAGACTCAACTGAGCGCGCATGAACATAGGCAGGAGCTGAGTGTGGGGAAGAGACGAGGGCAGAGGAATCAGAGGGGCTCTGCCAGGCCCGTTAGTGATGGTGAGGGTTTACAGGAATGTCATTCGGTCAGAAATGGGAAGCCTGAGCTTTTAGGAGAGAAGGCTGAGATATTGAGTTTTATCAGAATATTTGTGAAAGAGCACTGCACACTTCATTTTAAAAATATCTCAAAATCAAAGAAGTTTCATGAGCATCAAGGAACATTCCTCATGACCCCTAATAGTCATTTCCTTCTCCCCTTTATAGCAAAGAGCAGCTTTGCATGATTTTTGTTTTATCTAAGGAACAATGCATGGGATGTACATTCTCGGGCTTGACTTCTTTCACTCAAATTATGTTTTGAGATTCGGCTGTACTATCGCATGTGTTTTTACATCACTCGGTTCCATTTATTTTAGGGTTTGTAAAGACCACAATTAATTCATCTATTCTACTGTTAATGAAATTTGGGTTGTTTTCACCTCATAGTTGATTTTCAACACTATTCATTTAAGTTCTTTTAATTTAAAAAAGATCAACCTTGAATTTCATAATGTATACAAATCCAAAAGTTCTCTAAATTTTCCATGTTAGATTCAGAACTAGTCAAGTGTATAATCCTGTTCCATTTGAATGAGATAGCATAATATTTCTGGTTTCAACTGAGCCATAAAACTTAATTAAAATTAATAAATTAACTTGAATATTGGCTCATGTATAATAAAAGTGATATTGAAATACGACCCAGTTGCCTAGTAAAACAACCATTGTTAATATTACCATATCAAGTAACCCATTCTTCAACATAATTAATGTATGACATGATGCGGCATGCCTGCAGGCTCGGTCGTGTCTGAGTCTTTGTAGCTCCATGGACTGCAGCCTGCCAAGCTCTGCTGTCCTTGGAATTTTCCAGGCAAGAATACTGGAGTGGTTGGCCATTTCCTACTCCGAGGGATATTCCCCACCCAGGGTTCAAACACGTGTGGCTGGTGTCTCCTGCACTGGCCAGGAGTGCCAACTGGGAAGCCCCTATATTTAACGTGGATGAAATCAGTTCTAAATAAATAATGTAAATTCTACACAACATATATAATAAATGATATAAATTCTACACAACATAATCTGTAGCTACAGTGAGAGAGATTAGTAGAAAGGGAGATATTATTGATAATTACTTAAGGAAATGAAACAAGTTGTGAAATTTAAGTGCTTAAGTTTTCAATATTTGACATAGACTTATCCTGATGAGAGATGTTAGCTTGTCAATCACATTTTAATGCTAAACATACGAAGTTCAGCATATGAGGCTTTTATATTTTTATTTACTGGGCACATTTGTTTTCTGCACTGGGAGCAGGAGTTTAATTCGGAATCATTAGCTGGAAACGAGTCTGTTCGGCATCTCAGCTGGCTCAGTGTATAGACGTGTGCTGGCCGTGTTTGCTTTTTGACAATAATCTCTGAATAGGTGAGACCCTTCCTTCCTTCCGTTCTTTACTCTCTTTTCTCCTTTTTCTTTTTTTAACTCGAAAGGAAGGTTGTTGCCCCAGTGAATGCATTTTGGGCTCCTGGGGCAAAGTTGCTAGGAAGACATCATTAGCATTTCTAAACCTAGAGATTCTTTCTTGCCTTGAAACCAAATAGAATGGCCAGCTTCATGAAACTATAACTTAAACCAAGTGTGAGGAACCCCACAGGGCGCAATGGGTTTTCCTCATAAATGGGAAATCACAAGCAAGCCCCTTCCTACAAGAGAAATGGAAGAATTTCCCAGCAACACACAAAATTACACTCGCATGAAAGACATTCTGTCTTAGAATTTGGCTTTAGTATTTCCCCATTTTACACTGAAAAATGGCAGGACACATTTTGCAGACATTTTAGAATATTAGGGCAGGTGTAGAAAAATTCCAATAGCTATTTTATAGTTTTTTACCCATACAGTAACCATCAAAATGAAGACAATTCTTGAAATTTGCATACGTTTTCTTATTAAAATCTTTTGAAATACCTTTTATAGGTTGCTCTGAATCTGAATGTGGTCCCTTCCAACAATATTTAAAAAACCAGGAACACTGTATAGCTTGTCAGAAGTTCTTGTTTAGAATTTCAGGCACACACTGTAAGACATTTTTCCAAATTTCTCCTTCTTGATTTCATTCATAAATATGTATTAAACATACATTGTTTATACTGTATGGAAATACATAGCTTTCTATAAAAGTGCTCCCAACAAAACATACTCTTGAAACTTGGTAGCTGGTTTTCTTGAAAAGATCCTTTATGCATTAAGGTTCAATATAAGAATTTTAATATCATTTGCAAAGAGAAAGGAGAAGTTGAGGATTCCCTGCCATACCAGTCAATAAGAGGTCACAATCATTAAGGCAATTCCAGCCCTCAGTGTGTGCTCCTGAGCCCAAGGTCACTCAGGAAAGAGAAGAACACCCGCCTCCTACCAGCCGTCAGACTGCAGCCACTCCCTGCGGTGAGCCCCGGGAGCTCAGGACGTGAGACACAGGACACTTGCCCAGGAGAGCTGAGATGCAAACGAAAGGAATGATTCCAGTGAGCCCAGACTCTTGCAAGGGCACCCCACTCCAGTCCTCTTGCCTGGAAAATCCCATGGAAAGAGGAGCCTGGTAGGCTGCAGTACATAGGGTTGCTAAGAGTCCGACTGAGTGACTTCCCTTTCACTTTCCACTTTCATGCATTGGAGAAGGAAATGGCAACCCACTCCAGTGTTCTTGCCTGGAGAATCCCAGGGACGGGGGAGCCTGGTGGGCTGCCATCTATGGGGTCACACAGAGTTGGACACGACTGAAGCAACTTAGCAGCAGCAGCAGCAGCAGCAGACTCTTGTATGTTCCTCTGCATAAAAAGTGCAAAATTCCTCAACTTGGCATATCTGCTTTTCTTTAATTAACAATAACCTTTTGATATTCAGACTACCTGCCCTTTGTTGCAAAACTTCTATCTGCCCTGGCTCCTCCCCTCGCTTCCTCAGATCAGTTCTCTCGGGTTACGTCGGGTTACGTGACATGCTGCCTCCCCCTGGCTTGAAATTCCCACCAAATGAAATATAACTCTCGAATTTCAGGTTGTGAATATTTGTTAAGTCAGTGGGAATATATTAGCCAATGTTCTTATCTTTTTCATAATGCACCTTTATTGGTTATATATAATATATACATGTGAGGGTTCTGATAAAATTATACACACATATATATATATTTACATGCCTGAGGTTGCAAAGAGCTGGACATGACTGAGCAACTTGCACCCACCATCATACATGTATAAATATATATATGGAATTTTCATTCAGTGCAATCTAGGTCCTTAAAATCTGTCACTAAAAGAACATCTAATCTTCATTAACGTGTTTATTCCTGGACTCCCTTTCTTTGATTGTGAGCTTCAGTCACAACTATTTGCACTTGACATAATTTAATGACAGTTTGTCTTGATAATAGCCAGTCTCTTTTTCTGTCTCCCAAACACACCAAAGAGGGAAAGAGACAAGTTGGCTCAATCCTAGCCAGGCATCATTCCATGTCTTCCTGTGCTATCACACTTTCATCTTCTAAATTGTTCCTCAACAATGCTCCAACACACAAAAAAATGCTGTGCTCATTTCAGATAGACAGTAAAGTGATATGCAGTTATACACGCATCTATTCCTTTTCAAATTATTTTCCAATTTTAAAGTCATCGTGTGGCTTAAAGTGTCTTTTAGAGAGTTCCTTTCAAGTTCCAAGAGGTCTTTTCTGTGAAAACAGAGGGAAGCAGTGGCAGCCAGCTCTTGTGAAGTCAGAGTTTAAGGAGTCTCTGAAGTGTGCTCATGCTAGAAGTGTGGTGGAAAAGTTTCTGGGGAGTGGGAGAGAAAAAAAAAAAATGGGGAGAATATAGACTTCCTGGCAATCCGCAAAAGGATGGAGTGTTTCTCTTTTTTGTTTGAGGGCTAACACCTGAAGGGTCAGAGCATCACGTAGCCACTCAGCCAAGGGCCTCTTGCGAGCCCAGATACTCCTGTAGTCGGTGTTGTAGGATTTCTTCATTCCATTTTCTTACTTAAAATTGAAAAAAAAGAAAAAAAAGTAACCACCAGAGGGCGGAAGATATTACATTTCAAAGCACTTAAAGTGAAGCACTTCCTTCAGGCAGGAAGGCCATCTCCCTAAGCAATCTCGCAAGGTGGAAATACAAGCTGAGCAGTGCAGACGTCTGGAGCATCTCTGTGTCCTTCCACGAGGAATCCAAGCCTTTTACAATATCTCTGCGCCTCCATCTCTCTATTATGTCTGCTGCTTGCCAGATAGGTTCTTTGCCAAATAGATGATAACATTTTTTTTTACCTTCTGCTTTCATCAAATTAAGCTCTTCTTTATCCCTTGCTTTGGGTCACCTAAAGTTCAAAGAAATAGTGAATGATTCTAAAGAGCTTTAGGCTGTATCCCTGCACCTCCAGGGCAATCCCATACTTAAAATGCAGGAGCCCACATTTGAAAAGACGTCTGCACAAGCTCAGCGCTATCTGAACTTCTCCCTGCCTTTGTTTCCTAGCTTCTTTATTTATGAACGTTCTCACCTCGGTTTATATGACTTCACTATATTTTTTTGCGTTAATTGACCCATCGTAGTTGTATTAATTTGGGGGACTCGGTGACCTGTGTGCGCGTCCTCCATTGCATCGACTCTCTGTAACTCCAAGGACTGCGGCCCGCCAGGCTCCTCTGTCCATGGGATTCTCCAGGCAAGAATACTGGCATGGGTTTCCATTTCCTCCTCCAGGGGATCTTCCTGACCCAGGGACTGAACTGATGTCTCCTGTGTCTCCTGCTTTGGCAAGCAGATTCTTTACCACTGTGCTCCCTGAAAAGACATCTGCAAAAGCTTAGAGCTACCTGAATTCCTCCCTTTCTCCATTTCCTGGTTTCTTTATTTACGAACACCCTCATCTCAGTTTCTATGACCTTTTTACTATTTTTACTTTTATTGGCCCATCACAGTTGTATTATTCTTTTAGACTTAGTGACCTAGTTCACCAGCCTACATGGTAGCCAGCTCAGAAATCCTTATCTACGTTGCCCTGCTGCTCCGAACTGACTCACGACCCCAAACTCAAGTATCTGCACTGGAGTCTTGGCCACCTGTCCCTGTGGAGCCATGCCTTATCTAGTGGAAAACGCTCCCCTCACTACTTGCTGGGCTCCGTGTAAACCTAAATGTGGCGTGCACTGCTCCTGGGGAAGGGAAAGAGTGAGTTGCTCAGTTGTGCCCGACTCTCTGCGACCCCATGGGCTGTAGTGCTCTCTACATGGAATTCCCCAGGCAAGAACATTGCAGTGGATGGCCCAAACCCATCTAATTGGAAACCCTTTGGGTCACTTACTTACGGCAATTGTGTTTAACCAAGTGGCAAGGCTGGGGGACCTGAAAGGTTTTTTCCAGCCTCTTTCGAGGGGACTCACCCTCTCAGCTCCGTTTCTGATCTATGAGCACAGTGGACGACAGCCTGTCAGATCATGACGATACCCACGTGGTGGGAGACGCCGTCCCCTCCGACTCCTGTCGTCATCAGCAATGCACACTGCTGGGCTCCCAGGCGGCGCGGTGGTTAAGAGCCTGCCCACCACGGCAGCGGACGCGGTTCAGTCCTGGATCTGGGAAGACCCCACATGTCATGGGGACAACTGAGCCTGCTCCCCGGAGCCTGTGCCCCGCAGTGAGAGACGCCACAGCAGTGAGAAGCCCCCTCACCCCAACTAGAGAACAGCGCTTGCAGCTACGAAGACCCAGCACAGTCCAGAATAAACAACATGTAATGAAAACTTGGAAACTTGACTCAGCGCTCTCATACCCTGTGTGGAGAAGTGATGGCTTGTGTGTCTCATGCCTTTTTCTGCTTCCTCGCACATCAGGGCTCTGAAGGGGTCCACAGGCTGCTGCCTCACGACCCCTTACAGATGCCCTGCGGGCACAAAGAGGCGCTAACCTTCTTTAAGCTTCGACTTTCTCTCTTGTAAAATTCAGATATTCTAAGTATTTATTCCCCGAGTCAGTAACGATTATATACGTTTAATAAATTGGCTGAACTCAACAGAATGTAATTAAGAAAGAGCCTTTAACACTACCCAGGGGATTGTCCTTATTCTTTCTTTATATTTATCATCACATTTATTTGTAAGACATTCCCATCCAGTGTAAAACAAAAGTGAACTAACAAGTGAACATGTAAATACCTGCCCCCCACAAACACACATGTACATACTAATGCAGGCTGAGTCTGGGATTTGTTGTTGTTGAGCAGACCTGTAACCATGCCAACCTTGTTTAATCCAGAGTTACTCCATTTTTAGCTGTTTTACATTCAAACTCCCAAGAAAAATGTTATTTCCATAAATGTTTCTGCAACTAGAAACACTTAGAATCTAGAGGATTATGTAGCATCACCATATAACACATCATCCAAGACAGATACTTTTCAGAACCCTAAGTAATAGAAAAATTACAAGGAAACATTACCATAACCCAGGACTGTCTGGAGTAAACAGAATGTGTTTTTAAATCCATTTTTAAAATCCCCACCCTGAAATGTTGCTCTCTGACAATGTTGATACATGATAGCAGGTCCCGGACTCCTTTTGGCCCAAAATGGCTGCTTGTGCACCGGCCATTGGGTTTGTGTTGGAAAGAGTAAAGAAGATTTTGCCTTCTCCCTTCAAAGACATGTCACAGGAATTGCAGAAAGTACTTCTGCTAGAACTAGTTACAATGCCAGATCTAGAAGTAAGGCAGGGATTGCTTGGCTGTAAAAGAAAGACTATAGCAGTGGAAACTAACATTTTCTGCCATTGTGACATTTAGAATTATGTACGTAAATAGACCAGATGTCTATTCAACATCACACAAAAGTGATCAGATAAGAAAGGTTAATTTGATTCTTTCACCACTTCATTTGCTCCGACATTTTTGTGTGTGTGCTATTTTCATCTAGTTAACACTCAGTAACTGGTGACTACTACTAAAAAGGGTCCTTTTTGTTGCGGAAGCTTGAAGTGCAATATTTGCAATGACCTGAGGGGTGGGATGGAGGGTAGGAGAAAGATCCAAGAGAGAGGGGATATGTGTATGCAGGTGGTGCCACGGTCAAGAGCCTGCCTGCCAATGCAGGAGCTGCGGGGTTCCATCCCTGGGTCGGGAAGATCTTTTGGAGAAGGAAGTGACAATCCACTTCAGTATTCCTGCCTGGGGAGTGCCATGGACAGAGGAACCTGGCAGGCTTTAGTCCACGGGGTCAGAAAGAGTCGGATACGACTGAGCGACCGAGTACATACACACACATGGTTGATTCACTTCACTGTAAAGCAGAAACACAATACTGTAAGGCAAGTGTTGATATATTCCAGTTTAAAAAAGAAATGCACTGAGAGAAACTGAAAGAGAAAGGGCAGTGTAGAAGCAGGCACACATGCACACACTCACTCTCACACACACAGACACACACAGACACACACACACACACAGGAGTACTGCACATATGATGTATCCTAGGCTCCAGGGAAGAAATAACAATGTATCCAGACAAGGAAGCTATTGGAAAGCCTTGGGCTTTATTTGGCACCTACAGATGGTACATTGATACTTTGGTTACAGGAGAAGGAGGAGGCAGTCGATCCAAATGGGCCAATGACAAGAACAGAGAGGAAAAAAATGGGAAAAAATAACCCACTCAGAGCACAGGGTGCTTGTTAAGGAGGAGTGGAGGTGGAGGTGAAAGAAATGCGTGGAGCCAGCAAGACTTTGATCCTCCCACACATACCTGTTGGCAGAGCTTTTGCATACATCTACATAAATCATGCAGGCATTTGTGCTCATTCTGGGCACTGGGATGGAGAGAAATAATTTCTCAGCCATCTAAATGTCCCCAGAAGATTTCACATGTTTTTAACTAACAGAGCTCAGTACCTACTATTATACAAGTGACCTTGAGGACAGTCACCTCCTATAAATTCTTTAAAGAAAACATTTCCATCTCCTGTTTGGGGCAACTTAAAATATCTTCAAAATCTTCCTTGGTGGCTCAGTGGTAAAGAATCTGCCTGCAAAGCAGAAGACTCAGGTTTAATCCCTGGGTCAGGAAGATCCCCTGGAGAAGGGAATGGCAACCCACTCCAGTATTCTTGCCTGGAGAATCCCATGGACAGAGGGGCCTGGCGGGTACAGTCCATGGGATCGCAAAGAGTTGGACATGACTGGGCAACTAACACAGCCAATGTCTTCAAAGAAGAGTTCTGAGGTGGAGGGAAAGGAAGCCAGTGTTTTTGAGATCAGGCTCAGATTCTTCTGTGCCTTTGCCCAAGTGGTTTGTCAAATCCCAAGCACATTTTGGAAAGGAGAATTTCTCAAGATGTGGTTGGAGCTCCTGGCTTTGTAGAGAAGCAAACAGACAAAACTCCCACATCGAATGATAAGAATAGTCACTCTAGTCCTCTCACCCTCTTCTTGATCATCTTGCTAAAACCAGGCAGCTCCAAGAAACAAAAGCATTCAAAAAACACAAATAGAGGCGTTTTATTTGTCCTGCTTCTTTACACCTGAAGTGCAATTTCATCGTGTCCTTTACCAAGTAGTTGAAGTGCTATAAATCGTGACTAAATCTAGTTTGATATTTCTGGTCACCAACATCAAAAATAGGAGGAATGAACCCAAATGACTTATAAATTTTGGAGTCATGTTTGTGTCCTCTATGAATACTTGTCTTATCTCTGGTTTTGGTTTTTTCAGTCCACAGAATTTACCACCAAGAAAGGCAAAAGTGAAATGTCAATCTCAAAGAATCGCTAATAGGCGATTATAAGTCTCTGCTGCCGATCAAGTAAAAATTGGTCATTGAGCTCACTCCATTCCATCTGCCATTTTGATCAGCATGAATTATGGCCCATTCCTTTTCCTGGCTTAAGGAGAATTTTATGAAGAAATATTGCAATATTTTCATCCTTAGGTGCTTCTTTGTTATTCAAGAGGCAATGGTAACAGTTTGCTTTCTAAATGCAAAATAGGTAAAGGACGGAATAAGCATGTGATTGCTCAGTTTCAGAATAGAGACATTATCTTGACTCTTTTCAAAGACAATTATTTTGCAAGTCAGGTCTGTAATGAGGAGAGATTTAGTAATAAAAATACTCTGCACAGAAAGGCAGTAAACCCTCAGTGTTTTCTTTTATGTGTTAGTTCAAGATACTGCACTTCCTCCGATTGAATGGTCACCTAAGCCAGCCAGTCAGAGTTGTTTTTTTTCTGTTTTAGAAACAGAAAATACATGTGTTTTTCTAAACGCATTTGGATTTTGTTTTGGAGACCTCCCTGGTGGCTCAGACAGTAAAGAATCTCCCTGCAATGCAGGAGACCCGGGTTCAGTCTCTGGGTTAGGAAGATCCCCTGGAGAAGGGAAAGGCTACCCACTTCAGCATTCTTGCCTGGGGAATCCCGTGGACAGAGGAGCCTGGCGGGCTGCAGTCCACAGGGTCAAAAAGAGTACTGCCCAACTGAACAATTTTGACGATTTCACTTCGCACACAAAAGTTTTGAGATCTTTGCTTTAAACAACCAAAACGAAATGAAAATAATGAATGAATATTAGCCTGCTTTCAAACACAATGTATATGAAATACCGTGATCGAATGACCTTTCTGAAAGAAATCAGCAAAATTCTCAAACTGCCCAGTTACGTGGCAGAGTTTTCTGAAATGGCAGTGCACATCAGCATTGTGTAATATTTTAGATTTCCCTAGAAATACACAAGACAACTTCCACAATATCCTCTAGGTTAATTGAACCATGCACTATACATCTGACATTTTCAATAGAGTTTAAAGTACCTGTATTTAGATTGAGAGATCTAAAAAGTAGCGCTTGCAGAAGAAAGAAAAATATAAGCCCAAGGAGACAGGAGTGGACCCTGTGTCTTTGGTCTCTAAAAGGATGTCCTTTACATTCCCTGAGAAATTAGATTCGGAAGCAAGTGCTTCTAACAAAAGGGATGAAGGGGGTCAACGAGAAAACAATCTTAAGGATATCAACTAACTGTATCTGCTTCAGTGACTACTCTAATGAAGCTATGAATATTCCAGCTCATTCTAGACACCACAGTCCTGGCTTCTGTTTGGTACTCTCCTCATGTCTTTCTGATTTGAATTGATTGTTGAGAAAATTAGATGCTTTACCTGAACTTGACTGTTGGGGCAATAAAGACCCTGATGAAGACAGACGTGGAAGAGGGTCCTTGGTTTGCTGTCAACAGATGACATTGGCAGCCAGGTCCTTTAAAGAGGGACAGCTGGGCTGGGAGTGGCTTATGAACTTGACATTTTTTCCTTGAGTGTAATTCCCAGCACACTTTCTCGACCATGGCAATTTGCCAGATCAGCAGCAATGTTTGCCATCGAGTTTCTTTTGAATTTACCATAATGGGTTGTGTCAGAGTGGATACATAAGGTCACTTTCCCCCATTCTCTTTCATTTCACAGGAAACTACCATCAAATACAAATACACTTGCAGGATATTAAACATCACTTTCACTTAGCCCAAGATTTCAGAGTGTGAGAGAAACATTGAAAGGTTGCCTGACTCACCGAGTCTAGTGGAGTCAGAGAACCCTCTGGGAAAGGCTGACAAACACGAAGCCTATTGAGGATTATGTTTTTATTTTTCCTCTAGCTGAGAATATATCAATCTGCTGAAGCATTTTAAGGATTTGAATTGCTCTGCCAATATTTATTCGGGATGCGACTGGAAGCTACAAAGTTGATTATAAAGCCAGGAAGAGCAGCACAGGAACATTTATTGAGCTAAATACATTGGCAGCAACTCAACCCACAGGAGGCAGATAAAAATAAATGAAAATAAACAATTACTAATGTGTGTCATTTAGCTCACAAATACAGTGCACGTTTTCTCAAGCTAAATATGAAACATTCTATATCTGACTCTACACACATCAGCCTAGAAACTCAGTACCAGTTTTATCTTTACATTTCTTAAAACTTTTTACTTTATATTGGAGTCCAACTGGTTAATAATCTTGTGACAGTTTCAGGTGCCCACTGAAGGGACCCAGCCATACGTATATATGTATCCATTCTCTGCAAACCTACCTTCCCATCTGGGCGGCCACATAGCATTGAGGTGAGTTCCCTGTGCTGTACAATATCAGTTTTATAAAGCTTAATGTTATGCACACTAAATATATCAGTTCAGTTCAGTAGCTCAGTCATGTCCGACCCCATGGACTGCAGCACGCCAGGCTTCCCTGTCCATCACCAACTCCTGGAGTTCACCCAAGCTCATGTGTATTGACTTGGTGATGCCATCCCACCATCTCATCCTCTGTCACTCCCTTCTCCTCCTGCCTTCAGTCTTTTCCAGCATCGGGATCTTTTCAAATGAGTCAGCTCTTCACATCAGGTGGCCAAAGTATTGGAGTTTCAGCTTCAATATTAGACCTTCCAGTGAACACCCAGGACTGATCTCCTTTAGGATGGACTGGTTGGATTGCAAAGGGACTCTCAAGAGTCTTCTCCAACAACACA
>SJYV01033349.1:0-13566 GCA_006410875.1 Neotragus pygmaeus
TTTCTGAATGTTGAGCTTTAAGCCAACTTTTTTACTCTCCTCTTTCACTTTCATCAGGAGACTTTTTAGTTCCTCTTAACTTTCTGCCATAAGGATAACAAGACAATTAAAGGAGGAGGCTGGGCCCTGCCCAGACAACATATATTTCTCATTCTTGAAGTCAGGAGACCTCCCTGACCACAGATGTGCAGAAGGCTCCTTAGCAGTCAAAGGGGAATGATGCTAATACAAGGCTACCCATAGGTCTTTAGAATCTATCTTGGCTAAAAGATGTGTGCACACACATGGGAGGATCCTGAGATATGCCAGTTATGGACTGTGAATTGGACAAATCAAAATGATTGGCCTTGGGCTTCCCTAGTGATCCAGTGGTTAAGAATCCACCTTACAATGTAGGGGGCATTTTGGGTTCTTCTGCTGTCTAGTCTCTCACCTCACTCTATGCCCAGAAATCTACTATGAGAATTTCTCTGCCTCTTGACCTGGCCCTCAAGCCTTGAACCCCATGTCATCTTCTCTAGTGCCCATAAGAAACATTCATGTTTAATGGTCCATTTTCAAGAATAAATGCTAACTTAAGAAGGAGGAACTATTAATAACTAGCTTGAATAATGACATTGCTGTTGTAGCAACCGTAGGAGTTACAAAACTGGAAAATCTGGGCAAACAAAGGGAAGATGGGATACCTAGGATTTCGGGCAGGCTCATTCTATCGGTGAATTCAAAACAGAAGAAAAGGAATAACTGCATGGGAAAGAGGAAAACAAGATGTCAGTGAGGGGCCAGCCCATAAGGAGGAAGGGAATAAACTTAGGCAACCTCTGGGAAGACTGTTCACCCCATAGTACTCAGCCAGTGCGGAACTGGGGGAGGGACTTGCATGCTAGAGAATAAATTGCTTGCTGTAACTGTCCTGGGTGTGCCTGCTCACCAGACCCCCGATCTTACAAGACAGTCATTAAAAGTTTTGCTTTCGCTGAGTTTTGTGTATCCAAGTCCATCCTTGGTTTGGGGCTAGCAAGCGTGTTTCTCATATGCCTAGCTCCAAGTTTTCCAAGGGTTCCTCTTTGCATCTATCGGATCCCCTTCACTCCAAGCCTCGGCAGCCTCCACATTGCTGTAGACAGCCTATTGGGCTGGCAACTAACCAGAAGCCCAAATTATTAACTTTGTGGATGCTCAGTCTCAAGAAATACACTCCAGCATAAACTGGAGGGCATAAGCTCTACAGATAAGGGATCCCTCTTCAGGGAAGTCCTGGAAACATATCTGGACTGGTTCAAAACACTTCTCTGGCTGTGCTGGGACAGGCACCTAGTGCAAGGTCAGAAGGAGGGTGTAAGACGTCTGATCAGAAGTCAGCTGGCACATAGAGGATGCTTGCAACCCAATCAGGTTCGAAGGGAATTTGGGGGACACCCTAAACTCCTTCAGGTTTCCTGGTCAATGTTCCTAGGATTCCATTTTAGGAGTGCTCTCTTGTTATTAGTTGCAGAGTACTACATGGGAGAATTCCCTTCTAAGCCAGAAGAAACACCTCTGGACTGTATCCTTAAGAATTAGAAATTCTTTGAAATCAAGGATTAAGAAGAGAGACACTTCAGTTCTCCTACAGCAGTGCCTGGCCTTTGTGTAATTTGGGGAACAGAGAAAAATGATCTGAATATGAGTTTGTTTGTTTTTTTCCTCTTTGCAAGACTGTATTGAAAAACAATTGTTTCAGATTTAGTTAGGTTAAACTCCCCACTAAAAATAAATCTTGTTACAGTAGTCAATGATATAATTAAAACAAAAGTTGCTATTAGATTCTAGAGCCCCAACCTTTATACAACACAATTTTACTTCATGGAAACAAAAAGTGCTCTAAGAATTATAATGATAAATGTTTTGTTTTTAATGCTTGTCCACTGGCAGTTGGGAAACTCTGTATGTGGGCCAGATCCTGACTGCTTGCTGTTTATCAGTCAGTCAGTTCAGTTGCTCAGTTGTGTCCGACTCTTTGCAACCCCATGGACTGCAGCACACCAGGCTTCCCTGTCCATCACCAGCTTCCTGAGCTTGTTCAAACTCATGTCCATCAAGTCAGTGATGCCATCCAACCATCTCATCCTCTGTCGTCCCTTTTCCTGCCTTCAATCTTTCCCAGCATCAGGGTCTTTTCCAATGAATCAGTTCTTCACATCATGTGACCAAAGTATTGCAGCTTCAGCTTCAACATCAGTCCTTCCAATGAATATTCAGGACTGATTTCTTTTAGGATTGATTGGTTTGATTTTCTAGCAGTCCAAGGGACTCTCAAGAATCTTCTCCACTGAGTTTTTAAAGTATAATGCCATTCTGCAACTGGATATTTAATGCTGCAGGATGGGAAAGTGGAGTGAGATTCCCTATGTTCAGGCCTTCTTGCTCCTTTACCAAAATCCCACCCTATATACCTCTTGCCATTTAAAATCTGGACAATCCAGACATTTTGGATGATCCCCTTCTAAGCTCTCCTGTCTCTCAGCAGGGCAACCGACCTCTCCCTGCCCCTGACAGTATTCCTACCTCTCCCTAGCCACCTACTTCTGCAGAGCCACCTACTTCTCCTGGCCCCTCTGACCAATTCCAAACTCCACCTCTCTATGTCCCTCAAACTCCGTCTCCCTGTGTCTCTCCTTACCCTCTGTTCTCAAGAAACAGAGACTAGTCCTTCTGGGGTAACATGCAGTGGAGCTTCCTATCACCCAGGACCAGAGAAATTGTACTTTATCTTAAGGAAGTGGCAAATGGTGAAGGGACAATCAGAATACTTGTGCCTTTCTCTTTAACCGAGTTAGCCCAGTGCATACAGGAACTGGGTAGATTTTCTGAAGACCCTAGTAAATTTGTTGAAGGGTTTCATGCCCTCATTCTGGTCTATGATTTAACTTGGAAGGATATGCAAGGAGTTCTATGTACCTGCGATACTCCTGAGGAAAACAAAAAGTCTGGATTGTAGCTCAGGGGTGTGCTGACCAGCTTGCTGGAAATCAACCTGAACACAATGCTATGTCTCAAATCAGGAATTCTCTTGGAATTACAATTCCCAGAAACACATGATCCAATTAGAAGAGATGAGAAAGTATATCAAAAAGTCAGTTAACTAGGAAAAAGGTTAAGGAGTGAGTGACCCAAGCAGAAAAGGGAAATCCAGTTCTTCTTCATGGGAGGCTTATGGAGACTTTTAGGAAACATACCAGTAAAGATCCCTTCAACTCTGAAGGTCAGTCCCTGCTGGGACAGCATAGCCAGTCTGCCCCTGATAGTAGACGTCAACTCCTGAAGTTGCAATTTGGCTCGCAAAAGCCCATGCCCCACTCCTAGATGTGGCCTTTGGGTATTTAATAATAAAGACCAAGCTCAGGAGTAGAGAAGACCCAGTGTGAGAAAAGACAGGCCAGGGCTCATGTATAACTGATGGCCATTGCTGTCAGACATGCCTGTGACCTCAGGCCAACCCAAGGGGTCCGAGAAAGTCCAACTATCCATCTGGAGGTAAGACCAACAAGGAGTAACATTACAAACGCAAGTCAAATGGCCACTGGGCCTGGATTGCCAGAAAGAACCCCCCAGATCATGCCCAACTTGCAAACAAAGAGTTCATTGGAAGAGGGACTGCCCTCAGTCCTGTAGGAGAAGGGGGCTCCTGCTCCTGAGATGCCCATGCCAGATGACTGAGGTGGCCTGGGGATTCTGGTGGGTACCCTCCACCCACCAGTGAGAAGTCGATCTCCATCAGGGAGCCTTGGGTAGTCCTTGGCGTGACAGAAAATCGATTTCTTAATTGGTATGGGAACCACTGACCCTGTCTTAATTTCTCATGTTGGATCTCTCTCCTCCAAAAGCTGTGCCGTGACTGTTGTCCGTGGAAAGCTTTGCACCCATTATTTCACTGGGCCCCTCACTGGCCAATTGGAGCAATGGTTGATTTCACACGCCTTTCTAGCTATACCTCAGTGTCCTACCCCCCTACCCTTGGGAGGGACCCTCTGAGCTCCCTTGGGGTCTGTTTGGAGGCCATCGAGAAGCCCCTTACTGTGACTCTAAGACAGATCAGCCATAATAGCAATTCTATTCCCAGCTATATCCCACAGGCAGTAGACTTTCCAGTATGGGACAAAGGACTCCCTGGGCCATAAATGCCCAACCTCTAAGGATTAGCCTTAGGCCAGAAACTGCCTATACTAACAAGGGACAATATCCTATAAGGTTGGAAGTGAGGAAGGGTTTACAACTTCTCATGGATAAAACTCGAAAGCACAGCCTCTTGGTGCCCTGCCCGTCTCTGTGCAACACTCTTATTCTTCCAATTGTTAAGCCAAAGGGGAACTATAGGGTGGTCCAAGGCCTGACAGCAGTGGCCCCTTTACGTCCCCTCCTGGCCAGTCATAACATACTAACCCAAATCCCCAAGGACACTACTAGAGTAAGGGTAAGGAGTCTAGTAGTGTCCTCAGGAATTTGGGTTAATAGGTTATGATTGTCCAGGAGGGGACGTAAAGGGACCACTTTATTTCTTGGTCTCCAAAATCACTGCAGATGGTGACTGCAGCCATGAAATTAAAAGGCGCTTGCTCCTTGGAAGAAAAGCTATGACCAACCTAGATAGTATATTAAAAAGCAGAGACATTACTTTGCCAACAAAGATCCATCTAGTCAAAGCTACAGTTTTTCCATTAGTCATGTATGGATGTGAGAGTGGGACCGTAAAGAAAGCTGAGCACTGAAGAATTGATGCTTTTGACTTGTGGTGTTGGAGGAGACTCTTGAGAGTCCCTTGGACTGCAAGGAGATCCAACCAGTCAACCCTAAAAGAAATCAGTCCTGAATATTCACTGGAAGGACTGATGCTGAAGCTGAAGCTCCAATAACTTTGGCCACCTGATGTGAAGAACTGACTCATTGGAAAAGACCCTGATGCTGGGAAAGATTGAAGGCAGGAGGAAAAGAAGACAGATGACAGAAGATAAGATGTTTGGATGGCATTACTGACTTGATGGACATGAGTTTGAGCCGGCTCTGAGAGTTGGTGATGGACAGGGAAGCCTGGCATGCTGCAGTCCATGTGATTGCAGAGTCGGACATGACTGAGCAACTGAATTGAACTGAGGACACTAAATGGTTTATCGTACTCAATCTCTCTTGCCTCCTTTTGCATCTGAGTTCATTCCTCATCACACTATATGTTTGCCTTCGAGTAAGACCACGACTGACTCAGTCTGGAGTTCCTCAGCCTATAGGATATTTTTCCAAGCAACTAAACTCTGCAGCCTGAGGTTGGCCTGGTTGCCTCCAGGCAGTAGCTACTACTGCTTTATTGGTAGAAGAAGCTAATAAGCTTACCTTTGGACAGCTGCTGGAAGTTCAGACCCCTCAAGTACAAGGAATTCTAAGATAAAAGGCCACCGTTGGTCACTGGAGGCTACTCTATCAAGTACCAGGCTTTGCTCCTTGACTCCCCACAGTTAATCCTCAAAACTTGCCATACTTTTAACTCTGCCACCTTAATGCCTGACGAAAGCCCAGAGTTAACACATTCTTGCGTTGAAACCCTTGGCCAGATCTATGCCTGTAGTTTTGACCTTACAGACCAGACCATAGAAAATCCTGAGGATGGCAATAGTTTTGTTAAAGATAGAGTCAAGAGGGCAGGGTATTGCTATTGTGAGTGCCCATAGCATCATAGCAGCAAAACCTGTGCTACCTAACACCTAGGCCCAAAGGCTGAACTAATAGCTCTAACTTGAGCCTGAATCATAAGGGAAGGAAAGATTGTAAATACACACACAGACTCAGAATATGCCTTCCTTGTTTTACATGCCCTCACAGCTATCTGGGAAGAGAGAGGACTTTTAATTGCAGGAAACTCCTCTACAAAATATGGGGCTGAGATTTTACATCTCATAGAAGCTGTTCAAAAACCAACATAGGAGACAGTCATTCACTTCCACAGGCCAGAAGAAATTCTCAAATTTCTTAAGGAAACAGCAGGGCAGATTCGGAAGCAAAGAGAATAACCTGATGCCCATCAGGAAAACGTCTCTAATTCCATCCCTTACCTCTTCTAACTTAGTTATATCCAGGTACTTGGATTCTAAAGAGAATTGGGCATGAGACAAGGAAAACTAAGGAAAGAAATGGCTGGTGGTGCATAGATCAGAAATTGCTCATCTCTCTTTGACCAGTGGAAAATTTTTAAAGGGCCACACGACTCCATCTGGGGAGAGATACAGTGTCTATGATTATTTTCCAACTTTTTACATGGAAAGGGCTCCTGGAGACAAAAGAGTTACTCAAGCCTGTGCCCTTTGAGCCACCCATAATCCAAGAGGCAATAAGCCTCTTCCTCTTGCTAGTCGTGTCTCATGATATGGGACGTACCCAGGAGAAGACGGCAAATAGATTTCACTCAGATGCTCGCTTTCCAAGGCTTCAACTACTTATTAGTCTTTATAGATATGTTGGGGGGTTTCCTTCGTAGCTCAGTATGTAANTTTGCTACTTTTTGTGACCTTAGGCAGTTACTTAACTTTCAGGATCTCCGGAGTTTTTGTTTGATTTTGCATTTGTAAAGGAGGAGTAGAAATAGTGTTAGTTTCATAGGACACAGGTTGTCTGAGGAATCAGAAAGAAGATCCCTGTGAATACTTAGAGCCTCACATGTGTTAAACATCCATTGGTTAATTATCATCACTGTAGAAGATTACACGGTCCGCAGATGTGAAAGAAACTTTGAATCTGGATTTTCCACTACCCCACACTGACTCCTAAGGCTTAGGTTTAAAATAATCTACTCACAAGAAAAGGATTATTTCCTAACTAACCTGCCTTTGGCTGTAGTCTGGAGTGGGAGGAAGGAGTTCTATTGTTTTTTGCTGTTTTTGATTTTCACCATATTTCTCATTAAAGAAAGGTCAACTTAGTTGAAATTTTTTCAGGGTCCTGACAGGAAACCAGACTGAATCTAGATGGCTGAGATGAAGAGCCTTTAATAAAGGGACTGCCACCTTACAGGGCTTCCCTGGTGGCTCAGATGGTTAAGAATCTGCCTACAATGAAGGAGACCTGGGTTTGATCCCTGATTTGGGACGATCTCCTGGAGAAGGGAATGGCTACCCACTGCAGTATTCTTGCCTGGAGAACTCCACAGACAGAGGAACCTGGTGGACTACAGCCCATTGAGTTGCAGAGAGTCAGACACCACTGAGCTACTTTCACTTTACCTACCTGTATGAACCTAGACAGCATATTAAAAAGCAGAGACATTACTTTGTCAGCAAAGGTCCGTCTAGTCAAGGCTATGGTTTTTCCAGTAGTCATGTATGGATGTGAGAGTTGGACTATAAGTAAAGCTGAGCATCAAAAAATTGATGCTTTTGAATTGTGGTGTTGGAGAAGACTCTTGAGAGTCTCTTGGACTGTGAGGAGATCCAACCAGTCCATCCTAGAAGAGATCAGTCCTGGGTGTTCTTTGGAAGGACTGATGTTGAAGCTGAAACTCCAATACTTTGGCCACCTGATGCAAAGAGTTGACTCATATACTGAGCGACTGAACTGAACTGAACTGAACTGATGAATGAGGTTAAAGGGACAAACGGGATACTGAGGGACTGAAAACAGCTGGAAGCCATTCTCAGCCTGGGCCTGAGAAGGGGATGGAATTCTCTTATTGGAACCCAGTTAAGGCCAGAGTCATGAAGGAGGGCAGCCAGCCAGAGCAGTTGTAGTAGCAGTTGTTGTTGTTGTTTAGCTGTTGAGTCGTGTTCGGCTCTTTGTAACCCCATGGACTGTAGCCCGCCAGGCTCCTCTGTCCATGGGATTCTCCAGGCAAGAACACTGGAGTGGGTAGCCATTCCGTTCTGCCGGGGATCTTCCCAACCAGCGATTGAACCCTGCACGTGCCCCTGCATTGGCAGGCTGAGTCACCAGGAAAGTAGTCCAGCTGTAGCGGAGGGAAGGGCTGTTGTCTGAAACAGTGACAAAGTTACACCTTCTCTCTCTCTTAAAAACTGTTTTTCCCTTTTTCCCTCCTAGGATATGTTTCTTGGTCTCTCTGCCATGACCTGAGCCCAATGATCTATTACTTTCCCCTGCAAACGCTGGGACTCACGGGGCTGGAAGGTTTTGCCGTAGCATTTCTTTCTCCATTATTCCTCACAATTACTCCTGTCTGGAAACTGGTTAATAAGAAGTGGATGCTAGCCTTGCTGCGGATAATTACTGTTGGTAAGATTTAAAAGTGATTCCTTAAATTTCTTTTTTTTTTTTTTTTGTTAAAAATCCAGGAGAAATATGTAGACTGTTCTTTGAATGCTAAATCATTAAGTAAAAAATAAAAGATGTCTCTTTCTCTTACTACTGCCTTCAAGAGTTTTAGTAGAATTGTAAGTCTAGACCAAGAGTCAGCATGTTTACATTTTTAACTTTTCTGTCAGATTGGAAAATTTTAAGGACCCCTGAACTGAAGCGGGGAAAGATACCTTGGAGATGTGACAGCATTAAATATGTTTTTGTTCTTTTTTCCAACTATGATACAAAAATCAGAAGTCATTAAAAAGTTGTTAAATGATAATGCATAAAAATATGGAAATTATGCATGATGAACATTGTAATAAGCAAAGGTAATCAATAAATTAGGAAAAGTATTGCAACTCTTCTAGTCAAAGGGCTAATTTCACTAATATATGGAGTTCTTACAAATCAGTAATAAAAGGACCAATAACTCAATAGAAGAGAAAGCAAAGGATATGATCTCAGGAAGATCTACTGGAGAAGGGATAGGCTACCCACTCTAGTATCTGTGGGCTTCCCTTGTGGCTCAGCTGGTAAAGAATCCACCTGGAATGGGGGAGCTCTGGGTTTGATCCCTGGGTTGGGAAGATCCCCTGGGGAAGGGAAAGGCTACCTAGTCCAGTATTCTGGCCTGGAGAATTCTATGGGGTTGCAAAGAGTCAGACACGACTGAGTGACTTTCACTTTCAATAAAAGGACCAATAACTCAATAGAAGAGAAAGCAAAGGATATGATCAGTTTACTGGAAAGGAAATATAATTTGTTCTTTAAAAGATACTAAAGGGTGTAGAATACAAATCATATATATATATATATATATATATATATAGATAGTTTCTCATATCAGATTGATAAAGAACAAACTTAGATAACACTATTGTAAGCATGGGAAAACAGGCACTCATGCATTGCTGGTGGGAATGTAAATTTGAACAGCTTCTGCAAAGGGTAATTTAACAGTGTTTATCAAAATTACAGCTCTGTATTTTTCACTCAGCAATTTCCACTTCTGGGCATATATCCTATAGATAAACTTACGTATGTGTCAAATGATAAAAATAAAAGGTTATTTAATCACTGTAGCAATATTTATAATAACAGTGTCAGAAATAATCTAAATGTCATCCATTTAAATAAATTTTGGTTATGAAACTGGGAGTACTATAGAATACTGTGCAGCTATACTAAAGAATGAGAACATTTATGTAAGGAAATGGAATGTTCTTCAATAGTAAGTGAGAAAAAAAGAAGCACTAAACAGTATGTTCAGAATGCTAACATTTGTGTAAAATAGGCTAGANACGGGATAGGTTAGGTTAAATAAATTTTGGTTATGAAACTGGGAGTACTATAGAATACTGTGCAGCTATACTAAAGAATGAGAACATTTATGTAAGGAAATGGAATGTTCTTCAATAGTAAGTGAGAAAAAAAGAAGCACTAAACAGTATGTTCAGAATGCTAACATTTGTGTAAAATAGGCTAGATGAAATATATTTAGTAATTAATGGAACATGCATTATTAAATAGGTCCAAAAGTATTTTAAAACACACTGATATTTTTGTTGCTTCTAAGGTGAAAATTTTGATATTGAGACAGATATAAAGATGAAACTTTGCACTTATACCTTTCATAGTGTTTGAATTCTGAATTTCAATATGTTACATTGCCAAAACCCAGTAATTAAAAAATATACACTTACTATCACAAAGACTTGAGGTTATTATATTAATAAATATTGAGAGACCTTGGGAAAGTACTAGTGGTAAAAAAAAAAAGTAAGAATGTGAGGTCATGGAGAAAAAGTTTATAAAACAAAAATACCAGACTCCAGTCTGGTTGAATCAGTACTGCTGAAAAGTACTGCCTGTCTTGCCCTTTTGCTATAACACAATTGGTTTCTCTGAGTTTTCCAAGTGGCAGTTGTTCATGAACCAACCATGCTGTGTGTATTTCTTCTGTCTAGGAACAGTGACTGAAATCACTAGGAAATTCACCTTCTGTTTTTCTGTGCATCAATCCCTGAAGAAGGCAGAACATGATTAGTGAGTGTAGCAAGCTCTGTGGTTACCCACAAAGATCTGAAGCCCTCAACAGCAGTGGGAAAGACCACTGGAAAATGCATCCTTTTAACAGATGATGCCCATAGGAATGAAAAGAAATATCAAATGATCATGAAATTTTCAGCTCCAGAAATAATAAAGATGAAACTTCCTACTTCCAGAGTATATACAGTAACTGAGTTAAACTATCCTTGGCTTACAGAATTCTTTTATGACTATGGCCTCATTACACTCCGTGGTTGGCTGTATGGGGCGGATCTCATCCGTGCACTTTTTTGTTACCTTTGCTCAGAGCTGCCTGTGGCAGCTTTACCTACAGAGCCACTCACCACACAGTTTCTGGGACAGTTTTTTATTTTTAGTCTCGTTCTGGCTCAGTAACTTCTGGAGCTGTAATGTAATAGGAAATAACTGTAATGTAATAAGAAATAACTTGAGATACTTCTTGTTGTTCCCCTTTCATCTCCTTTCTCCCTGAAAACCCATTACTTGAGTAAAGGGTAGAATTGTATTTGAGAAAGAGGAGTGGGTAGGAAGGTGACTCAGATGTAGATTTGGAAAATAACTTCAGAATGAAGAAACCAGTTTGTGTCAGATGCTCTTCCAGGTGTCCACTGAGTTTGATGATGCTCAAGAGCGGCTGAAGTAAGTCATGCTTTGCCTTAAAACTCCCTTTTCAGGTACTTTTTTTTTTTGGACTTCAGATACTTCTTAAGAAGATGAAACAACGTTGTTTTCGCAGAGTCCGAAGGGATTCTTACACAACTACAAAGATGATCTGAGTGTTACATGCTGTCTCACTGCCTTTCCTTCAGATATTTTAGGTTAATCAGTACACAGTTAACTATGAAACCGTTAACTAGTTCATATTATTGGGCTGGTCAAAAAGTTCATTTGGGTTTTCTTTAATGAAAAATCCAAATGAACTTTTTGACCAGCCCAGTGCAATTAATTTAGATTAGTTTTGATCCTAATTACTTTGACTCACTAAAATACCCCTGATTAAAAAGATAGACAGTATTAAGTGTTAACAAGAATATGAAGAAACTGAAATCCTTACACATTGCTGATGGGAATGTAAAATGGTGCAGTTGGTTTGGAAAAAGTTTGGCAGTTCCTCAGAATGTTAAACATGGTTGTCATATGATCCAACAACCCCACCCCTTGGAGTTAGACCCAAGAAAAATGGAAACATTCACATAAGACCTGGTACATAAATGTTAGTAGCAATATTATTCATAATACCCAAAAAGTGGAAACAATCCAAATGCCTATCAATGGGATGAATGAATAAACAAAAAGCAGTATATCCATGCAATAGAATATTATTTAGCCATAAAAAGGACTGAAGCACTGACATATGCTACAACATAGATGAACTTTAAAAAAAAAAGTTTTTTATTTAAGTTTAGTTGGTTTACAATACAGTGTTCGTTTCAGGTATGGTTGTGCAACTTTGTAAACATATTAAGAACCACTGAGTCATACATCTTAACACAGTGAATTTTATGGTATGAATAATACTGCAATAAAAATGTTCAAAAAGATTTATACATACACATAATTATACATTAACTCTATCTTCCTGAGGGTAAACATGGTATTAGACACAACAGTTATCAAAGGCAGATCATTAACTAGTAGGGCATGCTTGCCAGAAATGTTTAGCTCTCCTTAAAATTTGCTTATAGGTAGCATCGCCTCCTTCCAGGCTCCAAATGCCAAACTTCGGCTCATGATCCTTGCACTTGGTCTGTCTTCCTCACTGGTGGTGCATGCTGTGACGTGGTGGACAGGAAGTGGCTTGCAAAGGTATAGTTTGCATCTTGTGCCTAAAGGCAAACAAGTGTGGTCAGTTACCAAAGGGAAGTTGGGACCGGGCATTCCAAGATACAGTTTTTTAGCTTTCAGAAAGGCTTTGTCGAAGTCTCATTTTTTTTCCTTTTCACAAAACCAGGATATGAGTATTTGTCTTTACTCTCAATAATGTTGTGAGAATGGAGAAATTATAATGAGTTGCCTAGTAACGGGCTATATAAAGGCTAAGTTGTGTAGATTACCAACAAGACTACCTCATATACTCCTTCTATGACACTGTGAAACTCACAATGGAAGGAGTACATTGAAACCACTCACAAAAAAGTTGTTAAAAATATTTCTGTACTTACAGGTACTTCAGAATCTGGGGATTCATTTTAGGACAGATTCTTCTTCTTGTTCTCCGCATTTGGTACACGTCACTAAACCCAGTCTGGACTTATCAGATGTCCAACAGAGTGATACTGACATTAAGTACTATTGCCACACTTGATCGCATTTACACAGGTAAGCATAGGCCCAGTTTATTTAGGGATTTTTCTCTCTTGCACAGTTTGTTTACCTTTCTTATCTGAATGGCACACATCTTGGAAAGATAAAATGAGTCTTTCTGCACTCTGTCTCCATGTCTCTCTTTCTTCCTCTGCAAGAGTAGCTGGCCTCGGAAGTGGACTATTATCTGAGCGGAAGGCACCTTTTCCTTTTCCTCTCTATGTCACATAGAGAGTGACAGTAACCGTTCGTCTCTGGGTCGTCTCATTGTGGAGTGGGAAAGTAGACCCAGGCCTCACGTTCCCTGCTGGCTTTCAGCTCTGTCTTCTCCTCTTTCCCTCTGAACAGGGCTTTCCAGGATGAGACCCGTCAGCCCTCTGCCTCCACACTGACTCCAGCTCATCTGTAACACTCTGAAAAGTTATTTGTTAGCAAGAGCCTTGAGACCTGCATCATTTCAGTTCAGTCGCTCAGTTGTGTCCAACTCTGCAACCCCATGGACTGCAGCACTCCAGGCTTCTCTGTCCATCAGCACCTCCCGGAGCTTGCTCAAACTCATATCTAACCAATCAGTGATGCCATCCAACCATCTCATCGTCTGTTGTCCCCTTCTCCTCTTGCCTTTAATCTTTCCCAGTATCAAGGTCTTTTCCAATGAGTTGGCTCTTCGCATCAGGTGGCCAAAGTATTGGAGCTTCGGCCTCAGTCCTTCCTATGAATATTCAGGACTGATTTCCTTTAGGATTGACTGGTTTGATCTCCTTGCAGTCCAAGGGACTCAAGTCTCCTCCAACACCGAGAACTGCATGAATTTGTTCTTTTTTTTCTCTTGGTTTGTGTTTTGCTTTTGCTCCACTCCCCCCACCCACCCCGCCCTAC
>SJYV01033349.1:13666-59660 GCA_006410875.1 Neotragus pygmaeus
AGGTATTTAAACTCCAAATCTGAAATGTAAAAAGAAAGGAAATCCTGAACATTCATGTGCTTGTGGGCTAAGTCACTTTAGTCAAGTCCAACTCTGTGCAACCTTATGGACTGTAGCCCACGAGGCTCCTCTGTCTGTGGGATTCTCCAGAATACTGGAGTGGGTTGCTGTGCTGTCCTCCAGGGGATCTAACTGACCCAGGGATTGAACCCCTGTCTGTTATATTTCCTGCATTGGCAGGCAGGTTCTTTACCACTAGCTCCATGCATATTCATACCACCTTTCGAATCACCAGTCCGGAGCTTACCAGCGAACTTGCACATTTGCATTACTTGCTAACTCCAGACTTCTGAAGAGAAGGAAGAAATGTTTCTAGATTCTACTTAACTTGCTCCTGGCTTTGTGTGTAACTCTCAATGAGTCACTATACTTCTGTAAATGCAAGGAGAAATCTCACAGGTTAATGGAAGTTTAGAGAGTTTGGCTCACCACGAACAGAGTTTGTTTAACTCCTCCAATTTTGGTATGAAATGGGGGTGGTGAGAACAGGGGAACATCATAAATGTAAATTGATCAAGAGACATTGATGTTGATTAGAACATTGAGAACTCAGTTCTAGCGCCCTAATATATGTTTTGTATTTTATAAAATGCTCACATGTGAAGTAAAAACTCAGGCAGCAAACTTCACAGGGACAGCCTGATAAGGATCTGGATTCAGGGTATCCCTTACGTTTCTGGACTTTACATTTCTGGAGTTTTCTTCTTTCTCACTTCTGTTTTAAATTTTTGTGACCCAGTTGTTAGTCCCTTCCTGTTTTTGCCTTGTGCCCCACTTACAAAGTTCAACTCCTTTCCAGCTTTCCCAGGATATCTCATCATCCCTGGCAACGTTTTGGGGGGTAGTTTTATTGAAGATTTGCTGCGCCTTGTGGGGAGAGTCACACACCATAGGGTGTTGCAGTGTTGTTACTCGGGAAAGTCAGCTTAAGCTGCTCTCTTTTCCAAAGACTGTCTCCTTGACCTTCAGGCCCTTGGTCACCATCTGTCTTCACCACCCTGTCCCTCACCCCCATAGCTTTCAGCTCTGCTCGTCCCCCTCACTCCTTTCTGGGCAGAATGGCTTTCTTCCTGCCTATGAGATCATGCTTTCATTCCCACAGGCAGACTCTCAGGTTCTTTCTGTCCTGAAGCAGGCTTCCCAGTGTCACGAAGCATCTGCCCAGCAGGCTTTCTGCTCCTATAAAGGCATTCTCTTGCCAGCATTTTCTGCAGTTGGTACATTTCTGTATGTGAAGTCACTAATGCAACAAACAGACCTCACTGTTAAAACAGTCCTAGGAAGTATAGTAGGGTAAAGCACACAGATACTGGCTAGGCTCTCTCTACCAGCTGTGTGATCTTGGATCTGTTTTCTCTGGGCCTCTCAGTTTTGCAATCCATGAAATGAGGTTAGTAATACAGCCTACCTCGTAAAGTTGCTGTGAAGATTAAATGAGTTTATGTGAGGGGCTGGCCACAGTAACTGCTCAGTCGATGCACTGTTAACACTCTGGGGGCTCAGAGGGTTAGATGAGGACTTTGTTCTTTTTTGGGAGAAGCAGCCTGGTATACTGGAAATGTACCATTCCAGGTGGACTGCATTTGTTCCCTGAACTTACCTTTCACTTTTCATACATATAGTTTAGCTCATAACTGTTTGTTTCACATGAAGTACATACCTTTCTGCATTTTCAGTTGTCAGGTTCCAAAATGATTTATTCTCCTGAAATCCTGATCTAGCACTGCCTGCCTCCTGGCATGTTCTGCTTGTTATGGGGTCTTACCTTCCCCTCTAAAGTAAGTGCTTTGAAGGCAAGTACAATTTCCTACTTGTTTAAAGTCAGCTAATATAGAGGGTACATTTCTGTGTAACTGGCCCTTTTATGTTTTTTGTTCTAGATGGTGCCTGCTGTAAACCTCAACAGAAGAAGGGTGGCGAGGCAGCCAAGGCAGTGGTTTCTGGTCTGAACTGGTTGTCGGCAGGTGCTGCCTTTGGCAGCCTCATGTTCCTCACCCACTGGATTTTTGGAGAGGTGTCTCTTATCTCCAGATGGGCAGTGAGTGGACACCCCCATCCAGGGCCAGATCCGAACCCATTTGGGTGAGTTTGGGTTTGGAAGCAATCCAGAAATTGACCGGTATGAACACCTTGCCCCTCTGTGTGAGCAGCTAGACAAGCATGACGTTACTGTGTACTCTGAGATGAAGGCGCTTGAAGGCTGTTTGCCCCTGTGTTGAGGGAAGGCTGGGAGGTGACAGGGACGATTGAGGACTATGCGTGGCCAGGTGAGTGGCCCCTCTGGACTGTGAGCACAGGAAGGGAAGGGCTGTTTGTTTGCAGACGCATCCCAAGCCCCTGGGACAGAGCCTGGCACACAGTAGGTCCTCATCAACGTTTGTTGTTGACTTGGGGATAGACAGTGATCAACCGTGTCCTCTCAGGCCTTTGCTGTCTTCTGAACACCCAGGGCCATCCTTCACCGCAGAGGGTGGGAGCAGGCAGGAGAGCGGCCGAGAGCCTCGCTCCGGAGCCGGAGGGCCTGTTTCAGATTCTTTGTCCCAAGTGGGCGGCTGTGTCTAATATCCAGCAGGTTACTCAAGTGCTCTTTTACCCAGTGTCCTCCTCTGTGAAATGGGGATAATTATAGCATTTACTTTGGGCTTCCCTGGTGGCTCAGACAGTAAAGAATCTACCTGCAATGACGCAAGACCTGGGTTAGGGTGATCCCCTGGAGAAGGGAATGGCAACCCACTCCAGTATTCTTGCCTGGAGAATTCCGTGGGTAGAAGAGCCTGGTGTTCCAGAGTCTGTGGGGTCGCAAAGAGTTGGACACAACTGAGCAACTAACACTTTCACTTTTTCATAGCATTTACTTTACAGACCTGTGAAAATTAGCTGAGCTAGTATATGTAAAAATCTTCAAACAGTTCTTGCTATCTAGTAAGCACTCTATGTTTTTTAGTTTATTTATATTATAGCTACTTCACTGAGTGCCATGTTGTAATTTCCCACTAAAGTTTAGTTAAATTATTTTTTAAATATTATTTTTATATATTTATTATTAGAATTTATTTGGTTGCACTGGGTCTTTGTTGCAGCATCCAGGATCTTTAGTTGCAGCATGCAGACTCTTAGTTGTGACATGCAAACTCTTAGTTCGAGCATGTGGAATCTCATTGCCTGACCAGGGATTGAAACTGGGCTCCCTGCATTGGGAACGTGGGAGTCTTAGCCACTGGACCACCAGGGAAGTTCTGTTTAGTTCTTTTCTTCCGCCCCATCTCCTACACGTTTTTGCCAAAGTAGTTAAAGAATGAAATAGTTCGTGGTTATTTTCAAAGACACATAATTTATAATTATTTATCAAACTCACCTCAGTCCTAGGAAGGCAGAAACTATTGATAACTATTGAGGTTGAGAAAAAAATGAAAAGAGGTACACTAAATAGAAACTCTTCCCAGTGGCTTTTTCTTTCTGACTTTGGCAGAGTCATTTAAAATGTCCCATAGCCAATATGAACTATAATGGCCTGAGAAAGCTCGGTTCCTTTGTTTCCGTTGACCACGAAAGACTGCAGATGTCATTTATGACAAGTCAGAGGTGCTCTTAGGGCAGTGTTCTGAATGTATATAACATTGTTTCTCAGTGGACTTGCGTGGTCTCATTGGTTGTTTCACACTCATGTTCTTGGATGTGCCTAGAGGTAGAAGACATGCTGGGAGCCGGCATGGGGAATCCCGCCGGTGACAAAGGTCATGAGGAAAGGGGCCTGACAAAATACAAAGGCGGGATCAGGCCTCAGGAGTACCCCCTGGATTTTCTCCAGCATCTACCCCCAGAACCAAAACCTGTCTGCTTTACTATATTATGCCTTTCACCAACTCCTCTGACATTAACAGGGGGCTGTCTCCTCACCACTTTTTTCTGGAAAAAGTTAATTTAGAGCTTTTAGATAATAAATCTCCTGGGCATAATAAGAGTGTTTCAACCCAAAAACCCCTCTGATGGCTTTCTAGCCTGCCTGCTGGACTCTTATAGCTGTGCATGTGATTGTTTGCGGCCTCCCGACCGCGAGAGGCACAGGAAGCTTAAAACATCCTAGGAATGTAGGGGCTTCCAAGGAGTCAAAATCATTAGAATAGGACTGATTAAGGGTTTCATTTGTTGAACCAATACTTGCTGCCAAGTTTTCATATCTTTTATTTGTTGATATAGTTGGTATGTAGAAAAAACAGGTAGTAGCCCTGGCATTAGCAACATTAGATCTTTGAGTTAAGTACTTTTTCTTTGTTATAACCCACTGCACCTTTGTTCTATAGGAATGTAACTTTATTTAGTACTTTGAGGGTGATGCAGATTAAGAAAAAACACTTCAAGGGAAAGTGAGTTTTCTGGTTGATAGACATTTATCTAGGAAAAGAGCCATAAAAATGTTAATAGGCCCCCTGGCCAGAAGATGATGTAAAACCACCTAAGACCTTTTGTATACGGGAAGGTAAGCAAAAAGAGAGCCTGGTCTCAATAAGGATCAGGACTGCTGCCCCTGCATAACTCTGCATATTCCATTATTTCTTTATGTACAACTTGGGGTATATAAGCTGCTTTTGAAAATAAAGTTGTGGGTCTGGCACCAATGCTTGGCTCCCCCATGTCATTCTTTTCTCCCTTTTCAGGCTGAATTCCCATCTGGAACACGGAGGCTCGCCAAGCTTACTAATTTTGCCTGGGCTTCTAAGATCTGAACAGGCAGGCACTTTGTGTCTCCACTCCTTCGGGAGACCAGAAAGATGCCTGTGGCCTACGTAGGTGGTGCAAACTCCTTGTTTCGGAGTTTTATTGGTTCTCTGCGTAAACCAAGTTATTCAGCATCTTTTCTCCACTAATTTTCCTACTACACTATTCTTTCCTAATCTCTCTTTATATCTCTAATAAATAAGTCTCTCTTCACCGACTCCATCCCCAATTCGAATTCCCTGGATCCACCGGGGCTGGACCCTGGCAAGATACACTTCCATTTTATACTTGGGGCAATGGAATAGTAACAGCATCAGATAGCCTATAACGTGTCATTTTTTTTTTTTAACAGAGGTGCAGTTCTGCTGGGCTTGGCGAGTGGATTGATGCTCTTGCCTTGTTCATGGTTTCCTGGTTCCAGTTTAATCTGGTGGATTACAGGTGTGTGGTTTCTTTGTAGAAATGCTTGGTTGTCCAATTTACTCACAGGTACATGCCTCTGGGGTGGAAGGAGATGACCACACAAGCCTGTGCCAATGTGGGTGGGACAGTCTCATAAGCTGCAGCCCCTAGAACTCAGATGTCACCACGGTTACCAGGGATTACTGGCTCCAGGTTCTTGCTTCCTCCTCCTCATTTTCCCACTCCTCCTTAGGGGTCTTATCTGCCTGATGATGCTGACATCCTCTCCCCTGACTCCTAGATAACTTATCTGGGTACAGATGTCTGTAGCAGTTTTATTGACGGTCTGAGGAGATGGAGGGTTGGACATGCCATGTGGCCAAACCTCTTCTTCTGTCTTGCTTCTCTGGTTTTCAGGAATGCCCTTGTTTGGGACTTCACAGTGAAGTTCAATTTCCCTTTCTCTTGTGTGGGTAACCAGTTTCACCTCTGTTCAGGTGGGAGGGTCCTCTGTTTGTTTATTCAAAAGCCTGTACCCTTTCTGCCCAGTCACGTCCTTTAGGATTATAGACTGTTGGTGAAGACTATCATATTTCCAGAACCATCTACTTACTGTTTTTTAAAGATTTTTTTGGTGTGGACCATTTCAAAAATCTTAATTGAATTTGTTACAATGTTGGACATGCTGTGTGGCCAAACCTCTTCTGTCTTGCTTCTCTGGTTTTCAGGAATGCCTTTGTTTGGGACTTCACAGTGAAGTTCAATTTCCCTTTCTCTTGTGTGGGTAATGAGTTTCACCCCTCACTCCTCTGTTCAGCCTTGGGAGGGTCCATGTTTGTTTATTCAAAAGCCTGTACCCTTTCTGGCCAGTCACATCCTTTAGGATTATAGACTGTTGGTGAAGACTATCATATTTCCAGAACCGTCTACTTTTTTTTTTTTTTTTAAAGGTTTTTTGGTGTGGACCATTTTAAAAATCTTTATTGAATTTGTTACAATGTTGCTTCTGTTTTATGTTTTGCTTTTTTGGCCCCAAGGCATGTGGGATCTTAGTTCCCCACCCAGGGATTGAACCCTCGCCCCCGTGCATGGGAAAGTGAAGTTGTAACCACTGGATGGTCAGGGAAGTCTCTGATCTACTTATTTTAATGATTGTGCCTGTTTTGTTACTGTGACTGAATTATGCCACTCTTTTCCCTTCCCCTTAAAAGGTGGGAATGATTAGAGTCAATTTTAGTGTTAAGTTAAAAAAAATATATATGCACTCTGTGACAGTGCAGATGCTGTTTGGTTTATGTGAACAGAGATGTCCTTATACATTTTAATTAAGCAGGTGATTCAGAGTTTTGGACTAGATGCTGGGTATGGGTTTGTGAGATAACATGTAACGATAATGGAAGATAAGGTTTAATAACCTCATAGGTGGTGGTGGTGGTTCAGCCGTTAAGTCACGTCCAGCTCTTTGCGACCCCATGGACTGCAGCAGTCCAGGCTTCCCTGTCCTTCACCATCTCCCAATATGTTTCTGTACACCCTCAGTGCCATCACCCTTGCGTGGAGGTGTGTGTCAGCCAGGAGACTGCTCAATTCCTGAGGTTAACCAGGCCCACATCCTCCTGGAGCTGTGTGAGCAAACAGTTGCAGTCATGTTGAGCTGTTTTTACTTTTTTGTGTATTTTCAGGTAGACATTCCTTAAGGGAACGCTTGGTATGAATATAATGTTAGGAGTAAACTTTCTTCTCATCAAAGAAATGCCTCTTCTGATTGTGCACAAAAATGGCCAGAGAACCTTGTCAGTGCTGAGTGTGCAGCGAGCATATATAGCTTCTTAATCTGTATGCAATTAGGAAAAAGAACACGAAATGCATTGAAAGTTGTTCAGCATTTATATCATGCGTTTTCTCATGGCATAGGAGCAAAATGTTAATTGGGCATGTAATTAGCAGCTTCATTTTAAACCTGGGAAAGCTGAGGTCCACAGAAACATAAAGAACAGAAAGCCTTGAACTTATAGTTTTATGCTTATAGTTATTTCCCCAGACAAGTAAGCATAGCCTGGGGCATTAAACCTAATCTAGTTTGACTCTGTCTCTGAAGTATTAAATAAAAGGCCTTAGGGGCAAGCCGATTTAAGGCTTCTAATGGCTATTTGCAGTAGAGAGGAAAGCAGGGCTGTAATTCATGAACTCTGTCGCCCTCTCTGCCTCCTCACCTGAATTAAGTTGGAGCTCACACTTAATTATCTGGAGACAGTGTGCACTACTCACCATAATTCATCTCTAGAAAACATCTCAAAGAAGAGTGAAGCAAAAGAAATCATATATTTTCATTGTACAGTTTAAGTTCCAACTGGATCTGAGTATGAAATTCATTATGACAGTGACCAATAGAATTTCCCAAATGCGAAGAGACAGGAACTTTAGATCTTGATGCCAGTTAAATTAGTAAAATCAAAGTTCTATTTTAAAAGACATCTATGTCCTAAATGCATTGATAGGACCCCAGGGTACTATACAGAATGCTTATAATTTTATTGTATGAGGAACTTGGTCAATTGAAAATGAACATGTTGGTTATTATAAATATCATTGGAATATTCAATTACTATGAATTCTGCTTGTTGTCTTCAGTTCAGTCACTCAGTCATGTCCAACTCTTTGTGACCCCATGAATCGCAGCACGCCAGGCCTTGTGTCCATCACCAACTCCCGGAGTCCACCCAAACCCATGTCCATCAAGTTGATGATGCCATCCAGCCATCTCATCCTCTGTCACCCCCTTCTCCTCCTGCCCTCAATCTTTCCCAGCATCAGGGTCTTTTCCAATGAGTCAACTTTTTGCATCAGGTGACCAAAGTATTGGAGTTTCAGCTTCAACATCAGTCCTTCCAGTGAACACCCAGAACTGAACTCCTTTAGGAGGGACTGGTTGGATCTCCTTGCAGTCCAAGGGACTCTCAAGAGTCTTCTCCAGCACCACATAGTTCAAAAGCATCAATTCTTTGGTGCACAGCTTTCTTTATAGTCCAACTCTCACATCCATATATGACCACTGGAAAAACCATAGTCTTGACTAGATGGACCTTTGTTGGCAAAGTAATGTCTCTGCTTTTGAATATGCTATCTAGATTGGTCATAACTTTCCTTCCAAGAAGTAAGCGTCTTTTAATATCATGGCTGCAATCACCATCTGCAGTGATTTTGGAGCCCAGAAAAATAAAATCAGCCACTGTTTCCCCATGTACTTCCCATGAAGTGATGGGACCAGATGGCATGATCTTACTTTTCTGAATGTTGAGCTTTAAGCCAACTTTTTCACTCTCCTCTTTCACTTTCATCAAGAGGCTCTTTAATTCTTCATTTTCTGCCATAAGAGTGGTGACATCTGCACATCTAAGGTTATTGATATTTCTCCTGGCAATCTTGATTCCAGCTTGTGCTTCCTCCAGCCCAGCGTTTCTCATGATNCTTGGACTGAAAGGAGATCCAACCAGTCCATTCTGAAGGAGATCAACCCTGGGGTTTCTTTGGAAGGAATGATGCTAAAGCTGAAACTCCAGTACTTTGGCCACCTCATGCAAAGAGTTGACTCATTGGAAAAGACTCAGATGCTAGGAGGGATTGGAGGCAGGAGGAGAAGGGGACAACAGAGGATGAGATGGCTGGATGGCATCACGGACTCGATGGACGTGAGTCTGAGTGAATTCTGGGAGTTGGTGATGGACAGGGAGGCCTGGCGTGCTGTGATTCATGGCGTCGCAAAGAGTCAGACACGACTGAGCAACTGAACTGACCTGAACTGAATAATCAAATAGGGCTTCCCTGGTGGCTCAGAGGTTAAAAGCATCTGCCTGCAATGCGAGAGTCCTGGGTTCAATCCCTGGGTCGGGAAGATCCCCTGGAGAAGGAAATGGCAACCCACTCCAGTATTCTTGCCTGGAGAATCCCATGGATAGAGGAGCCTGGTGGGCTACAGTCCACGGGGTCGCAAAGAGTCGGACACAACTGAGCGACTTCACTTTACTAATAATCAAATAAATCAAAATCAAAATATGCTATAAATTGCATCATTAATTTGGTAAAACTTTTTAGAAAGAAATGCTTTTGGCTGCGTTTCTGGAGGAAGTGAGACCTGCTATAACCCCTCAGGAAAGCACCGCAAGTATCGACTCTTTAAAATGCTTTTGTCTGCTGACACGGTAGTTGTACTTCTAAGAATCTTTTAAGAATTATTTTAAGGAAATAATCAGAGATGTAGTGAGAGATTAATTGACAAAGAAAGATGTTCCTCACAGTGTTGAAAGCTTTCTAAATGGCCATCAGTAGGAAAATGATTGTTTATTTTTTATTGTATATTTATCCAGTGGAAGAGTATATATACATAAACATGTTTTAGAAGAAAAATATTAATCACATGAAAAAAATGTTCCTGATATAATGTCCCACAAACAGCAGAATATAACCCTTAATATGTGGCTTGATTCATTTTTTATGTGAAAATACTTCTGTATATATACAGAAAATGACATAGGGGAAATATATAGGCATATTAGCTGGGATCGTCTTATCTGTCTTAGCTGATCCTTAATTGCTTCTTTACCGTTCTGCATTCTTAAATTTCTTTAAGTGAATAGGCTTTACATTTGTTTATTTCAAATTTAAAAAGTTGTTATTAAGATAACCATGTTAAAAATTTGCAGGCCTAACTATGGAATTAAAATCTGTGGGTTGCAGCAGGCCCTGCTGTCTGGTTCTCCCATTCATCTGAGGGCTGTTCTTTCTGAAGTGGGGAAGGACAGTCACATGGCACTGTGATGGTGCGGGTGGAGCTTGCTGCTGGATGAGAGCCATGGGTTGCTAAGACACGGGCTGGATCCTCTTCCTGGAATTCTTGCCCCAGGTAGTCAGAGGCTGCTGTAGAGGTCCTTAAAGGGTGGGTCTCTATTATATATAATGTTGACAGAAATGTCCAATGTCTAGAAAATATCATATTCTGTGCAAAGTTGTTATACTGATGGCTCCAAAATGGGAGTGCTGTGCTGCCATTTCAAAGCTGATTTCATAGGAATATGGAGAAAGGTCATATTCCTTCAGATCTGGCTCAAGAAATTAGCAAACATTTACTAAGTGCGCCAAAGGACCAGGCAGATTCCACAGCCCCCCAGCACCTCAGAGGCTGATGTGTGCATGAATGAACTGCCTGCAGAACTTAAAGCAGTGAGTCCAGGAATGCAATCTCAGTCACAGCTTCTTTTAGGACCGAGAGATTGAGAAGGTCAGTTTATGTATTGTGGGTTGACAGGCAGCATTTAAATGGATGGAACCTGCTTTAGAAAAGTTCTTAACGAAAATGTTTCAGAAACTACCCTGACTTTACCTGTTTTCTAATGTCCTAGATCTGGCTGGTTAAATTAATTTAACATATTCTTGGTATTTCAGATAATTTCTTTTTTTTTTTCAGTTTTTGCTATATGAATGTTAACCTAAAAATGCCTTCTTCTCTTCCACTGTTTTTCTCAAAGACCTAGCACTGGACTGAGATTTTCTGGATCTACATTCCACCTCCAGCTGTGCAAGTAACTAGCTGCGTGACCTTAAGCAAAGCATATTAACCTTGCCAAGACCTTAGTTTCTCATCAGTCTAGAAATTGAACCAGCATGCCCCCTGAGGTCTCTTCTGGCTCTAAATAGCCATAAAATGGTCATCCTATAAGCTTGTTATTCTTTTTTATTTTTTTAAGAAAATGGAAGAGGCTATTCCTGCTTTCCTGTCTGATTGGTTTTCTTTCTCTCTCTCACAAACAGGAGCGACCTCGGCAGCAGGACTCCTTTACCTGCCCACGTGGGCAGCCGCTGTGTCTGGCTGTGTGCTTGGTATCTTCACGGCATCCATGTGGCCTCAAGTGCTTGGACACCTTATTAGCTCAGGCTCAAGCCCTGGAAAAGCCATGACTACTGCCATGATATTTTATATTCTAGAAGTATTTTTCTGTGCCTGGTGCACGGCTTTTAAATTTGTCCCAGGAGGTGTGTATGCTCGAGAAAGATCTGATGTGCTTTTGGGTGAGTACATTTGAAAGGTCTGGATTCAAGTCACTACTCAAACATTCCTTTCAGGACTGACTGGGATATGCACTTTACACGACTGATTAGAATAAATAGGATGATTTTGCCTTTCTTATTGAAATAGATTCTTTTGGTTAAAAAAAAAAACCCAACAACTAGAAGAATGTCTATATTACTATTTAAAAAGAATTTTCTTGGGACCATCCAAGTGGTTCAGTGGTTAAGACTCCCTGCTTCCACTTCAAGGGGTGCAGATTCAATCCCTGGTTGGGGAACTAAGATCCCACATGCTGTGTGGCTTTTTAAAAATGTAAGTTAAAAAGAGAAAAAATTTCTTAGTTCATCGATGACTTTCAGTAATATTTATTACTGCAAAGGCCCTGGAAGTAAATTTGTTGTTGTGTAGTCACTGAGTCATGTCTCACTCTTTTGCAAACCCATGGACTGTAGTCCTCTGCCCATGGGATTCTCTAGGCAAGAATACTGAAGTGAATTGCCATTTCCTTCTCCAGGGGATCTTCCAGGCCCAGCGATTGAGTCCAAGTCTCTTGCTTGGCAGATGACTTCTTAACCGCTGGGCCACCTGGGAAGCCGCTGGAAATAAATAGCCTTGAAAAAAACAAGTTTAAACCATAATAAGGTGTAAAAGAGGTCCATGAAACACTGTATTGTATGATATGTAAGGAAAAAATATGAGCATGGTGCTCACATTGCTATTTTGATGGTAGGCTTGTAAATATGTATATAGGAAGTATATTTTTTTGGTTCTCCTGAATTTTATATGGTTTTATTTACCCTCTTTTTACCAATAAAATAGATTTTGCATATGTGAATCTTAGTGTAAATGATAAATGATAAGTGAAATGTAAATGATAAAATTATAGAGTACATATCTTCCATTTCAATGATTATGACCTTACATACCAAAATTAAAATTTCATAGGCTTAGCTCAGTTTAATATTTCAGAAATTGTCTTCTGGCAGTAATAAAATTATTGATGTGTACCAAGCAGACACAGATCAAATGTTGCCTGTCATTTCAGTTTTAAGTAAAACATGTCCAATGCCTCCAAGATGAAATCTTTGAAAAATTGAAGAGATAAAACATATTTTAATAAGGGATTCACTGGTGGCTTAGATGGTAAAGAATCTTCCCTCAATGCCAGAGACCTGGGTTCGATCCCTGGGTCAGGAAGATAAACCCTGGAAAAGGAAATGGCAACCCACTCCAGTATTCTTGCCTGGAGAATTCCATGGACAGAGGAGCCTGGTGGGCTGCAGTCCATGGGCTGTCCAACAAAGAGTTGGACATGACCGAGCAACTAACACTCAGTTCTTGTTTGTTCACACATTTTTCTACTTGTTCATTTATTCATTAAAAAATTATCGTGTACCTACTGCGGTCCAGGCCTAGTGCCAGGTACTGGAGATTTAAGAGACAGAATCCTGCCCACCTGGAGCTTCTGTGTGGTGGGGGAAACACCACACCTCACATTAGACAAATACTTAGGGAGTTATGCTGGGGTGGATGCCACACAGAAGTCTGGGCTTCCACTTGTGTTCATCTGTCAGTCCCCCTTGTGCCCGTGGAATATATCCAACCACTCTGTGCATTTGCACATAACCTTTTCTTCTCTGTGAACTAGACATCTGCCAGGACAGGCTGGTTTGGAAGACGTATTTTTTAATTGTGTGAAATATTTTAAAGCAATGTTTGAGGATTTGCTATTTCTGGTAGATATCAAAGCTGTGACCCAGTCAGAGACATACACGGCTACATTTCCTCCGCGTTAGTCTTGGCTTTGCAAACTTTGTGTTTCTTCTGATCTCTTTCAGGTGTGTGTACTCTGTCCTGCTCTGTCTTCCTGTCCAATGCCCTGCTTTTTTTCTTACTCCAGCTTGCTTGGGGGTCTGCCATGTGGAGCAATGGAGCAAAAGTAAGAGCCACTCTAAGCATACGTTCCTTTCTTTAGAATGTTACGAGCGACAGGCGTTTTGAGTTCCTTCTCACTAAGGGAATTGCAGAAATCGTGCTTTATTACAGCTTCAAGTAACTAAGAATTCTTTTTAGTAATAGTGACATTATGTTGATAAGGCCGCAGAAACTGAGGAACATCGGTAAAGTTCAGAGTAGCTCTGAATAACCACTGTAAAGAATCGGTATTAGATCAGAAACTAGTTATAAATGTACTGTCTAGGTTTCTCCTGCTGTTTCCTACTAATTGCACATAACTTTTTTTTAGCCTTCCACCTAAGCATCTTTTACCTGACATTCCCTAATTTATATGTGGTTCAATTACACCCTGTTTCTAATTCTCATTATGTACAATGTTAGATGTGTGCAGACTTCACGTGTAAGCTACAGAGAAATGCATCCCAGTTGAGCTCGTCTTTCTTGGCCCAGTGTGAGCTCCAGCGGGCATCCTCTGCTTGGACACACAGTCCAGGCCATGGATGCTGCCATATTAAGAACCTCTTCTTGTTATTAATACTCTTCATATTAAGTATCCTCTTCTTGTGCTCCTCAACTCGGTGCATGTGGTCCCTTTGGTGGAGAAGACCAAGTCCCTGAGGCAGTCCGGGTGACTTTCTTTTTGTCCCACCCTTCCCTGGACGATCAATAGTCAGTGACCAACACTACAACCAACCTGACAACTAGGAAATACTCAGGAAATTGTAAGAAGCCCCTTATCAAGCAAAGATTGGGGTCTTTTAATGTACAGCTTAATTTCTAGAACCCTTCCTGATTTCTTATGATTATCCTAATAATTAAAAGTAATACTGGAGTAATTGCTTATGTACTGAGATAACTCAGTAACTGAATTTTCAGGATATATCCATTTAAATGGAATTTAGGCTCCTGGAATTTGCTACCGAAAGTAGTTTTGGATCAAAATGTAATATATTCATCTTTCTTTTTTGACAGGGACTGTGATGCTAATTATTGGGCTGAATATGCTATTGGGTCCGAAGAAAAGTGTTGATTTTCTTTTACAAACAAAAAACAGTCCTAAAGTGCTTTTCAGAGAGAGTGAAAAATACGTGAAACTTTGTGAGTATAGTTTTACTTTATTTTTAAAAGCATTTTATTATAAATATAAAATTTCAAACATGTGAGATTAAAAAGTATAATGAACCCGCATTGTACCCTTTAACCCAGTTCCAACAATTATTAACATTTTGCCCATGTTGTTCATACCTTCTTTTTTATGAAATATTGAATCATTTCAACCATAAATACTCTGTGTTAGTTTTGTTTCACTTCTAACGTAGATTTAACTAGGATTTCCAGAATATTTGTTGAAATCGTTGAGACTATTTATTTTGTTTCTTGTTCTCCTTTTTTTTGGAAATTAAATATGTTAGTGTTTGGAATACTGATGAGCAGAAACAAATATCAAATTAGTTTACTATTCAGTCTGACTCATCTCAGAATATACTAAATAAAAATGTTTATTGAATGTATAATATTTGCAGATAGTGTCTTAGCATACACCCATCCATACTCAGTCATGTCTCTTTGCGACCCCATGGACTGTAACCTGCTAGGCTCCTCTGTCCACAGGATTTCCCAGGCAAGAATACTGGAGTGGGTGGCTATACCCTCCTTCAGGTATCTTCCTGAACCAGGGATTGAACCGGAGTCCCCTGCGCTTCCTGTGTCTTCTGCATTGCAGGCGGGGTCTTTATTGCTGAGCCACCAGAGAAGCCCAGTATGCTGCATTGTTGTTGCTTAGTTGCTAAGTCATGCTTGACTTTGTGATCCTATGGACTGCAGTGCTCCAGGCTTCCCTGTCCTTCACTATCTCCCAGAGTTGGCTCAAACTCGTGTCCGTTGAATTGGTGATACTATCCAACCATCTTATCCTGTGTCATCCCCTTCTCCTCCTGCTCTCAACTTTTCCCAGCATCAGGTTTTGTTTTTCCAGTGAATCAGCTGTTTGTATCAGCTTCTTTGGAGCTTCAGCTTCAGCATCTGTCTTTCCAATGAATAGTCAGGGTTGATTTCTTTTAGAATTGACTGGTTTGATCTCCTTGCAGTCCAAGGGACTTTTAAAAGTCTTCTCTAGCACCATTAATTTGAAAGCATCAATTCTTTGGCATTCAGAATTGGATTCTAAAACTTTTAATATAAGAAATATTTGGGCTTGATTCTGCAGGGTGTTTTTGCAGTGGTTCCTGCTCATGGAGAATTGTTTTCTTGTATATATTTGTGATTTTATTGTATTTATTTATTTTATTTTCATGGTTCTTGGAACGTTTTTAGCGAAGCTTCTTTGATGTCTGAGTTTAAAGTATGGGTTATATATGCACGTCAAACATGAAAATTAACCCAAGAAATAGACATTTCCCCTTTACATAAAATCCATGGCTAATAAATTCAATAATTTCATTAAAACTATTAAAATTAAGCTTAGTTTCTTCTAAACAATTATTTTCTGTTTTCTGTTCAGTTTTGTGGCTGCTTGTTGGTGTGGGATTGTTGGGATTAGGACTGCGGCATAAAACCTATGAGAAGAAATTGGGCAAAGGGGTAAGTAATTAAAGGTTTTGATATGGAATTTTAAATGATGCCTATGTATATGCATGCATTTGTACACTTCACTATTATGATTGAACCCTAGACCTGGGTCTGAGGACTTCAGGGCTCTGGATTCCACATTCTTAACCTTCAGGTTGGGCTTCCCCATTGGATCAGTGGCAACAAATCCTCCTGCAATGCAAGACAAGTGTTCGATCCCTGGGTTGGGAAGATCCTCTGGAGAAAGAAATGACAATGCACTCCAGTATTCTTGCCTGGATAATCCCATGGACAGAGGAGCCTGGTGGTTATAATCCATGGAGTCACAAAGAGTTGGACACAACCGAGCAACTAATCAGCAACAAAACAGCAACAGTGAACTGTTAGATCACAGGGTGATAACATAGTGGAACTAATTTATAAGGTTAGGTTCCTGGGACAGGATAGACCCATATATTAGAGTTAAACTCATCATGACTTGTTATATAAAGTTATTTTTGTCATTCAATGACTTAACATATCCAAACTATGAGATAAAAAACTATTTTATAGTGGGCTTCTTTGTACTGTTTGGTACATATTTCTGAAGGCAACATATATGATTCTTCCAGAAAAATCTTAAAGATAATTCTAGATTTTGTGGCTTATGCTTGGTATTGATGGGTCATAGTTTTCTCATCTCTTCTTTTCCTCTCTTGTCTATAGTTTAATGTTTTGTTGTCCTTTTCTCTTGTAGGCAGGTGGGCAGAAGCAAGAGTAAGTCATTGCAATGTGATGCTTTCCAACTGCTCTGATTAAAAGTTTGGTATGTTTCATAATGCAGTTAGAATTATAGTTTGGCAAAGACAGCATTTGAGGGTTAACTTTGAATTTTAGCAATCTGAATTATCAGGCAAATTTTCCCATTAATTAAAAAGCTATAGTGAGGATGAAGCCCATACTCCTTTTATGTAGCTTTGCATGTCCAGCACCTCACAGAGTACTTGAAACATACTCAGAACTCAGTAACTATTCCTTAAAAAGTAAATAGTTCATTATATGGTCTCTTTCTTTTGCCCTTCAATTGTTAATTTTATTATTGTAACAAGATGTCAATTAGAAGAAGATCCTCGATGTCAGCAAGGGGTTCTTTTAAAAAGGAATTCATTTCATTTAGATTTAATACCTTTTTTTAAAATTAGTTCATTCATTGATTAATTCATGTGATACATGAATGTTATTTGACAAATGCTTATGAACGTCTTTTGTGTGTGCCTGGTATCAGGGATATAGAGGTAAACTAGTTGAACAAGATTCCTGCCCTCATGGTAATATAAACTCATGGAGTTTACATTCTAATTGGGGAGAAATACGGTATTCAGAGGAAGGAGTAAAGACTATCACTTTAGATCAGGCGGCTCTGAAGCATGAAAGATGATGGAGTAGAGAGTAACTGGTCTGGGTGGTTAGAGAAGGCTGCTCTGAGGACGTGATGTTTGAGTTGAGATAAGAGAGCTAGGAGTAATGGATTCAGGTAGAAGGAACACAAGTAAAGCATGGAAAGGAAACAGACTTGGAGTGTTTGAAGGGCATCAGAGTGGGCAGTGTGGCTGGAATCTTGGCGAGCAAAGGGAAGCGTGGCAGAAGATGAGGATGGGGGCACAAGTGAGATCACATCATAGTGCCTATAGAGCACAGGAGGGAATTCCGATTTTAGTTTTCTTGCAGTGGAAGCCACCAGAATATTTCAAGCATTCACACAAAGAGATATGATATGATATATATGCATATGTGTGTATGTGTGTGTGTGCATGTGTGCTAAGTCAATTCAGTTGTGTCAGACTCTTTGTGACCCTATAGACTATAGTCCACCAGGCTCCCATGTCCATGGGATTCTCCTGGCAAGAATGCTGGAGCATTGCTGTGCCCACCTCCAGGGAATCTTCCTGACCCAGCATCTCTTACATCTCCTGCATTGGTAGGCAGGTTTCTTTACCACTGGTGCCACCTTGGAAGCCTATAAATTTGGCTGCTTTGTAAAGAATAGATTGATGGATTGTAGAGTGGAAGCAGGGAGATAGGTTATGAGGCTTTTTCAGGTGTCCAGGAGAGAGACCCTGGAATTTTGGATGGGCTCCATGGTACTGGAATTGGAGAGGAGTGGATAGACTTAGAACATATTTTGAAAGTAGAGCTGATAGGATTTGCTGATGGATTAGAATGTAGATGGATAAAGGGAAGGGAAGAATAGAGGATGACTTACATGCTTTTGGCTTGAGCGACCGGATGGAGTGTGGTGACACTTACTGGCATGGAAATAATGAAAGAATAACAGGTTTTGGAGTGATGAAAGCCAGAATGAATCATAGGTATATAGTGATGTGAAAAAGTATAACTTTTTATGAATGTAATCGTGCCTCTCGAAGTCTCTGCTGATGGTTCCATTCTCTTTATAGGACATTGCTAAATGGAGTCATCTTTCTTGTATAGACATGAGAGGCCTGCTATATAGCACACTGAGCTGTTTAGAAGTGGTAGTCCTCCTCTGCTTAGAGGTGGTATTCACTCTTCTCTCAACCTGAATTTTTATGTTCCAATTTGTTTTCCTCAGTTTTGGTAGTATAGTTGGTCTAATCTGGCCATACTCTTTCATGGGATCCATGCTGTTGGTCAACTGGAGTTAGTTTGAAATAGTTAGGGTTGGGTACTGCATTCTCTGACTGGGCCCCTGGACTCAAAAGAGGAATTTTCAGAGGGTGCTGTGCTCCTGAACCTCAGCTTTGCCAGTGCGAAATTGGCAGGCCACTCTGCAAAAATGGTAAAGGACTCTGTGTATCCTTCTGTGACCCCTTTCTTCTCTAATGCAAGGGTAACCCCAACCCTAAATCATTCATTAGGGCTGAGTAGTATTCCAGTATATGTATGATTTTTTTTCATTCATTTTCTTATTTTTCCTACTGAAACAACAGCCAGGTTGTTTCTAATTTTTTGCTGTTATAAATATCTCTTTCCCAACATTTCTCCTAACTTCCAAGCCTAACCTAGAAACTCACAAATTTATTATGATAATCAGTTCAGTCACTCAGTCATTCTGACTCTTTGTGATCTCATGAATCGCAGCACGCCCAGCCTCCCTGTTCATCACCAACTCCTGGAGTTCACCCAAACTCATGTCCATCGAGTCGGTGATGCCATCCAGCCATCTTGTCCTCTGTCATCCCCTTCTCCTCCTGCCCCCAATCCCTCCCAGCATCAGAGTCTTTTCCAATGAGTCAACTCTTTGCATCAGGTGGCCAAAGTATTGTGGTTTCAGCTTCAGCATCCTTCCTTCCAATGAACACCCAGGACTGATCTCCTTCAGAATGGACTGGTTGGATCTCCTGGCAGTCCAAGGGACTCTCAAGAGTCTTCTCCAACACCCGAGTTCAAAAGCATCAATTCTTTGGCGCTCAGCTTTCTTCACAGTCCATCTCTCACATCCATACATGACCACTGGAAAAACCATAGCCTTGACTAAATGGACCTTTGTTGGCAAAGTCATGTCTTTGCTTTTGAATANAAAATAAAGTCTGACACTGTTTCCACTGTTTCTCCATCTATTTCCCATGGAGTGATGGGACCGGATGCCCTAAACCTGGAAGGTTCGTCCTGTATTTTTCCAAGGCTGGCTCCTTTTTATTTAAAGATCAACTTCAGTGCTGCCTTCTCAGAAAGGTCTAGACTGTATCTCAGACACTTCCTATCACAGCACTCACAATCACAGATAAGAGTCTTCAGCTCTTATCAAAATCCAATTTGCTTATGTATCTGTCCCCACCCGACTCCAATGTATGCTCCATGAAAGCATGGACCTTATTGCTATGTTCCTCTTTGTATGCTCAGTGCCTAAAATACTGGCTAGCAACTAGTAGCCTGTCAATAAATGTTTGTTGAATGAATGAAGTTTGGACTTTTTATTCAGTGATTCCAAATCAGTTAAGGTGAGAACAGTAGTCATTTTTTTCTTTTGCTGCATTTCTGTGAAACATCCAAACATGCTGTTACTTGTACAATGAAAGCATTAAATATTGTTTTATCAGGCCTGAAAGCCCTGGTGAGTAGGATGGAACCCATTATGATAATTCTAGCAATATGCACATAAACTCAGTTACAGAGGGACAGGATTTACAGACACTTTCTAATCATCAAAGGATGCCTAAAATTTGGGAATCACCTCTTCAAGTTCTTTAGAAAACAGTTCCAGACTCAAAAGGACTTCCAAAGAAAATATCAACACCAAAGTAGGAATCATTACACTTCACTCTGAAATCCGTACTACAGACTAAAGAAGCACTACTTTTCCCCCCCCCTTAAACCAACAAAACATCAACAAAGAGATCTTCTTTTCAAATCATTCTTTGCTAAATAATTTTTTCACATCCGTTACTGGTTTGTATTCTTCGCTGAAAGAAAACTAAGCAAATCATGCTGTCTCATGTAAGATCACCTATACACAAAGAACAAGCTAAATAAATAAGATGGAAATCTGCACAGGCCAAATGTGTCACTGAAGACTTGTGTGCCAGACACACAAAAGAAAAAATAAGAGAGCTACTGTCCAATTGTAGAAACAAAAGAGTAATACGGAGTTTTCTGTTCTCCAAAGTGCATCATGAAGTGTGGGTGGAAAGAAGCAAGAAATCTAGAATTAGCCTAACATCAAATCATTTTGGAAAGAGTTGACAACATTTAAATTCCTCACACATAAAGTATTTAGAGCAAGAGACCTTGATTCCTGGGCTATGATGCCATTTAGGAATCTTTGCAAGGGCTCTGGAATTCCAGTATTCAGAGGATAAAACGCTCATTTAATCGGGAGCAACCACGGATTGAGAGGTACTCCCAAAGACAGACAGCTTGTAACTGAAGTATTACAAAGCTTGCAGTTAAGACCTGGGANATCTGCCATGAAGTGATGGGACTGGATGCCATGATCTTAGTTTTCTGAATGTTGAGCTTTAAGCCAACTTTTTCACTCTCCTCTTTCACTTTCATCAAGTGGCTTTTTAGCTCCTCTTCACTTTTTGCTATAAGGGGGGTGTCATCTGCATATCTGCAGTGTTATCTGCATATTTCTCCCAGCAATCTTGATTCCAGCTTGTGCTTCTTCCAGCCCAGCATTTCTCATGATATACACTGCATATAAGTTAAATAAGCAGGGTGACAATATACAGCCTTGACGTACTCCTTTTCCTATTTGGAACTCCTATTTTCCTATTTGTTGTTCCATGTCCAGTTCTAACTGTTGCTTCCTGACCTGTATACAGGTTTCTCAAGAGGCAGGTCAGGTGGTCTGGTATTCCCATCTCTTTCAGAATTTTCCACAGTTTATTGTGATCCGCACAGTCAAAGGCTTTGGCATAGTCAATAAAGCAGAAATAGATGTTTTTCTGGAGCTCTCTTGCTTTTTCCATGATCCAGCGGATGTTGACAATTTGATCTCTGGTTCCTCTGCCTTTTCTAAAACCAGCTTGAACATCTGGAAGTTCATGGTTCATGTATTGCTGAAGCCTGGCTTGGAGAATTGTAAACATTATTTGATTAGCATGTGAGATGAGTGAAATTGTGTGGTAGTTAGAGCATTCTTTGGCATTGCCTTTCCTTGGGATTGGAATGAAAACTGACATTTTCCAGTCCTGTGGCCACTGTTGAGTTTTCCAAATTTGCTGGCATATTGAGTGCAGCACTTTTACAGTGTCATTGTTCAGGATTTGAAATACCAACTAGCAAATATATCCTTATGATTATGCATTGCGTGTTAGTCACACAGTCATGTCTGACTCTTTACAACCTCATGGACTATAGTCCACCATGGAATTCTCTGTTCATGGAATTCTGTTCATGGAATTCTCCAGGCAAGAATACTGGAGTGGGTAAGCCATTCCCTTCTCCAGAGGATCTTCCCAACTTAGGGATCGAACCCAGGTCTCCTGCATTGCAGGTGGATTCTTTACTATCTGAGCCACCAGGGAAGCCCTGATTATGCATTAGCTGTGGGCAAATGCTTGAAAATTCTTTTGCTGAAAAATGAATTTTGGTAGACAGAGGTGGAAAAGTGGTTCACAGAAACTGCCATTATTCAGTTGTCCTAAGTTATCATTAAAACAATTCCTCAGGCACCAGCCGCAGAGGTCTCTGCTGCCATCTGGCCTTTCAGGTTTGGCTTTGACAATGATGGATGGTCTAGTCTAGAAAGATCAGCTCAACTGCTCAATCAAACAGGTAAGTTGCATTGAAATTAATTTCAAGCTTTGAGAAACTATTATTGTTATTTTCATCTGGTGCAAGATCATAAGAAATCAGAGGAGGATTTGCTGGGTCTTAGACTAATCTCTTAAAAAGGCTTTACTTTGGTGGGTGGCTACAGGAGGATGAAGCTTCTGTAACCACATCTGTGTTTGCTTGAAAGCAATTAAATAGTGATTCTGGGAAAAGGACTCATTCCAGGTGTCTGCAGGAAAGTCTTGTCATGCCTTTGCTCTTGGAAATGCCCCTGCTGGGGGCTCCTGTCCCTTGGGAACTTGCTGTTGAGGACCAGAAAACTGTCAGATTAAAAGGCAGAATGGGGTGCAGTGATGCTTATTTGCAAAGCAAATTGCTTTCAAGAGCCTGAGGGCGTTTTACTTGTTTCCATTCCGTGAAGCGCTCATCTTTGGATGAAGCCTCCTTTAAAATATATGGGTGTTTGGCTCTTAGATCAACTAGAGGTCTCTTGCATGGAGTTATTCCTAAAGATAAGCTTGTCTTCTGAGAAATAGCTGAGGGTTTGTGTGATTCTAATACCATTCAGAAATTTATTGGGCCCTTAATCATTTAGTACTGATTACAGGCTTCTGCAGCACATCCAACCAGGGTATCTGAATAAATTCACCTCTGCCAGTACCATAGAAGTGTTTGCCCAGGAATAAAACCCTATTGTACACTATATTGTTTTCAAACATAAATTAGATATTTGAGAAAGGCCTTAAGCATATTTAAAATTTTGGAAAATCTGTCAATATTTGAAAATTTAGGAAAGTTATGATCTTTTCCCCCATTTCCACAAGGTGTCCCACACATTCTAAATATGGTAAATGTGTTTTTTAGCTCAGATTTGAGCCAGTTCACTTTAATAACTCATTAGGAATTACTTGGTTTTTTGATCTATGACTAAAGGTAGGGGATTACAAGAATCAGGTTTTGATCATTGTTTTTACATTGCTGTGGTTAATTACCACGTCCTTTTTTCCCCACTGAACAGGTGCAGATTTCATAACAGTTTTGGAGAGTGATGCTTCTAAGCCCTATATTGGAAACAACGACTTGACCATGTGGTTAGGGGAGAAGTTGGGTTTCTACACCGACTTTGGTCCGAGTGCACGGGATCACACTTGGGGGTGAGTGTACCTTGAGAATGAATCCTGCGCGTATAAAAGACTAGGCAGCCTAAGCTTGGAGTGGACAGTTGATATGTGATGCCTTATGCCTAGGAGTATGTCCCAGTGATGCTTCTTGGGGGGTGAGGAGGTGCTGAAGATAGGCATATTCCCTCATTGTTTCAATGGCCTCTCTGCTGCTGGATATTTTCAGTTCTTCACTATTATAGACCATTGCATGTAGGAGCTGAGGTTACAGCACTAAACGTGTCTGCCCCACACGCCGTCCTCATGGAGCTTACATTCCCGTGTGACGAGACAGAACATAAGCATGTACACACAGAAATAAATAAGATAATTTGAGATGGTGGTGAGTGCTGTGTAGAAAAGGAGAGTGGCAGGGTAGGCAGGGCAGTGGGTGGTGATGCTGTAGGCAGTGTGGTCAGGAGGGGTCTCTCTGCCCACCCCACGATGGGCAGGACTAGCACCAGCTGTCGGAGGAGCTAGTGTGGACTCGAGGCAGATCACGTGTGGTGTGCCTGAGCATGGGGATTAGGGGGAACCAGTTAGAAAGGAGGTCAGGAGTAGACCAAGTATAAGGATCAGACCAAGTATAAGGCCCTTGGTCTTACAGGGTCCGTAAGCCATGCTTAGCACTGAGTTAACTCAGTTTTGATAGAAAACCACTGGAGGATTTTAAACATGGGAGCAGTCTGATCTGGTATACGTGTGTGGAAGATCATTCCAGCTGTTCCTAGAAGAACAGATTGTTGGGGGCAGGGAGACAGGTGATGAGGTAGAGGTGTTAACACAGGTTAGAAATGACAGTGGGAGCTGTGGAGATGGAGAAGAGGGCACACTCAGGAGCTATTTTGGAGCAGAGCTGACAGGAACTCCTGATTTGGGGGGCTTGGGGGGGGTTTGTGTTTTGTTTTGTTTTGTTTTTTTGGTCACGCTTGTGAGATCTCAGTTCCCTGACTAGAGATCAAACCCAGGCCTATAGCAGTGAGAGAACCATGTCCTAATGCTGGACCATCGGGGAATTCCCAGGGCTTCCTAGTGGTTTAGAGGTCAGGAAGTGACAAGGGCAGCTCCTGGGTTTTTTAACCTGAGTCCCTGATAGGAAACGATGCCATTTAATGGGACAGGAATGGCCAGGTGAACAGCAGGATTGTGCTAAGCTCAAGATGCCCTGGGGCAGTCAAGCGATGTCCAGTAGGCAGTTGTGGGCAGCTCGGAGGGCCGAGTCGGACAGCAGAAGCTGGGCATGCGCGTTCAGGATCGTACTGTAGAGATGGTTCTGTGTGAGAAACTTCACGAGGGGCCACACAGACTGTGTGTGAAGCCAGGGAAGAGAAGCCGGCTGAGGTCTGAGCTCTGTCGCCCTTTCCATGTGTAGTTCTCTGACTTAGAGCAAGGCGGCACATGTTTTCCTATCTTTATCGGACCATTTTTAATCTCTGATTTTGTAAATTGTTGCTCTGAGTCCTGGCTGGCAGGATTATACATTCCTACATGTGTTGATTAACGTTAGAATCGTTTATGCAGGTCAGATGCCAGAGGAATAATGCAAGTAAAATGGAATGTGTCCGTGTGTGTGGCCCTAATCCCACCCTTTTTGTGTTTCCATGGCACTGATGAGACAGAGTTGACAATGCTGTGCCTGGTGGCACAGTGAGACACGCTGAATAGTCCTCTTGCAGCGAATCGCTCTCCAGAAGGTCCTGTCCGTCTTCGCCATACTGTTGTTCTCAGTGCCCCTCATGAGATGCTTGAAGTGTGAGCATCCCTAAGAACACATATTCTTAGTTCTGTTGGCATGAGATGGTGGGACCAATAGTGATGCACATGTTTCTTTCCATTCAAATGCAGGATTATGGTTTTGTCAAGATACCCAATTGTGAAATCAGAGCATCACCTTCTTCCGTCACCAGAGGGCGAGATTGCACCAGCCATCACACTGACTGTCAACGTTTCCAACAAACTGGTGGATTTTGTTGTGACCCACTTTGGCAATTACGAGTGGGTTTCTTTGGTTTTTCTAATAGTGCACAAATGCCAAAAAATATTATTAACACATTGCCTTGATTTCCATGCATTGACCTTTCTTACTTTTCTGGGTTTTTTTTGGGGGGGGGGGGCAGNCAATATTGATTAAGCACAGTGCAATCTTTTAGTCCATTTTCAGACCTATTTTCCTGCCATGCACAGTCACATCCCCAGGGTCCAGAAATGGCCTGAGATCAACTTCAGAAGTCCTCTTTCAGACCTTTCTGTTGCTTAAAATATCAAAAGATGTAATAATGGACATCCATTCAAAATTACTTTCTTGTTCTGTTCCCCTAAAACACCAGTTCCTTTTGGATTTTTATGCTTTATTTGTTCATTGTGCTGATGTTCAAGAGACAGTCCTGAAAAAAAAAATCCTTTTATGCTTGCAGTTATGCCTCAAGTCGAGACTAATGAATTTCTCGTAAGCCTGTGTTCATGGACTTTGTGGAAATAAGACACCGGTAGCATCAGCCCGCTTCGTGGTAGCAGAAGCGCTTTGCCGTTCTCTGTTCTGCTCGTGGTCTCAGGGCAGTCGTGTGCCTGTGCACGAGTGGCTGCTTTCCTTCCGCCCCCTTCACCCCTCTCCCATGCTGCTGTGTTTCTTCTAGCGTTTCTCCCGGGCCAGCGTGGCTGTGCCCTCTGTTCCTGTGACCGGCACTGGCTCCTCCTGCGGCCTCCATGTCCTCACCGTCCCCCGGCTCTGGTTTCCTGTCCTCTGCTCCCGTCATCACTGCTGCACTGAGACGGCCCCTTCAGGGACCACCGGTGACCTCTTCCAAGACAGCCTCATGCCAGTTCCTGGCATGGCTACAGGAAAACTTTTCCTCAAAACAGGGATCTGCCCACTACTGGCGCTTCCCCTGTTTCTGTCAAAAGTTTTATGGGAACACGACCCTGCCCATTTGCTTACGTGATACCTATGGCTGCTTCTGGGCTGTGACGACAGAGTTGAGTAGTTGAGACCCAGCGTATATCACCTGCAAGGTCTAAAACAGTTACTGTTTGGCCCTTTAGATAGACCCATCCTGCTCTTAAGCGTCCTANAAGTGAAAGTGAAGTTGCTCAGTCGTGTCCAACTCTTCGCAACCCCATGGACTGCAGCCTACCAGGCTCTTCCATCCTTGGGATCTTCCAGGCAAGAGTACTGGAGTGGGGTGCCATTGCCTTCTCCAAGTGTGCCCACATGGACCTGCTAATACATCCATCCCTCCAGTAATACATGATGCCAGCTTCCCCAAAGCAGCAGAACCATGAGGCAGGGACTGAGTCCACCCAGTCACACTCTCCCCTTAGTGAAGAGAATAACACAAGAAAACTCCCTATTGGCAAACCGGCAGGTTCCAAGAAGAGATAGGAAGGGTTTGAGACAAGCATTCTTAGTTCATTCTTCCAAACTTGATTTATTAGAAATATCCTCCCAAGAAGCAAAGGATGAGAGAGAGAGAGGCCAAGATGATTTTCTAAGTTGGTTCCCCTCCAAGGAGACATGAGGAATGGGGAATGAGTTTTATCTACAAAGAATAACATTCACAACCAGTGGCCTAGCACTGAATAAATCACAAATAATGCCAACACTATTTTATTAAAGCCAAGATAAAAGTATATAATTTATATTCTACCATACTGAACATCTGGAGAAGGAAATGGCAACCCACTCCAGTATTATTGCCTAGAGAATCCCATGGACAGAGGAGCCCAGCAGGCTACAGTCCATGGGGTTGCAAAGAGTCAGACACGACAGGGTGACTAACAACAATACTGAACATTCTTTAATAGTCATTGAAAACATACATGCGAAGTGCTCAGTGCTATAAAATATGGCAAATGGGCCTTGTCTATCTGCATGACACAAAAGGCCACAGAGCTTTCCAGTGACATAGAGAACACTGAAAAACAACAAACAAAGGTAGCAGCCACATTTGTTTTGTTTGGATGATACTTACAGCGCAACAGAGGGCTACCCTGGTGGCTCAGTGCCAATGCAGGCAAGGTGGGTTTGGTCCCTGGGTCAGGAAGATCTCCTGGAGAAGGAAATGGCAAACCATTCCAGTATTCTTGCCTGGGAAATCGCATGAACAGAGAAGCCTGGCAGGCTACAGTCCATGGGTCCCAAAAGAATCAAACACGACTTAGAGACTAAAACACCAACAGCACAAAAACCCCCAACATTGTTGTAAGTTTCACCTAAACAAGATGAGTATGTCTGCTATCCTTACTTCCTATCACCTCTCTTTTTCTCACAGTGTTATGTGCATCTGTGAAAGTGCACTTAACTATTTTCTAAAATAAAGTCAGAGCATAAGTAATATAAGCCGGCCATTCAAAGGTGATTAATGGGGACTGTTTGCTAATTGGACCCTTGCTGGTCTTCTTAGAAATGAGAAGGTGTTTGGAGCACGAATGGTATAGACAGTCCATATCGCTGAAAAACTGTTTAAAGAAATGCCTTCTGTTTCTCCTAGCAATTTTCATGTCACAAGTATAGGCATTCAGCAATCACTCCACTGAGCTTAAATTGCAGTTGAATTGGGTTTATCTTTTGAAAAATAGGCATTTTTGTGTTTAAAGCTGGCAAGGTCTCAACCTAAGAAATAGTTGAACACACTCCTTCCCCTTTTCCCTTTGCTTTTCCCCCGCTGTCTCCTTTAACTCCTTCAGTCCTCCTCTGAAATGTGAAGAATAGACTTGAGAGGGAAGAGAAAATGAAAAGACAGCCCTCAAATTGTTTGGAAAAGNACACTCCTTCCCCTTTTCCCTTTGCTTTTCCCCCGCTGTCTCCTTTAACTCCTTCAGTCCTCCTCTGAAATGTGAAGAATAGACTTGAGAGGGAAGAGAAAATGAAAAGACAGCCCTCAAATTGTTTGGAAAAGAGCAGGGAAAAACTACCATTTCTAACTCTATTAACCATATATTTAAATCTCTGTAACTAACAATATACCTTTGCTTGCTAGCTTGCTCTCATGATTTAATAATGATGACAACAACAGCAGTAATGATAAGAACTAACATCTATTGAGGAGCTGTCACTTCAGGGAGGGAAGTGGTCTGGCTAAATGGCAAAGAACAGGAAACTCCAGAACCTGAAATCAGACAATCTGGTCTGAATCCTCATTCAAGGTGTATCCGTCACCAAATTTGTTAACTACCTGAAGTCTAAGTTTTCTCTCTAAATTAGGAGCAATAATCCTACCTATTTCATAGGATTCTTGTGGGAATGAAATAAGATACCTTTATGAATAGTTTTGTCGTGAAAAGTATATGACTAGAGGCACTGCTCAGTTAATACTGGCCATTATTATGAAGCTAAATTGGACACCTCTCAATGTGTGGTACATTGGGCGGCTTAAAAGCTTATTTATCAAACACAAGCCAAGCATCTGTCATGTCCCAAGCACAGTGCTAGCTGCAGTCTTTTCCCTTAGAGCCTCGGCTCTTGTCCATGCCCAAGTGACATGGGAAAGTTCACACTTCACATAGTTTGTAAAGCCATCGTTACGCATTTCTGTTTGCCGTTGTTTTCTATAACACTACAGAAAATTTTTTATTCTGAATACATATTTAAAGATTTCACTTTCTAGTGATTATGGCTTATAAACATGAAATCAGATAATATTAAGAATGAATTACAAAATGCGTAGGCAGGTTATCAGCTGATTCAATGGGATTTCTAAAATTACCGACTGCACAAATGTCTTTACAACCAATTAACAGAAAACAGTGGCATTCCGTAATTATTTAGGTATACACCATAACTAAAATTGGTGTTGTATTAGGCAGTTAACTGAGTCACCACTTAATTACTGTGTTTTTTCCCCCCATAACAGGCAGACATGTACAAAGAACAAATGTACAAACCCATACAGAACCTGTAGTCTGTAGTTATAGTTTTGGTTCTGCTGTAAGGTAAACTCAGTGAGCTATATTTCCCTTGTCTCTGAAAATCAGATAAAATTAGTTTTTTTCAGCCCACATTATAGGGCTATTGGGCTGATTATACATCAACAGATAAGCAAAAAACATAAAGCATGCATTCAGTCGCCCTCTGTTCCTCCCTCTCTCCTAGTCCTTCCTCCTTTCTTCCTTTATACCTATATATACATACACATTTTAATTATTATCACTGGATGAAATTTATCTCCTGAGAAAATGTAAAACCAAATTCATAGATTATTTTCCAATAATATATTGCCAAGACATATTTCAATGAAAACTCTATCTGTGGAGCAGTAACTTTGGCAGGCTCTAGACTTGATTTGAGTCCCGGCTGTGGGTGTGGGAGGAACAGAATTCACTGCAGACCTAATGAAGGGACTACTTACAAAGATGTTGGAAGGGTCAGGGGAACAGGTAAGAGATGCTAAGGTACTCAAACACTAGTTAACACTGGAGAATCATTATGATACTTAGAGCTGAAGGGACAGAGAGAGAAACAGTGTTCCCGGAGCCCTGTTTGATCTTGAATCAGAAAAGGGCCACCAGGCATGAAGAATGCAGCTCCTGGAGGAGAAATATCCCAACTTCTCTCTCTTCCTACCTGTTCATCTCTTGCTGGTGCCTTCACTTGGCCAGACCTCACTGGAAATTAGCAGACAAGGGAGCCCATGAGATGAAATCTGCTGGGATCAGTCTCCAGGGCATAGAGAAGAGTTGGCAATGCACCTGAGCAAAGATGTTCGACAAATGGTTATTCTTTTCACTCTTCTACTTCTTGAGACGTCTTTTGATAGTGCTCAGCTATCTGTGCATAAGAATGGATAAGTTTAGTCCTGTCTTCTACTTCAGTGAATTTTCTCCAATCTTCTCAGTCCTTGGTGATCTCTATCTTCCTTTCCCACTGCTGTTTCTTAACAGTCATGTATTAGCTGTCTCCTGCTTTCCAGGTGGCTCAGTGGTAAAGAATCTTCCTGACAATGTAGGAGCCACAGGAAACGTGGGGTCAATCCCTGGGTTGGGAAGATCCCCTGGATTCTTGCTGGGCTATCCCATGGACAGAGCAGCCTGGCAGGCTATACAGTCCACGGAGTCACAAAGAGTCGGACATGACTGAGCAACTGAGTGTGCACATTGGCTGTCTTACTCTCTAAATGCCTGTGTTGGTCTACTGCCTGTTTGCTCTTGGATCCATTCCTGGTTCATCTCCCTTCCAGCTACAGATTGCTGGAAACCACATTTCCCATAGTCTGTTGCCTTCTGGCTTCTGAATAGGTTGAGCCAATGTAATGCACTAATGCAAGGCTGGAGGGTTGCAGGAGGGGAGGAGATAAGAGTATTTCTCATTCCCTCTCTCTTCTTTCTTTGTTGTCTCTGGCAGCAGCTGAGTCTCCGCTGTGGCTCCAACTCCTCCTTCCGTGGTAGCAGATCTTTCTAAGTAGCCTTCTCCATAGTACCATTTCCCATCAGCTAGTACCAGCTTGTGGATTCAGGGAATATCACCTCTTCCTGTTGTCCCTCTGGCCCTCGAGGTGGTAGTCGTTGCTCACTCAACTCCAGTTGTCTCACTGAGTCCTATTTGGTTTCCTGTCACCTCATAGCCAATCCCCTATATTAAATTCACTTTGTTTGAAATGCCTAGAGTGGTTTCACTTTTCCTCTCTCGATCATACCAACTATGATGGCCCTATTTTTCCCCAGACTGACAATAACCCCCCAAAAGCTTGATGTACTTGCTTGATTGTCAGTTACACACTTAGAGTGCTCAACATAATAAAAGCAGCATGCTTAGCTAGTATTTGACCAGGAGAGCTATGGAGGCTTTTAGAAAGTGTTCAGTTGAAAGAGTTGAGTAGGTTAACAAACCTGGTGTGTTCTGTGAATATCAGGATTCTCCCTCTTACTCTTTGATTTTTTTTTAAACTACTAATCTTAAGCTCTAATACCAATGACCAAGTCTTAAGATTATTAATATAATTTCCTCTGATGAAAAGTTGAATAAATGTTGCTTTTAGTTGTTTAGATCCACTCAATTCCAAGTGATCTGTGGGGAAAGATTATATCATTCTTAGTCGAAATTTTATCAGCTGCTCATATGATGCACAATAGCTGTCTTGCTCATTTGCATAACAGTCAAAGCTGTGGTTTTTCCAGTCAAAGCTGTGGTTTTTCCAGTAGTCGTGTATGGATGTGAGAGTTGGACCATAAAGAAAGCTGAGCACCGAAGAATTGATGCTTTTGAACTGTGGTGTTGGAGAAGACTCTTAAGAGTCCCTTGGGCTGCAAGGAATCCAATCAGTCCATCCTAAAGGAACTCAGTCCTGAATATTCATTGGAAGGACTGATGCTGAAGCTGAAACTCCAATACTCTGGCCACCTGATGCATAGAACTGACTCCTTGGAAAAGACCTTGATGCTGGGAAAGATTGAAGGCAGAAGGATAAGGGGACGACAGAGGATGAGATGGTTGGATGGCATCACCAACTCAATGAACATGAGTTTGAACAAGCTCCAGGGGTTGGTGATGGACAGGGAAGCCTGGCGTGCTACAGTCCACGGGGTTGCAAAGAGTCAGACATGACTGAGTGACATGTGAAGTTAATGTGTCCTAATAGGAATTATTCTGGGTTTACACACTGTTTGAAAATATTACTTGGGAACTTACATACCTAGTATTTTTTTTAATTGTTTTGCACATGCAGTAAAGAGGTATATTTTGGCATTCTTTTCAGAGATGACCTCGACAGGAAACTTCAAGCTATTGCTGTTTCAAAACTACTGAAAAATAGCTCTGAGCAAGTGATATTTCTGGGATATATCACATCAGCACCTGGTTCCAGAGATTATCTACAGCTCATTAAACATGGCAATGTGAAGGTAACACAACCTTATTAGGTGTTTCGATTTCTTAAAGTGTTGCTTCTTCAGGTTTCAAAAAACCCAACCCAACATTTTAATATGTATCTTGATTATCTAACTGCTGCATGGAAAACTACCAAAACATACTGGCTTTAAATAGCATTCGTCTCTCTGCTCATGAATCTGCAAATTGGACAAGACCCAGTGGGGATAGCTCATGTCTGCGGCACACGGAGAGGTGGCTCAACTGGGGACTGCAGGAGCCACTTTGCAGATGACTCATAAGGAGCAAGTTGGTGGGGCTGTTGATGAGGAGCTCAGCTCAGGCTTTGGACTCAGAGTCCTGGTTCTTTTCTGTAGGCTTCTTGGGCTTCTTTTTTGCATGATGTCTGGGTTCTAAAAGTGAGTGTCCAAGAAACCCAGGAAGAAGCTGTATTGTCTTGTATGACCTTGTAAGTCATATAGTATCATGCCTGTCATCATCACAAGCCTGCTCACATTCAAGTGAACAAAACATAAATGCCATCTCTTGGTGAGGCGAGTGTCAAATTTACATAAGAATATTATGTGGAAGGTGGATTACTGTAGCCATATTTAGAAAATAGAATCTGCCACATTGTGCAAGTTAATCATGATGAGGGTAGAAGATAATATGTCATACAGAGAGGCTGGCTGATCAGGGCCTCACTAAATGACACTGAGTTTGTCCTTATCTGTTCAGGTCCCAAATGGTTGAATTTGTTGGTGTATCCAGATATAATCATGCTCTGGGAAACTGACAGTTAAATCCTTGAGATATAGATACACTAGAATGTTAAATGTATTATTTTTATTTAAAAAAATAGCAATGGATCTTTTTTTAAAAAAAATTATTTTTGTGGCTGCACTGGGTCTTAGCTGCAGCACTTGAGATCTTTGATCTTTGCTGTGACATGTGGAATCTAGTTCTCTGACCAGGAATCGAACTGGGACCTCCTGCACTGGGAGCGAGGTGTCTTAGCCACTGGATCACTAAGAAAGTCCCAAGTGCATTAATTTATAATGAGAAATGTAATTCTTATATTTAGTTAAGCCCTATGTACATTTCTTGGTCCTTTACATGTCTCTTTTTAGTTAATTGTCTTGAGAGAATATCTGCAAACAAAAAGGCGTATCCATCTTATCAAGTGCTTAGAGAAAGGATGTGGCATGATGAGAGTTTTCTATATGTGAGAAAACAAAATGACAGTGGCTTAAATAAGAGAGGTATATTTCTTTGTGTGAATGTCTGAGCAGGTGATTTACTGCGAGTATGGTACTTGGGGGTATTGAGAACGTGCCCCTTCTATTTTGTGGCTCCACATTACAAGGCCTCCACTCCCAAGTTTGCTTCATGTTCCAAGATGGCCACATCCTTGTTCTAGTTAGCAAGAGAGAGGATGGGATAAAGAAGGGGCCAGGAGCATATGCAAGTTATCTCTAAGGCAAACTCTAACACTCATACTTACATTTCGTTGATTAGCATTTAGTCACTGGCCATATCTCACTGTTCAGGAAATTTGAGAGATGCAGTGTGCGTGCGTGTGTGCTAAGTTGCTTCAGTTGTGTCCGAGTCTGTGTGACCCTAGGACTGTAGCCCTCTAGGCTCCTCTGTCCATGGGGATTCTCCAGGCAAGAATATTGCAGTGGATTTCCATGTCCTCCTCCAGGGGATCTTTCTGACTCAGATCAAACCCTCGTCTCTTATGTCTCCTGCATTGGCAAATGGGTTCTTCATCACTGGTGCCACCTGGGAAGCTGGAGAGATGCAATATTTAATTTTTTTTCTTTTTTTGTAATCGAAATATAGTTTATTTACAGTGTTGTGCTAGATTGATTCTCTTGTTTAAATTTTATTTGTTGGAATATGCTTGCTTTACAATGTTGTGTTGGTTTCTGCTGTACAGTGAAGTGAAGCAGTCATATGCATACATATGTCCCCTCTCTCTTGGACCTCCCTCCTAACCTGCCCCCATCCCACCCATCTAGGTCATCATAGAGCACCGAGATGTGCTGCAGTATTGAATCTTGATACTCTTAGACCTGGCTAAAAATCCTACAGCTTTGGAATGGGACAAGGCAGATATTAGGGAGACGAGTTAATCTCTGCCCTAGCGGATAAGGCAGAAGTGGAGTCAAGGTGGACTCCTAATTTTGGCTTTGGTCAGAGGGAGGGTTTATGATGGTGACACGTTATTATAGAGAACACGTAAGGAAGGAGAGGTTTGCAAAGAAGATGAGTTCAGCTATGGGCTGAGTTGAACAATCTGTGGGATATTAGGGGAGATGTCTACGAGTCAGCTGAATATATGGATCTGGAACTAAGAAGGGAAGTCAGGATCAGAAATATAGATTAAGGAGTTGTCATTATCTAGGTGATTATTCCAACTGTGGGAGGGGACATTGTTGCTTACAGAGTTAAGAGACTTGCAAAAGGAAGACCAAAGAAAATCCCTGATAGAGTCACCTTTAGTGTGGCTCTCATGAGGGTAATGGGTGAGGGAAGAGAAGGGAGAGATTATCTCAGAAAAGAGCTTAAGTAGAGATCAGAAGAGTAAGAGGAAAATCTGAAGAGTGTGGAGTCACAGGGGCTGCATTAGCTGTTTATCACTGTGTATCACTGTGAAAGCTACAAACCTTAGTGGCTTAAAAAGAACAGTGGCCTAATAACCTTGTGACTCTGTGGGTCTGCGGAGTGGTGTCCTGTTCTTGTCTGGGTTCACTCGTGTAGTCAGCTGGTGTCTGTGGCTGGGGGTTCTGACATGTCCCCCACTCACTTGTCTGGGCCTTGGTGCTGGTTGCTGGCTGCTTGCTGGGCCTCTCTCTGCATGTAATCTCTTCATACGCTAGCCTACCTGGTGTCACATTTACCAGCTTTGTGACCTTGGGGCAAGTTACTTAACCTTTCTGGTTAACCATCTGTAAACTAGGGATAATAATACCTATCATGGGGTTGTCATGAGGATGTAAGATAAGATAATGTCTAAAAAGCCCTCAGCTTTGTATATAGGATGCACTCAGTAAGGGGTAGCTATATATTTGTATTATGTACATCTGGCTGTATGTATAAAATCATATTAGATAAACATGTAAGTATATGGTCTATAAAGTACAGGAGAATATTTATTAGACAAGATGATATTTGGCAGGTTTAAGAAAAAATAGATTGTATCCTAGTAAGAGAGGGAGTGTGTGTGTGTGTGTGTGTGTGTGTGCACGCACGCAGGAAAGAGGAATTTTATTTTATTTTAATTTAATACTCTATTGGGTTCCACTGTCATGGTCAGAAGCTGTGTCAAGATTGGCAGCAGATTCTTATATAACTTTTTCTATTAGGAACTTTATTAATGCAGAGAGGAATTTTAATCATAAATGCTTGAGTGAATAGATATTCCTCTTTAAGAAATGAGTATTTAAATTCTGCAATCTTAAAATTTGAAAGCATCTTTTTAAAAAATCTGGTAAAATCAAAAGATAGTAAAACATATTCCTAATTGATTATTCCTACTACATACAGGTAAATGACTAAATTTTTATTTCTTCCCAAGGCAAGCCAGAGCAGTAGTTTTAAAATATATTTGCTTTTTTCATCATTAAAATATTAAAAGAAATTTTTTTTTTTTGCCCTGCTGTGTGTCATGTGGAACTTCCCCAACCAGAGACTGAACCTGTACCCCTTGCAGTGGAAGTGCAGAGTCTTAACCACTGGCCCACCAGGGAAATCCAATTGAAATTTAATTTTTAAAATTTATTACAATTTTTCTATGTATACAAAGGTCATATTGTATGTGTGTGATATGTGAATAACAGTAAAGATTAATTAATAAGAATCCATAGTTCCCTGGTGGTCTAGTGGTTAGGATTCCAGGCTTTCACTGTTGTAAGCTCAGGGATTCAACCCCTGGTCAAGAATTGAGATCTCACAAGCCACACAGAAGGGCCAGAGGAAAGAAAACTAGCATTTATGTGTCTACTACCAAGCTTAAGAAAAAAATTTAGAAATACATAATAAATTGTGTGTATTCTTTTAGTTATTTTAAAATATTTTTAAATTATGTTTTAATAGTAAAATTTAGTCAGGTATATTTCTTAAAAGAAGAAAATGAAGGTTTCTTTAGTATAAAAGCTCCATGTTTAGAGTTTTCATAAAATATAATAGCAAAAAAATGCTTATGTTCTGATTTTCTATTGAACAATAATGCTGGTCTCAAGCTTTCTACATCAAAGAGACTCATGATTACTCCCAAAATGTGTGTTTTTCCAATGAGTCCATTTAACAAATACAGACTGAACTCTTGCCAGATGCCAGGCTTCATGCTAGGCACCAGGGAGGCAAGGTGATTAAGAGGCTCTCTGCTCAGGCAGGGGAGAGTGGATACCATAACAGGTAAGCAGAATGGTGTAGCTGGTGGACCTACAGGACTGCACAGGATGACCGAGGAGCATGTAATCAGTTCTGCTTGGGATGCGAGACTCGCGAAGCTGTGGGAAGCCAGGTGCTGTGTAGTAATTACCGAGTTACTTGCTTACCTCCCTCTCTAGATCACCTTCCTGTTTTACAGGGGCTAGAAGGGGAAAAGGTAGGTGTTTTGGAAGTATCTGTAGAATGAATAAATAATTTGGACCTTAAAACATCAGTAGGAATCAGGCAGAATACATGTACAAAGAAATGTACAAAGCATGTACAAAGAAAGGCATATTTATTACTGCAGCTCACACATTTCCCTGACAGTTCAAAATAGAGCACTGTTTTTAATGCTTTAAACATTCTCTTCTCTCTCCATCATTAGGATATTGACAGCACAGATCAAGACAGATGGTGTGAATACATTATGTATCGAGGGCTGATCAGGTAAGCATAGGTGTTTGAGAGTTGTTTTTCTGAATCTGTTATTACTGTGATCTTTTGGGTCAATCCTGGAAAGAAAAACTTTATGGAAGCAATTAATTAATTTTGTTTCTTTTCATAAACATTGATTTGGTTAGTTACCCAATTTAACATTTTTTTCAGGGTGTGGCCTATTTAAGAAAGAGTAAATGGCTAAGCAAATCAACTTTTATTGTACAAAGAGGATACTGTGTAAGCTGTTAAGCATGATAAACTGTCAAAACATGTTGGGAATGGCACCATTTTTGACTGTATGACATGGTAGAAACAGCATGAACCCTGGGCTTGAATTCCAGCTTTGCTGACTTCTAATCATGTAATCTTGGGTAAGGTGGATCACTGCTCTATTGTGGTGAGCTCTCTAGGTAGATTATATTTTTAAAAAAAGATTACCCCATATAAAAAAGTCAACATTATCCATATATATAAAATTCCAAAATAGTACATCTGAAATATCTCAGAATTCAAGCATGTAACTGTAAATCTGTTTTGAAGGCAGTGTTTCTTTAAACAAAACAAAGGGCAGTTTAATACCAAAAGAAAAAGACTGATATCTCAGATTGAAAATACTATTTGTTTAAATTCATATTAAAGTGGTTGCTTTAATGGGGATATTAGAGTCTCTAGAAAACAGTTTATGAGATAGATTGAAATAGGTGTAAGTTCAAAATGTAAAAATTGTTAGTTGCCAAGTAACAGGGGTATTTGTAGTACCAGTGCCCATTATAACTAATCACTGGGCTCTGTACATTTGTGGCCCAAAACCTTCTTTTTATTCTGCTTAGGAGAGTGGGATGGCAATATTTTTGGACATATATATACATACATATGGCTTCCCAGGTGGCACAGTGTTAAACAATCTGCCTGCCAATGCAGGAGACTCAAGAGACATGAGTTCAATCCCTGGTTCAGGAAGATTCCCTGGAGTAGGAAATGGCAACCCACTCGAGTATTCTTGCCTGGAAAATTCCATGGACAGAGGAGCCTAGCGAACTATAGTCCATGGGGTGGCAAAGAGTTGGACATGACTGAGAAACTGAGCGCAATGCGCGTGCACACACACCCGGACATATAGTGACTATGATGGTGAGAGACGGTATCTTAATCTGCTCAGGTTGCCATAACAAAAATACAATAGACTGGGTGTCTTTAACAACAGGAATTAATTTTCTTATGGTTTTGGGGACGAGGGAAAGAGCATGCATGTTCTGTGGTACCTCTTCCTTTTGCTGTTGTTTAGTCACCAAGTCGTGTCCAACTCTTTGGGACCCCATAGACTGTAGCCTGCCAGGCTCCTCTGTCCATGGGATTTCCCAGGCAAGAATACTGGAGTGGGTTGCCATTTTCTTCTCCAGGGGATCTTCCTGACCCAGGGATTGAACTCACATCTCTTGCACTGGCAGGTGCATTCTTTACCACCAAGCTACCAGGGAAGCCGATACTCTTCCTATAAGGACACTAATCCTACTGGATCAGGGACCTACCCCACCTAATTTAACTTAATTACCTCCTTAGAGGTCCAAATATGGCTGCACAGGGCAGGGGGAGGGTGGGTTTAGGGCTTCAACATATGAATTTGAGGGGAGGAGACACAAACATTTAGCCTGTAACAGATGGGAAGGTAATTTTGAAAATATCAAAATTAATGCAGTTAGGGACTACTGTTATTCAGTTTCTGTCCAGGAAACCAATTCTATAAACTTTACCTGAATCATCTAATTCAATACCCTGCTCTCAGTAGGCACTTAATAAATACTGGACCACAATGAAAGACTCTCTGCTTTGGCAGAAGATTTAGATTGTCAGTTTCCTTATCTTCGATGGCTTTTTGAAGGCAGAATCTATGAAATGGGTTAAACTTTGATCTTAGAGATTTGGGAAATAAATGACCTAGATTTACTAGAGAGAGTGACGTTGAATTACAGGGAACTATACAGAATTGGGACCTGAGCTTTTAGACAAATGCATTAACCTGTCATACAGCTCAGACCCACATCTGATGCCGAGATTGTGCTTCTCTCACCTGCTGTGGTGGGCAGGCTTGCTTCTCCACTTGTTGCAGCTCTGGGTTTCTCTCTCTATTCTGGGTGGAGCGACAGGTTTTAGGTGTTCCTCTCTCTGCCACTGTGGCCCAGGCCCCTGTTGGTCTTTCATCTAAATTACCTCTGTGCCCTTCTAACTGGTCTCTCTTCTTTGTTACCCTGGCGTCTGCTCCCTACACCATACCCACTACATCTCTGCATAATGTCCCATCTCCCTCTCAGAGAAGCTCTGAAGTCTGTCAGGAAGGCTTTGCATCATCTGCTACCCCATGCAAACTCAGGTTCCCCTTATGCACTCCATTCCAGTCATTGTGGAGCTGGTTCTCAGAAAAGCCAAGTACATTTGACCTCAGGACTTTGGCATTTGCTGTTCCCGTTCCCAAGAACACCTTTCCTCCAATACCTGTGTGGCTTGCTCCCTCACTTCATTCAGCTTTTTGCTCAAATGTCACTTTGTCAGAGAGGTATGCTCTGACCATTCATTACTGAATAACAACCTTTGCCTCTAGCATTTCCTGTCCTCTGTCCTCTGCTTGTTCTCCCACAGTACTTGGGTACTTATCACCATACATATATACATATATATTTGTCCTCCTCAATTAGAATGGAAACTCTATGAGGGCAAGAAATTTGTTTTAGTCACTCTTTGTTTCCAGTACCTAGAACAATGCCTCCATGTACTAGGGGCTTGATATATATTTGTTCTTTGAATAATGAACAAATGAATATATTTGTTCTTTGAATAAAAGTCAGACTGAAGCTGACTTTTAAAGAGGCAAACTATAAATAAAATTAATTCTTGGCTGTTCATGGTTCTCCCATTTTTTCATCTGAGCTTCTGATAACTAGTTGGATAACATCTACAAAGTGCTTTGAAATTCCTGGAGAACTGAAAGCTCAAAGCAAAAGCAGGATGTAAATTTTTTCTCCAGACATTAAAAATGTGCAGTTTTTCAGATGTTGTTGTTCAATTGCAAAGTCATGTCTGACTTTTTGCGACCCCATGGACTGCAAGCACGGCAGGCTTCCCTATCCTTCACCATCTCCCAGAGCTTGCTCACAGTCATATGCACTGAGTCAGTGATGCCATCCAACCATCTCATCTTCTGTAGCCCCCTTCTGCTCATACCCTCAATCTTTCCCAGCATCGGGGTCTTTTCCAATGAGTTGGCTCTTTGCATCAGGTGGCCAAAATATTGAAGCTTCAGCTTTAGCATCAGTCCTTCCAATGAATATTCAGAATTGATTTCCTTTAGGATTGACTGGTTTGATCTCCTTACTGTTTAAGGGACTCTCAACAGTCTTCTCTGGCACCACAGTTCAAAAGCATCAATTCTTTGGCAGTCCAGTTCTTTGGAACATAAAGAAGGCTGAGCACTGAAGAATTGATGCTTTCAGCCATTAAAAATCTTTTCTTTAGATGTTTAATTGTGAATGAAAATGTGCATGTGATCTTTGGATTTTTTTTTTTAAGGTAAAAAAGAATTTAGGACTATGCTCCTAAATTCTGGAGGATTTTGCTTCTAAATTCTCCAGGAATTATGGAGAATTCCTGCTACTGACACAAAACAATTATGTGAGAGGCAATTTGTATATATAGAATATTCGTTAGTTACTATAAAAAAGAGTAAGGTTGCCAATTATGTTAATTAAATCTATGTGTAAGTTCCTTATTCATTTACATTATAAAAGAAATATTTTGGTATATATTTAGAGTAATAAATCAAGTTCATTTTAGTAACATACAGAGTGAGAAACAGGAAACTGACTTATTAATGAAGGTATTATCTGCCAGATCTCATCAGATTTCAGTATGATGATAAAATCTTTACAAACCATTTCTGTTTCTGCCACAGATTGGGTTACGCAAGAATCTCCCACGCTGAACTGAGTGACTCTGAAATTCAGGTAGCCAAATTTAGGATTCCTGATGATCCAATTAATTATAGAGACAACCAGAAAGTGGTCACAGACCACCGGGAAGTTCCAGAGAAAATTCACTTCAATCCCAGGTGAGTGAGTTCCTTTATGTGAACTAGAGCTATGAGCGCATGCATCCCCTCTAGGGACCTAAATAGTACTTCACAGTGAGCTACGGGTTAGATTCTAGAGGTTTAATCACATAAGGAGCTCCTGGTAAACTTTATAACACCTCACTTGGGCTCAAGTTATGGTCCCTGCTCTCTGAAACAGAGAAACGTGCTGAAGTCCCAGCCTTAGGCACAGACGACCACATGGCACCTTACCATCAACATTGTGACAGCTAATGTTAGAGTGTGCTGTGTCCCAGACCCTCGGTGTGTCATGTGTTATCTGCATAATCCTCATTGGATCGGTCTTTTTGTCATGCCCATTTTGGAGGAAAGGAAGCTCAGGCTGAGGAACATCATAGAACTGCACCAGGGTTACATGGCTAGCCTGTAATAGAGCCAACAAATGGGAAGGAAGCCTGTGGGCATCCCTGGGTTGCTATGATTCTCAGTGCTGGCTGCACTAACACTCACCTAGAGAGCTTTTAATAACTCCCTCTTCCTGGGCCCACCCCAGACCAGTTCATTAGAACTTCTTGATGATACCTGGGTTTTGGGTTAAAAAAAAAAAACCTTTGCAGGTTATTCTACTGTGCAATTAAGATTGCAACTATGGAGAATGGATCATTCATTTCTTTTACAGATATTCCACCCTGTGAAACATATTGGGTGCTGTTTAGTTTTAAATAGAGGTTATCTGAGAAACCTGTTTGCAGAAAAACATGTGATTTGCAGTAAGTACTTTGTGCTTCTCCCATGACTGGGTAATGAGAGGCAATATCTGTCTCAAAGCAGGCTCAGAGTGAATCATATATTCAATACATTGTTAGTATTATTTGACATTTCTACTACTTTTACAGTTAATAGCTATAGAAACATCTCAGACCTCATTTTGTATGGGGGAAAAAATGACATTTAGGTATTCTCTTTTTTCCCCTTGTTTCTCCTTACAACAAGACACATCTGTACGATAGTGTAGGCAGTGAATTTAAGGAGAGCTCTAGCCCAGTCTGGATTTGCTTCAGTCGCTGTATTTGACCTTGCCTTCTGTAACTGCAATGTGCTTGTGAAGAGCATGGGCCCCGGGGTGAAGCTGCCCAGTTGCGAGCCTCAGTCATATCAGTGAACAGCTGGGCAACTGTGGACAAGTTGCTTAACCTCTCAGAACTTCAGATCTCATTTGCAAAATGGGAAAAACAGTAGTGCCTGACTCTTGAGGTTTTTTGAGCTCTGAATAACACACAAAGTTCCTAAAATAGTGCCTGGTAAATGCTTCAGAGCCAGTGGCTGCAATGGCGGCAACAATATTTGTAGCAGTAACAGTAGGAGTAAAATAGAAATCTTCCCTCCTTTTGTTGACTGGGCGAAAGCTGCTCAGTCCTGTCCATATCTTTGCGACCCCATGGACTGTATAGTCCATGGAATTCTCTAGGCCAGAATACTGAAGTGGGTAGCGTGTCTCTTCTCCAGGGGATTTTCCCAACCCGGGGATTGAACTCAGGTTTCCTGCATTGCAGGTGGATTCTTTACCAGCTGAGCCACCAGGGAAGCCCAAGAATACTGCAGTGGGTAGCCTATCCCTTCTCCAGCAGATCTTCCTGACCTAGGAATCGAACCAGGGTCTACTGCGTTGCTGACGGATTCTTTACCAACTAAGCTATCAGGGAAGCCCTTTGTTGACTTAGGTGACTTCTTAAATGAAAGCTCAAAGATCTGGGAAGAAAAAAAATTTCCTGTTTCTTTATTCTCACATCAGGAGTGTTGAGAAGTCCAAGTAAAGTGTTTTTGGCTAATCACAACTGCAGATTGGTCCAAGCCAACTGTGAAAGGGTTTGATTTGCTTTCTCACTCAGTTTAATTATGAAAATAACAGAAGCATAAGTAGAAGGCCTGCTTTAAAATTTCTTATTATAAAAATGTGTACATATGAAAATTTATAAAATAGAAATAGCCGAAGAATACCAAGTTAAAAAAAATCCCATTCCTAATTCAGCAAATAGCCATTGAGTATCATGATGCCAGTACCATGTTAGTTAGCATCAAGATGTGCAGGAAACTGGGGAAAGAGTGGTGAATAAGACCACATATTTATCCTGTGGAGCTTATGTTCTAAGGGGAAATCAGCAATTCAAAGATTATCACTGGTAATATTTTTGGATACATCTTTGCTTTTTTATATGCATAGGTATCTATATATATCACACAAACATATATGTATATGTATCTATATGGGCTTCCCTGGTGGCTCAGACTATAAAGAATCTGCCTGCAATGAAGGAGAAGTGGGTTTGATCTCCAGAATAAGGAAGATCCCCTGGAGAAGGGAATGGCTACCCACTCCAGTACTCTTGCCTGGATATTCCATGGACAGAGGAGCCTGGAGGGCTATAGTCCGTGGGGTCACAGAGTTGGAAATGACTAACACTTTGACTTTTTGTGTATCTATATATCACCCAACTTTGTAAATTTATGAAACATACATGTGTGTATATGTTCATTCTATTTGTTAATTGAGTTTTTTTCATCCAAATAGTATATGATGAACTTCCTTCTATAAAAAAGTACTCTTCTGAAAATACTTTTAATGATTGCATAATATTCCATTATATGGCTATACCAAACTTAGTTAACCAATTGGGTTTTTGTACCTTTAGTCTTTCATTATTACAGAAAGTCTCCAAGGGACTCTTTACATCTTTGGGTATATCCTTGATTACTTCCTTACTACTTGGTCTAGTTGTGGAATAGTAAAAAGGTTATGCAAAATTTTAATATCTCTTATTTTTGTTTTGTGATGACAAAGTATACAGATCTCCTATCTCTTACATTATTGAAGTTATTTGGATATTGCAATCTCTGATGAAGAAAAGGGAGTCATGGCTTCCTTTCCAGTGCCTTTTGTATTTCACCATACCAGTCAGAGCTATATAATTACCTAAGTATTCATTAGTAAAGTAAATCATTAATTTGTAGAACCTGAGCACTATAGAAGACTTCAAAGTTGCAAATGTACTAAAATAGATTTTATAGATCCATATATGTAACATGAATAATTTCCTTTCGACTGCAAAATGGGTATTATTCCAACTTAGCATGGGAGAAAATCCAGACTTATTTTTCACAAATATTATCAGCCAATAATTCTTAAACAGTTGTGTTTGTGGACTGATCTGTAATCATGGAATGAGGACTTTGAAAGTTAAACTTAATATGCCTTTTCCAGAGGCATGAATCCTTTTTTTCCCCTCTTCATTTGCTGTTTTATAAATTAATCATATCTCTGTAGGTTTTATGATAGATAAGTAAGCCACAATAGATTATGGTTGAAATTTTACATAAGAACCTAACTTTTGTATAATTTTTACTTATCAATAACTTTTTTTTTTTAGATTTGGATCCTACAAAGAGGGGCACAACTTTGAGAACAATCATCATTTTCATATGAGTACTCCCAAATACTTTCTATAAACTATTTAAAACAAGAATTCACTGACTGAATAGTCCTAAGGAAAAGAAAAATATTATAAGAAGAAGAGATGAATTAAAGTGGGAAGATACACACAAAAAGAAACCCTCAATTTTGGAAAAATACAGTATCTACCCAGTGGGAAATTCTATCAGTATAATGTGTGTGCTAAGTCGCTTCAGTTTAAAACAAGAATTCACTGACTGAATAGCCCTAAAGAAAAGAAAAATATTATAAGAAGAAGAGATAAACTAAAGTGGGAAGATATACACAAAAAGAAACCCTCAATTTTGGAAAAATACAGTTTCTACCCAGTGGGAAATTCTATCAGGATAATGTGTGTGCTAAGTCGCTTTAGTTGTGACCGACTCTTTGCAACCCCATGGACCGTAGCCCACCAGGCTCCTCTGTCCAGGCAAGAATATTGGAGTGGGTTGCCATGCCCTCCTCCAGGGGATCTTCCCAACCCAGGGACTGAACCTGAATCTCTTCTGTCTCCTGCAATGACAGGCGGGTTCTTTACCACTAGCACCACCTGGAAGCCTATCAATATAACATATGTTGCTAAAGACAAGCATTTTTCCAAATTGTTTGTCTTAATTTTTTAAATAAAATAATCGACTGTGGGGTAATCTAAGAAAGTTTTACTGTGAGACATAGAATAACAAAAATGTCTTAAGTTTTTAGTGCTTAAAAATAGGAAATGGATTTTTTTTTTTTAATGAGCTGGAAGAGTTACAAAAATCAAGCAGCCTTAAATCCCTCTTGGGACAAAGCAGGGGGAAAATCTTTAAAAGATTAAGTCTAATCGTTAGAAGAATACTGTATACATACAGCTGCTGAGTCAGCAGCTGCAGCATGCCTATCACCATCCTGCCCTGAGATATGACAGAATCGCGTCTCTACTCTGTGTTTACATCACTTCCTGGCTGTACAGGACACACTCCGTTGATGTCTCTAGTCAGGCCACACTCCATTAATGTCTCCAGTCAGGCCACCAGCTGTCAGGGAACACATCTCTGCACACAGCGGAGTCCCACAGAGAATTTTCTTTCCACCGCCAAGCAGGGGTGATGGGGAGAATTCAGCCCAACAGCATCATCTCCACAGGGTATAGTGATTTGGGTGTTGCCTAGGAAGGCATACATATATCTTAGAACTGGAGAGGGACCTGCGTGTTGTTTGATCTTTGGGAGCAGAGATAAAGATTATAAGAGAATTTCCAAAAGTTCTATGTCACAACCTAAGGAGGTTCCATGGATCTATTTAATAGAAAAGCATTGAGCACATGGCCATAGGCGAAACACGGTGTGAAACACCATGCGAAACATATGATGGTTTTAAAAATATGTCCACAAGTGATTTGGTACTTGTGGACCTAAGTGGGACCTAATTGGCCTCTTTTTGAGGGTGGGGTAAACTTAGTGACTCAATTCTTAGAAAAATTTTTTTTAATTGGAGGATCACTACTTTACAATGTTGTATTGGTTTCTGCCATACATCAACAGAATCAGCCAGAGGTATAGACATGTCCACTCCCGCTTTAAGCTCAGTCTGTGTTCCGCCCTCG
>SJYV01033351.1:0-11195 GCA_006410875.1 Neotragus pygmaeus
GACCGAGGCACACTGCCTGGACATCCACGCAGAGCAACCACAGCACATAACACAGAACTAGTTGCTAGCTGACCACGAAACACAGCCTGGAAATCTGTGCAGGGCGACCACAGCACAGAGCCTGGAACTCGGTGCAGGCGACCACGGCACACAGCCTGGACCTCGGCACAGGGCAACCGCGGCACACAGCCGGGAATTCTGTGCAGGGCGACCACGGCACAGAGCCCACAACTCATTGCTAGCCGACCTCGGAACACAGCCCGGACCTCGGAGCAGGGCGACCAGGGCACACAACCCAGACCTCGGCGTAAGGCGACCATGGCACACATCTTGGACTTCAGTCCTGGACGACCATGACACACAGCCCAGACCTCAGTGTAGGGTGACCACGGCACACAGCCCAGACCTCGGTGCCGGTTGACTGTGGCACACAGCCTGGCCCTTGGCACAGCTTGATGGCAGCAAAAATCCCGGATCTCGGTGCAAGGTGACTGCGGCACACAGACTTGACTTTGGAGCAGTTCGACCATGGCTCACAGCCCGAAAATCTGTGCAGGGTGACTGCAGCACACAGTACGGACTTTGGCAAAAAACGACCACAGCACACAGTCCAGATCTCGGCGCAGGGCAACCGCGGCACAGAGCTCGGAACTCGTCGCTAGCTGACTGCGAAACACAGCCCAGAACTCGTCGCTAGCTGACCGTGAAACACAGCCCAGGCCTCGGCACAGTGCGACCGCGGCACACAGGCTGGACCTCGGTGCAGGGCGACCATGGCACAGAGCCGGGAACTCGTCGCAAGCTGAGGATTGAACACAGCCCAGACCTTGATGCAGGACAACAGTGGCACACAGTCCAGAACTCAGAGCAGGGATACCATGGCAAACAGCCTGTACCTTGGTGAAGGGCAAACGTGGCACAGAGCCCAAACTTCATCGCAAGATGACCACGGCACACAGCCCAGACATCAGTGAAGGGCGACTGCAGCACAGCACGGACCTCGTTGCAAGCCGAACACGGCTCACAGCCCGGACCTCATCGCAAGGTGCCTGTGGCTCACAGCCCGGAACTGGGTGCAGGGCGACCAGGGCACACCACCCGGAACTCGGCTCAGGTGACAATGGCACACAGCCTGCACTTCGGTGCTGGCCGACCATGACACACAGCTGAGGCCTCATCATAGGACAACCGCGGCATGCAGCCTGGACCTGGGTGCAGGGCGAATGTGCACACAGCCTGGATATAATCACAGTGTGACCACGGCACACAGCCTGGACCTCGGCACAGCTTGACGGCAGCAAACAGCCTGGACCTCTGTGCAAGATGATCTCGACACAGAGATCAGACTTCGGAGCAGAGCGATCACAGCTCACAGCCCGGAAATCTGTGCAAGGAGACTGAGGCGCACAGCCCAGACCTCGGTGCAAAACGATTACGGCACACCGCCCGGGCCTCGGTGCAGGGCGACCATGGCACACAGCCCGGAACTGTCCACCGGGTGACTACAGCAATCAGCGTGGAACTTTGAGCACGGCATCCACAGCACACAGCCCTGATTTCGTCACAGGCTGACCACGACACACTGCCCGGGCCTTGCCGCAGGGCGACTGCAGCACGCAGGGTTGTCCTGGGTGCAGGGCGACTGTGGCATGCCGGCTGGAACAAGGTACAGGGCGACTGCAGAGCACAGGCTGGACTTCGGCGCAGGGCAACCGCAGAACACAGCCTGGACCACGGCGCAGGGCAACCCGCGAAACACAACCTGGACAACTGCAGAAGTCTACCATGGCACACAGCCCGGACCTTGGCACAGAGCGAACACGGCAAAGAGCCCGTAACTCTTCACAAGCCGAGGGCAGAACACACCCAGGACCTCGGCACAGGGCGACCGCGGCACACAGCCCGAACCTAAGTGAAGAGCGACCAAGGCACACAGCACGGACCTCGGCGCAGGGCGACCCTGGCACACAGCACGGACCTCGGGAGATGGCGACCGTGGCAAACAGCGTGGACCTCGGCGGAGAGAGACCGCGGCACAGAGCCCNGCACAGGGCGACCGCGGCACACAGCCCGAACCTAAGTGAAGAGCGACCAAGGCACACAGCACGGACCTCGGCGCAGGGCGACCCTGGCACACAGCACGGACCTCGGGAGATGGCGACCGTGGCAAACAGCGTGGACCTCGGCGGAGAGAGACCGCGGCACAGAGCCCGGGACTCGTCGCAAGCCGACCGTGAAACACAGCCAAGACCTCGGCGCAGGGCACCACTGACACACAGCACGGACCTCAGCAGATGGCAAACGCATCACACAGCCCGGACATCGACGCAGAGCGACCGTGGCACAGAGCCTGGAAATCGTTCATAGCCGACCACAGAACACAGCCCGGACCAGCGCATGGTGACTGCGGCACACAGGCCTTAACTCGGAACAGGCACCACGGCCCATGGCCCGGAAATCAGCGCAGGGCGACTGCGGCACACAGGCCGGACTTCGGCGCAGGATGACCACGGCACACAGCCCATACTTTGTCGCAGGGCGACCGTGGCACACAACCAGAAACTCAGTGAAGTGCGACTGCGGCACACAGCCCGGAATTCGTCGCCAGCTGACCGCAGAACACAGCCCGGCCCTCAGCGCAGGGCGACCGCGGCACACAGCCCGGTCATAGTCGCAGGGCTACCGTAGCACACACCCCATACCTCAGTGAAGGGCGACTGCAGCACACAGCCCAGAAATCTGTGCAGGGCGACTGCAACAGAGAACCCAGAACTCGTGGCTAGCTGACTGTGGAACACAGCTCGGACCTCAGGGCAGCTTGACAGCAGCAAAAAGCCTGAACCTCATCACAATCCGACGACAGCGCACAGCCCGGATCTCATCACAAACAGCGTGGACCTCGGTGGAGAGCGACCATGGCACAGAGCCCGGAACTCGTCGCTAGCCAACCGCAGAATACAACCCGGACCTCGTTGCAGGGCGCCTGTGGCACACAGCACAGACCTCGGTGCAGAGCGACCAAGGNGAGGGAGGGAAGGTGAAAAGGCACAGGATGTATAAGCTCTCCGAAAGTGAAAGTGAAGTCGCTCAGTCATGTCCGACTCTTTGTGACCCCATGGACTGTAGCCCACCAGGCTCCTCTGTCCACGGGATTGTCCAGGCAAGAATACTGGAGAGGGTTGCCATTTCCTTCTCCAGGGGATCTTCCCTTCCCTGGGAGCGAACCCAGGTCCCCACATTGCAGGCAGATGCCTTATGGTCCGAGCCACCAGGGAAGTCATAGGCTCTCTAGAAAGGATATTAAAGGTAATGAAACATGAATCTCTAATTCCAAGGAGCCCACAGTCTAGTATTGGGGAGGAAGATATACTAAACTTGATCGCAGTCAGGGAAAAGAAGGGCAGAAAATAGAGGAAGCAAGGGGCAGAGAGGAAGACAAGGCCAAAGGGTCTTCTGGAAGAAACTCTTCAGGGGCCACCAGTGCTTTCCAGAGTTCAGAACCTCTAATTGTGGGAATCTCTCCGGATTCATCCATACCCTCCGATGTCAGAAATCACAGTGCCAATGCCAGTACCTTGGATGTGCGTGTTCCAGAAACGCTCGGGTTTTCCTCCGTCATCTTTTAGCCTCTCGCACATTCTGCCTTTGCATGGTCCTCCATCAGTTTAGGACAACCTGGCATCTAAACAAAATTGGACATGAGGTAAAGCCTCTTTGAAGCAAAAAAGGAGAGAGGCAGCCGCTGGAGCAGAAAGGGAAGGGGGGCACCCCTGTGGAACTCCGTTACGTGGAGCCATCATTTGGTTCTTTCGTGAGCCTGTCTCTCCTTGTCCTCTGAAGACTGCAGTGTGCTTCTTTAGCAAAAACGTGTGCTAAAGAGCAAGCCTTTCTGTCTTAAATCTGATCTAAAGCTGATTTCTCTTTTTTCTAGTGAGAATTTCTCTCTGATGACGAGGAGTTCCCCTGACTTCATTTAGGACCTTTCTCTCCCTAACCATAGCTCACTGGATTACCACAAGGGTAGAAGAAGTATCAGGTAGAAAAAGGCTCTGTTTCCTCAGCTATTCAGGGTGGGAATTAGGCTGTGTGACCCCTCCTATGAGGTTCTGAGCCTGGGTACCCCAGCCTGCCTGCTCGTCATGAATAGCTGGTCTGGGTAGCCCAGCAGGCTGACCCCTTGCCTGGCAGCACAGCGGCCCTGGTGGCAGTGCCCCCGGCAACGAGACAGTCTTCCTTAGGCCCTTGTGTGGCAGGGGAGAACGTGTCACGGCATCTTGGGGATAGGCGTAAGGATGCTATGAGTCATGTGGGATGGATTTCATGACCGACGACACTGAGTCACTGGTTACCTTCTCAAATGAACAAAACACAAAGCTTGATGGAAGCTGCTGGGGCAGAAAAGGAAGGGGGGCACCCCTGTGGAACTCCGTTCCGTGGAGCCATCATTTGGTTCTTTCATGAGCCTGTCTCTCACTGTCCTCTGAAGACTGCGGTGTGCTTCTTTAGGATGTTGACTTGAGCCTCCCGTCCTGTGATCACGCCATCACCGGACCGTATTCCCACAGTCTTACCCTTGAGCTCCCTGTAGCTGTTCTACCTTCAGAAGGCTGAAGGAAGCCCGCCCAGCANTCTGAAGACTGCGGTGTGCTTCTTTAGGATGTTGACTTGAGCCTCCCGTCCTGTGATCACGCCATCACCGGACCGTATTCCCACAGTCTTACCCTTGAGCTCCCTGTAGCTGTTCTACCTTCAGAAGGCTGAAGGAAGCCCGCCCAGCAGTGGAAAGCCATGTTTCCACTCCAGCTCACCCAAGGTCCCTGTCATGCATTGATCGTGGTTCTCACTGTGAGAAGGGTCATGTCCCCCTTGGGGAGCAAATCAGAAGCTCTTGAGAAGCCTTTTCAAACCACTTTCAAACCACCAGGACCACTCATACGCAGACTCTCACATGCTCCCCACCGCCCCGGCAGATGTTCTCTGTACTACCACATTGAAGATTGCTGCACAGGGCCTCTGGAACCTCTCCTTCAGTCCAGTACATGCTGTCCCTGAATGCTGGACCCAAACAAGCAGAGGGGAGTGGGTGTAGTGATGCGTGAACTCAGGTCCAGAAAGTGACCCACGAGCAGGAGGCCAAAGGCTTGCTATCACATCCTCCCAAAGCCTGTGGCAGGTGGGGCCAGAGGGGTGAGAGGAAGAGAAGGGCTCAGCCCCTCCCTTCCACACATCTTCTGACATTCCACCATGGGAAGCAGGGTATAGACAAACTGGATTTGGTGGTGGTGGTTGTTCACTTGCTCACTCGTGTCTGACTCTTTGCGACCCCGTGGACTGGAGCATGCCAGGCTTCCTGGTCCTTCAGTATCTCCCAGAGTTTGCTCAAACTCACATCCATTGAGTCAGTGATGCCATCCAACCATCTCATCCTCCGTCATCCCCTTCTCCTCCTACCTTCAATCATTCCCAGCATCAAGGTCTTTTGCAGTGAGTCAGCTCTTCACGTCAGGTGGCCAAAGTATTGGAGCTTCAGCATCACTCTTTGCAGTGAATATTCAGGATTGATTTGCTAGATTCAGTTTAAAAAATTACTATTCACTGCATGATGTGATGTAATTTTCCTTTGGTTTTCCTTGGCAAATATTGGGTCGATTGGGGGTATGGTAGGTNGCATCACTCTTTGCAATGAATATTCAGGGTTGATTTGCTAGATTCAGTTTAAAAAATTACTATTCACTGCATGATGTGATGTAATTTTCCTTTGGTTTTCCTTGGCAAATATTGAGTCAATTGGGGGTATGGTAGGTGGGAAAAGGAGGGGAATTCCTACTAACTTCCACACTACAGCAGTCACCTTCCCTTTGGTTTGAGGAGGGTCGTCCACGCTAATGTGGTTAGAAGGATGCTTTTGAATTTCTTAGGGACAGTGCTTCATAGATTTTAATATATGTCCAGATCACCGCGGATCTTGTTACAGTGATTCGTTAGGTCTCACATGGGCTTGATTCTCCATTTCCAACAAGCTCCCTGGTGCTGATACCTCTGTAAGGTGGGCTACACTTCGGGTAGCAGGGCTTAGAAGAGAATGAAGATTACTCCGTTTCTATTTAATTACTTGACTCACCAAGCCCCGGGCTCTGAGCCACCTGCTGGTGGCCCTCCTCACCCTAGAAGTTGTGCTGTCACTGGTCTGCTTTCTTTTGAGCATTTTCACATGATCCGGTGGGCATGGATGGAATCCTCGGTGTTATTCTTCAGCCTGAAAACAGAAGCAATGGAAACCTCGAGTTGTCCAGGAAGAGCCGGATTTCTATTTGGTTCAAGCTCATGGAATTTAAGGGAATTTTACTATATTCCCAGGGCTTCCCTTGTGGCTTAGCTGGTCCCTGGGTTGGAAAGATCCCCTGGAGAAGGGAAGGGCTACCCACTCCAGTATTCTGGCCTAGAGAATTCCATGGACTGGATAGTCCATGGAGTCGCAAAGGGTCGGATATGACTAAGTGACTTTTCCTTTCCTTTTCACTATATTCCCGTTACTCCTGTAGAGATGCTGTAGTTATCTATGACTGTTTAATAAAATGCCACAAAACTTAGCTTAAAATCACAAGTATTTCTCATCTCTGAGTGTCTGCAGGTCAGGAATTCAGGAGCAGTTTAGCTAGGGGGCTCCAGCTCAGGGTCTCTCTTGGGGTTGAAGCCAAGAGGTGGGCTGGGCCTGTGGTCATCTGAAGTCTTGACTGATTCATTTCCACCATGGTGTACTCACAAGGCAGAAAGCTTCAGTTCACTTCTAGCTGTTGGCAGAAGGCCTCAGTTCCTCAGCACATGGGCCTTTCTGTAGGACTGCTTAAGTGTCCTCGAGCAGAATGAGTGATCCAAGAGAGAGAGAGAATGAGGAGGAAGCTGTAGGGATGCTATGACCTGGTCTCAGATGTCAGACATTACCACTTCTGCTTTATTCTGCTTGTTGAAGCAAGCCACCGAGTCCAACCACACTCAGATGGAGCAAATTAAGCTCTACCTCTGGAAATGCGGAGTATCAGGGGATTTCTCGCCTTTTTTGTGTGTTTTGCCTCACCGCGTGGCTTGTGGGATCTTAGTTCCCCAACCAGAGACTGAGCCCGCCCCCTTAGCAGTAAAAGCATGGAGTCCTAACCACTGGACCACCAGGGAATTCCCTGTGGACACGTTTTTAAACCACCACAGATGCCCCCTGGCCGAAGAGCTGCTGTGGCGGGTGACTCACTTAAGGGCTTGATAGCCCTGGCTTCTGCTCTGCTCAGGGGATCTGTGATGCAGTATACATCAAAGACTCCACTCCTTGCAAAGATCTTTCAAAATGGAGCGTCAGTTCTGTGGTCACGGGGCCCACCCAACTACTTGTGAGATACGAAGCAGCCGTAGCGCAGCGCCGAGAGGGAGGAATAACACGGTGATGAAGAGCCAACCTCTGTCTTGAACTTGAATCCTGGCTCTGCCATCTTCCAGTTATGTGCCCGTGAGAAAATCGCTGAAGCCTCAGTTTATCTTATAAGAAGGGGACAATAACAGTATCTATTCTCAGAGTGGTGTGTGCAAATTAGCTGAGAGGCTGCAGTATAATGTATAATCCCCAGACTGGCAGATGGTAAGTGCTCAATATACATCAGCTGCTATGAGTTGTTCTTGAGAGAGCCTACTTCAACCTGAGGTGAGAGCTCCCTGTGGTTGAAGAAATACTAGCCACGGGTTTCTGTCCATCCCTCACTGGTGCCTCTTACACCTTATTCAGATTCTGAGAGATCTGGTTGACCTCTGCCCATAATGAGGGCTCTTCCACATAAGGACGGGTCCACTGGCGAGCACAGGCAGATCCCTCCCATGGGCTCGTTCCTTCCCCACATTTCTGCTTATTTGTTTATTGGTTACTTACTTACCTGTCTACCTACCTGCACTGGGTCGGTCTTAGTTGTAGCACGCAGGATCTTCAACATTTGTTATGACATACGGGATCTTTAGTTGCGGCACATGGGATCTGGTGCCCGACCAGGGATTGAACCCGGGCCTCCTACATGAGAAGTGCCAAGTCTTAGCCACTGAATCACCAGGGAAGCCCCCTGCTTCTTAAGAGACGTCAGCGAGAGTCCGAGGAAGAGGGCAGCTCCGTCAGCCCCTCCCTTATGACACAGGTTGCTTTGTTGGTGCTGAGACTAGAGTTGGCTCCTTCCAGAGCCCAGCACTGGGTACAGTGCTTTTAACCAGGAGATACCATTTCTGTTTTGAGCTGCAGGAGGAAACTCAGAGGTTGTTTGGAATTGAACCTCAAAATCAGTTCAGGGCAAAGTGCTTGAAAGAGTCTAGTCCTCAGGGATATGAAAAATGTATTTGTTCTGGGATATGTTTTGAGAGTTGTGTTTTAAAGTAGTAAAAGTGTCCTGACAGAGCTTTTGATAGGCTGATATTACATATTTATGTCTTTAAAGAAATCCTTTATAGTTCATTCTCTGTTTTCTCTCCAGGTATTTAGTCTTCCTGCAGATCAAAAGGGATCTCTACCACGGCCGCCTCCTCTGTAAAACATCAGATGCTGCCTTGTTAGCAGCTTATATCCTTCAAGGTAATGACTTTTGACAGGATAAATTTGCTTTTCATGCTAAGTACTGATTACATTATTTCAGTTACCACAGATGACTACTTCTTGGATATAAACAGTATCTAACTTGAAACAGAGTCCAAGTTAAGGGACTCTGCCTGGACTCCCTTGATCCAAGAAGCTCTGACAACTCAGCCTCAAGCTGTCTGTACCTCAGGTCTTTCTGGAAGCCCCTTCAGGTCATTCAGACTCTGTTTGGGTAGGAGGGGGGGAGGGAGTGTTTCCCTGCACCCTTGGTTGATAAAGTTACTAAGCCTCTGGAGAGTTATCCAAATCTGTTTGTTTTTTCTCTGTCCTTTTGTGCAAATCTCAAAGATGTGAAGTGCCTTGGGATTCTGGTATCGGTTTCAGAGACTTTCCCATTCCAATTGCTCAAAATTGAAAATGTTTCCAAGTTACAAACCCATTTTCTACACACAAATAAGAGTTGGGCTGTACCCAGCCAATACCCAGACTGGCTTTTTTTTTTTTTTTTTTAAAACAGAGGGAAAGGTATGCACTCTTTATACATCATCCCTTCTCCTTTCATGAGATGCAGGAGACTCCTAAGTGCCACTTGCTGGACTTCTCTTAGTCCTTCAGCCTGAAACTGTCACTGGGTTATTTTGGACCATAGCACTAACATTGTGAAGTTTCTCCCAAAGAAACTGAACTCGTAATCGGAAATCTGTGAACTCCAGGAAGCTACTTTGTGAATAGAACCTAAAAAAAAATGCTTGCCAATAAGAAACTAAAGTTCTTCCGGCAAGAAAAATGTCACAGCTGCGTTATGAATGTAAAAGTCATTCTATTCCAACTTTGACTTCTGAGACTCCTGTTTTAAAAAAACACCCAAGTAGGAAGTCTAGAAGGTGCTTGCTAACTTTATGGGACCCAAAGAGATCCCTTTCATTTTTAATGGAAAACCTGGTCCCATCTAAGTGAAATTTTAAACTTTTCTTTAGTTTCACCCTGACGGCCATATTGAAATTTTGGGGTTTGTTTTAGAAGAAGTCACTGACATCCAACACTGATGTTTCCCACTGGGAGCTTTCTAAGTAAAATTGACACCATGACAATGACACCATGGCTCAAGGTCATTTCAGACATTAAGCCCCATTTCAGACATTAAGAGACATTTCGTCTCTTTCTAAATGATAGACATTCCCAAGTAATTTGGAAGATACTATCTCGAGACTAGTGCCACAGAACAATACTCAGTTGTGAAAAAAGGGCACATTTTTTTCCTTAATATTTACTCCTCACTCAAGACTTCTCACCTGCACTGGCTGTGGTTCTCACTAGGGAAGGAGAAGAGACAAGCACACAGCGGCTGAACTGCTCAACCCCCTTCCTCCTAACGCACACACAGCGTCCCCTGCGGAATGCTCCGTGTGGAGAAGGCTGGGTTCTGACCTGGAGACACACTGTGAGCAGTAGTGTGGGCCCAGTGACCCCCCGAAGTTCACTGATCTGAGGTCTCAGCAGTTAGGGGACGGACTCTAAATTTTCAGGAGAAAGCCCAGCACTCCCCCCCTGCCACCGGGAACTGAGAAGTCAGCCTTGGGACCCGATGCTCCTGAACTCCGTGGCACTCTCTGGTTACAGCTAGTCTTCCCACTCTGCAGGCTCCTCCAAGGGGCCCGGCACCTGGTCAGCCCTCAGGGAATAGTTACTCAGATATATTCACTTGATCTGATTTGGACCCAGAGCTGAGTTCTGAGTGTGGGTCGTGACTCAGTCATCATTTGGCTGTGTCCCTACTAAAATCCGCAAAACGAGATTTAGATTTCAGATGTGGCCAAGGCCCAGAAGGCTCTGATCTCATGATCCAGCTCACAGTGTCCTTTGCTGCCACGAAGAGCTCCGCTCCCAGGCTCGCTCCTCGTGGCTGAATGGATGTGGGCGTGGTGCAGGTGGCTGCTCTTTCACAGCAGCTGTACATGTGGTGGCCTCAGAACACAGGCTCAGCTCCACCCTCTCCACGTGGCCTTGAAACCAACACAGTCAATGGACACAGGTGGGAAAACAAAGCCGGGCCTGCTCCTGAGGACCTGGCCTCCGCCCCACCCACAGTCATGCTCGGGATCCACCGCTCTTGGCAAATCTGGTGCAGACTTTGCCTTTTGCTCTGAGCTTCAGTCTCCTGTTGTGTTGCCAGTGACGGTTTACCTGTCTCCACTATTGTTTTCCTCTGCTTTCCTTTTGCAAGCGGAGATTGGGGATTATGACCCAGGAAAACACCCCGAAGGCTACAGCTCCAAGTTCCAGTTTTTCCCTAAACATTCAGAGAAGCTGGAAAGGAAGATTGCTGAGATTCACAAGACAGAGCTCAGGTGCGTGTCCCACGGTTCAGGCCAGGCCACTGTCTGTCGTCTGCTCCGGTAGACCCAGCCCTCCTCACTCCAGGATGTAACGGTGTTCCAATCTCGGTAATCCACTGCCGGTAGAACCCTAAGGCTCCCTCTTCGAGAACAGTGGTGTAGGCTGAGGCTCAAAGGCAAGAGAGATGCTATATTGTAAGGAAAACAGAGAAGGATTTGCCTCTGAAAGTTATTTGCTTCACTAAGATAAATGGAGAGAGAGA
>SJYV01033352.1:2025-15523 GCA_006410875.1 Neotragus pygmaeus
TTTTTTTTTTTTTTTTTTTGATAATCGCCATCCTAGTGAGTGTGAGGTGGTATCTCACTGTGGTTTTCACTTGCATTTCCCTGATGAGCAGAGACATTGAGCGTCTTTTTTTGTGCTTACTGGCCATTTGCGTGTAATCATTGGAGGGGTGTTCACTGTTGAAATTAACATGTTTATCATCCTCGTCGTCTTTCCTGATAGCTCGGTTGGTAAAGAATCCGTCTGCAATTCAGGAGACCCCTGTTTGACCCATGCACTAGGAAGATCCCCTGGAGAAGGGAACGGCTAGCCACTCCAGTATTCTGGCCTGGAAAATCCCATGGACGGGGTCGCAAAGAGTCAGACACGACTGAGCGACTTTCACTTCACTTCACACACAACATGTTTGGGCCTGCAGTGAATTTTGGAAACACAGAAAGGTATAAAAAAGAAAATAAAGTGCACTCATAATCCTACCCCCATGTTGATAATCACCAGTTGGTCCTTCTTTGCGCATAAAGCCTAGTGCACAAGACTGAGTGCATCCTGTAAGATTCTGGATCTGGCCTTTGCTCTTGCCCAAGTGGGAAAGGCCGTGGTGGCAGGGACTGAAAGCTGTCTTCAGAAGCACGGTTTCCAGAGGCTCTGGTGCTGTCCTAGAGGAACTGCTGGTACACAGTTGGCGTCACTGATGTCACCGATGTGACATTGACGAGACACTGGGCACCCAGCTGCCCGCTTTGCCATTGTAGGGAGCGCTTCACCGAGCAGCCTCTTGAGTTAGAGCTTCCGTGTGCATCTGCTTGAGCTGGCTCGCCCAGGCACTCCCCACCACGCGAGGCCACCTCCTTTCCGTCTTCAGCCCTAGGACGGTGCTGACGTCTGGGACAGACTTCTGGCTGCCTCCCGTCTGTCTCCTTCAGGGAGTCCCCGAGTTTCCTCCCTGGGTGCAGCTCTCAGCTGTTCCCTAGAGACAGGAGCTGCCCAGAGCCCTCGGGGCAGGGGGCTTGGGGCCCTGCAGCACGCCTCTCTGCAGGCCAGCAGGGGGTGTCTTCATGGGCAGGCCACGCCTACCCGTGCACGGACAGCGTGCTCCTCTTACGCCCTCAAGTCACCGTCCTGGAATTCTCAGTCATTTTTGCACCACCCCTGTTTCCATTCTGCACTGGGTCCCGAAACGTTCATAGCGGCTCTGCTGAGCTGGAGGTGCCACCCCTGCCTCCGCGTTATGCTTGAGGATACGCGTCTCGCGCTCACATGCAGAGGTCTTCACCCTCCAGAGCGCTGCTAGCTTTAAACAAACACACTTTGTTTTGAATACTCACAGGGTTTCCTAATTCCTGATGGCACAGGCCGGGTGGCTTGGGAGTATTTCCTGTAGCTCAGCTGAAGCTTCGATTTGGGATTTGGCATTATTTATGCAACCACCACAGCCCGAGGATGGGGCTCTAACCTCTGGCGGTGGCCGAGCTGACCACACTGGGCCAGGCTCGCCACCTGCTAGGATGGGCGCTGGCTGGTGTCCTTTCCCACCCAGGCAGCTGAAGCCTGCGGTGCCTCTGCCCCGGCTTCAGTGCGCCCCTGCGGCGGAAGCCCCTGCCTCTAGGTTGTTCGATTAGAGATGCAAGCTGTGCAATCACTGCCGAATGCAGCCGGATCCCCCAGGAGCGTGGTCCAAGCCAGCACAGCTGTTAACCGCGGCGAACGCACCCCAGCAGCCGCTGCTTGTTTAGCCAGGATGCAAATGTGCCCTTCGCCCGAATCCAGGAGTTCCTCCGTGTGCTCTCCCTAGGTGCGCGGAGGGGGCTCCCCTGGGCTTCTCTGTGGAGCCCCATTCCACAGGCGGGTGCCCAGGGAGCCAGCTGCATCTTCAGCATGGCTAGCGGGGAGCGTGACCCAGAGCATCCGAGACACCACGTCTCTGACTCCCACCCCGATCCTTCCCTGCCTACCTTTCAGGACCGGCGGAGGGTCCCTGAGCCTATTAGCTCCCAGAGCGCTGTGTGGGGAGAAGGACCGAGCTCAGGGCAGGGAGGAGATGGGGAATGGGGTGTGGCGGGTGGGGGGCGGTGGCTTGCACATGGTTACAGCTCCTCAAAGCGCCAGTTCTCTTTCCCAGTCTCTTCCTCGGGATGCAAGGGGCCGGCAGCCCACCTGAGGGGCTGTTTTACAGAGAGGGACCCTAGCGGTTAAGTCACTCTCTGGCAGTCACGCTGGGACCCCGGCTCTCTGGGATCCCATGGGGACAGCCAACGGTGACACTGGTCCAGATGAGTCTCTCAAGGCCAGTGGGAATGGGGGGAGTTGTCAGATCATCTAGCCGGACTGCTCCCCTAGACAGTGCCTGACCATGACCTTTTTGGGCTCCGAAATTCCCCTCCCGAGCAGGTCAGCAGACAAGTAAGGGGAACGAGGCTGTAGCGCTGTTAGCTGTTACCCCCCAGCCTGACTCGTCTTCCAATGTTGAGTTATTGGAGGCGGGATTAGGCTGCCAGTTCCATTTCCAGGAAGGACTCCCAGGGAAAGAGCAGGAGAGACGGCCAGGCTCCGATCCTACACGCCGGGTACTGGGCTAGAACTTTCTCACCCCATAGACCAGAGCTTCATCTGACCTGATCTCCCCCAGCCCGCTGTCTGGCAGAGATGGGGGCCCAGGCCCACGCCACCCCGCTGCTGTGACTTTGCCCCCCGGAGGTCACACCATCACCGCAGTCCTTTCCACGGCCCCCGTCGGGGTGGGAGCTGGGAGCAGCCTCATGTCTCCAGACTCCTGGGTCTACAGGAACCCGTGGGTGTTGGAGGCTCTCCACAGGCACAGATCAGAGCCTTGGGGTGGGGGTGGGGGGTCACGGATCTTCACTGAGGGTCAGATGACGGCTGCCNTTAATATCTTCTGCTTCTGTTAGGTCCCTACCATTTCTGACCTTTATTGAGCCCATCTTTGCATGAAATATTCCTTAGAGCATTGCAAAATAAGGTCAAAATAAGGATATAAGTAATACAGATCTCACATTTCAATGATATTTTGAAACACTTTTCTTTTGAATAAAACAAGAAAAGAAATTTTGTCTTGTTTTTATTTTATCCTCATTTTTTTGATGCAAGTATTGCTGGATTTTGTTTCCTTCTTAACCTTTGATTTTTGGAGGGTGGGGAAGGACATTCTAAATTTCTCCATCTTTCCAAGCCTCAACTTATGTAAGCTGTATAATTGGAAAAATAATTTCTTGGCACTTACTCATGATTGTGTTTTAATGAAGTGCTGTCAGGCACACTAAAACCTTTGGAGAAAAGGTAATGCATTCTGAATGGCCTACTTTTGTTCTTCCTTTAGAGTTCCGTAATGTGTAAGAAGGAATTCTGCAAGGAAAGGAGAAATACCTTCTTCTCTTTTAACTCTTCCTTCTCAGAACATTTGTACTGAAATTAGCAATGAATCTTTAATATCTAGCCAGTGATGAAAGTTTCCATTGGTATCTAAAAAATCTGGGGCACTTCACTGGTGATCCAGTGGTTAGGACCTCACCTTCCAATGCAGGGGACATGGGTTCAATCCCTGGTTGAGGAACTAAGACCCCACATGCCATGCAGCCAAAATTTAAAATAAAAGAATAAATAAAGTTGGGTCTTAAAAAATAAACTGAAATGATGAAATCTGGGAGATAAAGCAGTCAAAACAGGAATCTTTCGAACACTTCATGCTTGCCTGCTCTCCCACAGGGATGGAGTATTAGAGAAATTAATGACTTTATCCTCTAGGCACTTTCACAAGGAAAAAATATTCTTATTTGTTTGGCAAAGTACAAATACTTCAGGGGTAGCTAATGACTACAGAATACTTACCAATGTCACAGCTCTAATTATTTTTCACTTACAATCACATTCTCACTGACCAATTTGTCAAGAATTTCTTTTTGCCCCTGACAATAGGAGGAACACTTTTTTCCCCCTTTACATTGCTCTTGTATAAATGTTTATAAAGTATATTTTAAATAATTAAAAAAACCAAGCTCCCAATATTGGGACTCTTGTATCTACTATCCCCTTTTTATCAGTAAGCAAAGCAAGATTATTAAATTTGAAGGAATATGTAATTGATCATTCTGTGGAATTCCTTATCTGAGACTCTGAGACAAAGTTCAGTACTCATTGGTTTTCTTGCCATGAAAACCAATGAAAAGAACTACTATTGTCAACCTGTTGTTTGTTAGACCAAATAGAAATATTTTGATAAATATTATTTAAACCCCAAGTTGTTGCAACGAAATGGTACTGTGTACAGAATTAAGCATACAATAAGCACTCAAAAAATACTTGCTTTGCATTGGTTTTCTGAATTTTAAAGTATTCCGTTACATGAGACTAAATTTGATTCTGAATTTGGTTCAGCATCATAACACGTTCATTTTCCCAGGACCATCTTCATAGCAACGTTGGCATGTTCTCACACAGATTAGTTGCAAATGTGGGCCATGAGAATCTTTGAAGCCATTTGTTTCCTCTGTGGTTGGCCAAGTCTTAGAGCTCCTTTTAACTGGCCCTGTGAGTATGATGTTGGCAGAGACACATGGGAAAGGCAGGCTCACCCAACCAGGGAGGTAAGCAGAGAAATTCAAGCCATTCAGCCTCTCATATGTGATACTCACAAAAGAAAACTAAGAGTAAAAGTAATCAAAAGTAAATACAGGCCCTCATAAACAAACCACCTGAAAAATTAAACTATTCCCATGTGTTTTCAACATTCAAGCAATTGAGGATATTTTCTGAGTGGTTATTTTGATTTATAAAAAGAATAACAGAGAATGGTCCCAAGGTAGACAGTAGCATTGCTATGAGCTGAGGTCATTCAGACAAAGCAAGGGAGAAAACTTCTAGTCGAAAATGGAGTTGAGTTTCTTTCTTTCTTTCTTTTTTATTGAAGTATAGTCAGTTTACAATGTTGTATTAGTTTCAAGTGTATAGGAAAATTATTCATTTATACATATATATATATGTATGTGTGTGTATATACATACATATATTCTTTTTCAGATTCTTTTGCATTATAGGCTATTACAAGATATTGAGTAAATTTTCTTTAATTGTAAGATGAATTGTTTGGCAAAATCAAGCTTTATACTTTTTGCATAGTTGAGATTTAAAAATTGATATAGGTTGAATGAAGCACTGAAGAAATTTGTGGCTCTAGATTGTGTTAAAAAATATTATGATTCAATTTGACTAAATTAGTTTTGCTAAAGATTTGTTTAGTTTTAACTAACAAGCATAAGAAAATCTAAAAATATTTCCTTGAAGTTCTATAAGCATCAAGGGTAAAAATTTGTATCACCTTGCTCTTCAAATTCAAGGGCACTATAAGAAAAGTTGTTCTGAGACTTCAGAATAGTTTCAAATATTTGAAAGTATCACAAATAAAATATTTACATTTTCATTCTCTAAATTGAATAACCAAATCTAAATGAATGATTTGAAAATCCTAAAAAGTCCCTTTGAGAGTATCCAGTAGTAATCCTTCAGAGACCATTCATTCCATTCATTTTGATTCAGAGCCTTTCAATAATGTGCCAGGAACTATTTTTGGCCCTGAAGATAAATTAGTAAAATAAAAAAAATTTTTTTTTTAAGTAGAAAATGTTATCATCATAGAACATACAACCTAGTGAGAACCAGATAATGAACAAAATTAATAAATGTATGATACAGTAAGTTGGTAAGTACTTTGGAGAAAAATAGCAAGGAAAGGGACAGAGAGTTGGGGTAGAGAAAAGTGCCCTTTCAAATCTAGTTGTCAGGGATGGCTTCACTGAACGGGGAGGGTGACATTTATGCAAAGACTTGAGGGAATAAGCCTGCCAGACAGAGGAATCAGCGGGTACCCGAAGCAGTATCCTGCCTGAAACGTACTAGAAAGAGCAAGGAGGCCAGTGTGATGGGAGTAGAATGAGATAACATCAGAAAAGCCATTTTAAGAACTTTGGCTTTATTCTTTGTAAGAGGGAAATAATTGGAAGATTTCATGTAGAGGAGTTTATAATAGTTTAATAATATCTGCCTGACTGGTGTGTTGGGAATAAAAGTGGCCAAGGGTGGAAGCAAAGAGATAGGCTAGGAGGCCTTTGGAGTCATCTAGGATTTGGATGATGACAGCTTGGATCAAGGCAGAAGCAGTGGAGGTGTGAGGAGTCCTTGTATTTTCAGTATGTTTTGAAGCAGAGCCAATAGGATTTGCTAGGAGATTTATATGAGGTGTGAGATACATCCAAGTCAATCATGATTCTCAGGCAGTGGTTTTCAGCTGGGGACAGGGAACACTGGGCATTGTCTGGTCACATATTGGGTATCCTAGCTGGGGAAGATGCTATGTGTCAAGCAGACAGAGGCCAGAGATACTACTAAACATCCTATGATGCACAGAACCGCTCTCTCCAAAGGAGAACGTTCCAGCCCCAAGTGTCAATGATGTTGACATTGAGAAATGAAACTTTGGACTGAAATTTTTGGCCGGAACAACTTAATGGATGGAGTTGCCAGTAACAGAATGAGGAGGCTGCTAATGGAGTGGTTTGGGGAAGTGAAACCAGGAATTCTGCCTCTTAGATTTTCAAAAGGCTGATTTCAAACGTTACAATGTCATAAAATAAAAATGAAGAAGTTTATCTGATTTTAAATGTTTTTTTAATTAAATTTAAATTTAATAGCAGTAGTATCTCAAATTTAAATTTATCTTAAATTTAAATTTAAATTAATAGCAGTAGTATCTCAAACTATGCCTGTGTTTGATACAAAGTGGGACATAGGTTCGAGTATTTCAGATGTAGAGAGTGGCCATGTTAATTGTCTCCCTGCCAATTCTATTACATTATTTGAAATGATATGTCAGATATAATATATTACATATTAGACATGTTACAGAATTCTGTCTCATTTTGATAAATGTTTTTATAGCTAAAGTACAGCAAGGTTATTAATATGTTTCCTAATATGTTATAGTTCTTTTATTCCCTTACTCATTCTGATTTTTATGAAAAGGAAATCTTCATGATAGAAGGACTTTATAAAAAGAGAGATTATATAGGGATCTTTCCTAATTACGTTTTTTCCCCTAGTTTTGGATCCCTAGTACCACTTAGTTCTCTAAACAGCATTTCTGATAGCTTAGAAGATATTCTTTTGAGGCCATCCCTAAAAATAATTGGTTTCTTTTCACCTGTTAGTTCTTCAAAATAGCTTCCTTTTTCCTTAAAGTTCAGAATGCTTGGCAGCTGCACAAGCAGCTACAAGGGCAGCCTGACTTGTTGCTAGGGGAAATTGGCCTTATTACTTCTCAGTCAACCTTGGTGGGTTATGTGGAAAAAATGAAATCTGCTTAGCCTAAGATTTTAAAGGCTTTTCACTTTGTAGTAGAGTACCTAAAATTTAATTTTATAATTAACTTAGTTGTGACTCCCCCTCTCTATTTTCTGTAGAGAAAGAAGCCAATCAGTAAATACCTTAGACCTACCCACCAGCCACAAAGCAGGGAAAATGTAGATGCTAGTGATTGAATTAACTCTCACACTTTAGTTAGTGTTGCTCAATATTTCTCTTTTTTTTTGTTTCCAAAATGTCAATTTTTCTTTTCAAATAATCTGTTAAAGTAGCTTTAAAATGCATCTTCCATGTAAATATAACAAAGCAGCCAGATCATTCATTCACAACTACTGGTTTTTAACTCAGATATCCAGGATGGCAAGGAATGAAATGGTCAGAAACACAGCAAGGGGAGGGGACTTGGCTGAATTAATTTAAAAGAGAATCTGTACCTGGGGATTCTTTAGAAAGCTATTGTTAGGCAAAATTTTCTCTGTTATTTTTAGAGTTTCAATTTCTAGTAGTCCATTTGGTATTTTGAGAGTTTCAATTCATCTTCAGTTCAGTTCAGTCACTCAGTCATGTCCAACTCTTTGTGACCCCATGAATCGCAGCACGCCAGGCCTCCCTGTCCATCACCAACTCCCAGAGTTCACTCAGACTCATGTCCGTCAAATCAGTGATGCCATCCAGCCATCTCATCCTCTGTCGTCCCCTTCTCCTCCTACCCCCAATCCCTCCCAGCATCAGAGTCTTTTCCAATGAGTCAACTCTTTGCATGAGGTGGCCAAAGTACTGGAGTTTCAATTCATCTTATACCACCTTTATTAAGACTTCAGAAATATAAAGTCATAGACAAATACCTTGATGCATGTGGCTTCCATTTTCTTACTAACATACTTAAATCCAGACATTTGATCAGGGATATTACAAGGATGACTGATACATGTTACAAATCTAGAAATGTCATTAGGAACATGGCCTGGATCTTGCTGTAAATACGTTTTGTAGTAAAATTGATACATAGGGGCATCTTCCTGAAATTAAATGTAATGAATAGGTAATGTCAGAAGTATAAAATACAGGTTGTGACTGGTTCATAATCAGCAAGGAAGAAAAGTAGTACAGTTAACTACAATTAAGTAGTTGGGGAGTGAATCTTTCTAAAGTACCAGGGAAGGAGCAGGGCAACTCCATTTCCAAACTCTTCTGATTTAACTTTTTCTTTGGTGGTCAAAAGGAAATAGCCTACAGGCTTGATCGATGACAGCCTGCTAATCAGATCATCACAGATCTTTCTTTACTTTCTCTAATCTTGTAAGCTTTCAGAAACTACAAGTTACACAAAAAGCTCAATTTAATTTATCACATATGTAGGTCCTGTTTAATGTTGTCATTCATTTTATGCTTTTCTCCTCAGACCCATAAATTATATTACTGAATTCTATACCAGTAAATTAATATTTGTGTTTTTCTTTTTTTTTACTTTATTTTACTTTATAATACTCTATTGGCTTTGCCATACATTGACATGAATCCACCACAGGTGTACACGATACCAGTAAGTTAATATTTGTGTTTTTCTGTATTCAGTGTCCTAAAGAATCAAATGTAACCATGAAAGNTTATTTTACTTTATAATACTCTATTGGCTTTGCCATACATTGACATGAATCCACCACAGGTGTACACGATACCAGTAAGTTAATATTTGTGTTTTTCTGTATTCAGTGTCCTAAAGAATCAAATGTAACCATGAAAGATGAATAGAAATTGACCAGAAAGGCAGAAGAGAATTTCTTAAATTTTTTATTGGTTTGTTGTCTGATTCTCTTGGGGTTTACAGTTGTTTAGCTACTGTTTTGTTTTGTTTTTTCCTCATCTATTTCTAGAAACAAAGAATAGGAAAACACCTAAATTGAAGTTAAAGAGTTTGGTAGCATCTAGAAGCATTTGTAGTAAGCATTTGTACTAAATAAACAAATACAAAACCTTCCTTAAGTGGTTGAGTGACATATTCTAAAGATCTTTTAAGTGTGAAAATTGTAGGCATCTGAAGGCTTATTTAGATGTTAGTTGGCACAATATCTTGAGGTGCCTTCTTTATAGTACTCTGGATTTTTTGTTATTTTTTTAGTTTCTAAATCATGTCCGATTCTTTTGTGACCCCATGGGCTGTAGCCTCCAGACTCCTCTGTCCATGTGATTTCCCAGGAAAGAATATGGGAGTGGGTTGCCATTTCCTTCTTTAGGGGATCTTCCCAACCCAGGAATTGAACCCACATCTCCTACATTGACAGGCAGATTCTTTACCACTGAGCCATTAGGGAAGCCCCAGTACTCTTGATAGACTGATAATAAAAATAATAATAATAATAACTGGATTCAGAGTATAATGAGTGTCTTACTAAAGTGCTTGGCCCATTTTCTCCTCAGTGTTTTGATTGGGATACCCTAATCCTGTGTTCATAGACTTTCAGCAGACTTGTAGTTTGTAATTTCTCTGTCATCAAGTCAAAGACCATTACAACAAAACAGAAATATTGTTCAGTTTTATTCCATTTATTCCTCTATGCTACAGCTGGTAACTGAGAACTTACTATGCGCAGGCAGGGAGCAAGCCACAGGGGCTTCTAGGAAAATAAGAGAAGCTTTGATGGAGAAAATGGTGGAGCTGATGGAGAAAATGAAAGAGCAGGAAGGTTGATAAACAATTATAGTGCACTTGTAAAATGCTAACTAAATACAGACAAGTACAGGTTAAAATAGTAGCACATAGAAGGGACTAAAGGCATTTTCCTGGAAGAAATAACCTCTAATCTGAGATCAAAAGATGAGTGAGAGTTAACTAGAATAAGAAAAGAAGAGATTGTCCTTGCAAAGAACATGGGATTTTGCATACTGTGTTTTGTCTGCATTTCAGAGATGAGAGCCTCAGGAAATAACACTTACGCTATGAAGTCATATTAGTTGTGTCCGACTCTGTGCGACCCCATAGATGGCATCCCAGTAGGCTCCGCCATTCCTAGGATTCTCCAGGCAAGAACACTGGAGTGGGTTGCCATTTCCTTCTCCAATGCATGAAAGTGAAAGTGAAGTTGCTCAGCCATGTGCGACTCTTTGTGACCCCATGGACTATAGCCCACCAGGCTCCTCCATCCATGGGATTTCCAGGCAAGAGTACTGGTGTGGGGTGCCATTGCCTTCTCCAACACTTATGGATATAGGGAAAACAGGGCTTCCAAGATAGCGCTAGTGGTAAAGAACCCACCTGCCAATGCAGGAGACAATAATAGACATGGGTTTGATCCCTGGATTGGGAAGATCCCCTGGAGTAGGGGCCACAAAGAGGTGGACATGACTGAGTGCATGCACATGCATAAGGAAAACAGTCCTTCATGATGGGCCTTGGGATCCAATCCACAGTAAAGAACTGGAAATTGACCCAGAGAACAATGTAGGGTTTTAAGCTTGTAAACTAAAGTGTTGGATATTCACTGCAGAAGGATTGCTATGCCTCTAGTTTTGGAGAAGAGAAGGGAGAAGGGAAGACCAAAGTTAAGACCATCAGTTAGGAGTCTGAAAAAAACAAGGAGAGAGATGTCATAGACTGAGCCAAGGCTCACTCTTAGATTGGATGCATCTAAATTTTACATTGTGTCAGCATTTCTAGTATTACCACTTGTATCATGCCTTTCCTGTGGTTCTCTTAGCAGCCATTTCATCAACAAGTGACAAGATTTGCTCTGGAAAGCTTAGTGGTTGCAGCTTCTAACTCAGTGACCATGTTCCCAGTTCACTGTTGAGTGCAAACAGTTGAAGAATGTTGAGCCTTCAAAATCCACCTGTTATACTGACACCCAGGGAGAAGTGCCTCGAAATTCAACTTTAACTTCCAAAGCAAATTGCCTAGAGAAACAGTATGTTGTTATTTAATTGAGGAAGTCTGACCCTAATCCGACGTTTCACCTAATTCAGATGTCAAGGCCATACTGTCAACATATTGTGACAACACATATAATGAAAAATTCATAATGTATTATTTGGAAAATAGGGTATGATAGCAGGTAAAGAGGCCCATCTTAAATCTCCCCAGGACAGTCACGCTTTACATTTTGCTGTAAATGAGAAGGGAAGTTAGAAAAAGAAGTGAGAGATAATATTTGATAGCAGGAAGTACCATTCAAATAAAAAATAAAAAAATGTATACGTAAATATATGTGTGTTTGTATATATACATATATACTTGGGCTTCCCAGGTGACTCAGTGGATAAAGAATCCACCTGCAATTTAGGAGATGCAGGAGATGTGGGTTTCATCCCTGACTTGGGAAGTTCCCCGGAGAAGGGCATGGCAGCCCACTCTAATAGTCTTGCCTGGAGAATCCCATGGACAGAGGAGCCTGGCAGGCTACAGTCCATAGGGTCTCAAAGAGTCATACATGACTAAAGCAACTTAGCATGCATGCAAATACATATGTACTACATATAATGTGTTTAATTTGCATATTTTAATATACACATGTGTGTAGTTGACATAACTTGTTAGAATTGCAACTTGCCCATGGTGTGTGGAACCATGAAATCTTAACAAGTGCTATTTAGCCAATTCAAATAAAACTACTCCAAAATCACTGATACTACAATATATAATATTTGACCCTGAATATATATATTTGTTTGAAAGTACAGAGTCAATGCAGTCTACCTTTTAATATGTGGCTCAGCTGGTAAAGAATCTGCCTGCAATGAGGGAGACCTGGGTTCAGTCCCTGGGCTGGGAAAATCTCCTGGAGAAGGGAAAAGCTACCCACTCCAGTATTCTGGCCTGGAGAATTCCATGGACCATATAGTCCATGGGGTCATAGAGTCAGACACGACTGAGCAACTTTCACTTCACTTCTTAGATACAGATCTATCTATCTATCTATCTATATGAATGATATAGATATGTAGATATATATTAGATATAGATATATCTATATTATATATAGATATAAATATATATTAATATAGGTAGATCTATATATATATTAAAAAGTAAACTGCATTGACCCTGTACTTTCAAACATGCAGAACATAGGTTTCTATGTGATATAGCAGACATTTGAGTCTAATCATATATATTTTAGTGGACTGAACTTTCCACAGAAGATAGTGGTAGAAAAATCTTTTAATGCATCTACTCCTGCACACAAAATTGTAACAAAAAACACAATCAAATATGTAGATCTTTTCAGTAATTCAAGAAAAACAAACCCAGGATTTTGGCAAGCTAAGTTCTTCACTTGTATAGGAAAGTATGTCAACACCCTATAGTGGGGCTGCAGAACAGATCCCCAGAGCACTGACTCTTGGAAGGGAGCCAGGAAAAGTAGAAGGAGGAAGGAAGAAATGTGAAGCTGTGAAAAGTAATTTTTGTCTGAGTTGGGATGAGATGACTGCAAACCTGATTCTCTCCCAAGAATAATTTCTCTTACTTGAATATTACATAACTCAGCCACTTTTTTTTTAATCCAATAAGCTGTTAAGCTTGTTTGGATGAATAAAGAAGGTGAACATAGACCACAGTACCCAGATGTTCCAGCAGAGAAAGAGAGAAGATTGGAAGGTGGGGGACATTCTCTGAGGTTGCCTACTTAGTGTCCTCCCAACCTTTACAGGAAGGTAGGATGATTCTATATGACATTTACTTGACATAAATTGTTAGAATTNCCCAGATGTTCCAGCAGAGAAAGAGAGAAGATTGGAAGGTGGGGGACATTCTCTGAGGTTGCCTACTTAGTGTCCTCCCAACCTTTACAGGAAGGTAGGATGATTCTATATGACATTTACTTGACATAAATTGTTAGAATTGCAACTTGCCCATGGTGTTTGGAATTGTGAAACCTTAATAAGTGCTGTGTTAGCCAACTCAAATAAAACCATTCCCAAATCACCAGTACTGCAAACAGATGAGAAAGTGCCAGGGAATATTAAATTAATACCTTCTCAGTCTCCTGTATAATTTATATCCTGAACTCAGTCAACCAAACAGATGAGAACTTGAATTCACTTCCTCATCCTCCTCTCTTCCACCTCATGTCTCCCTTCTTGGAGAATGGTGTCACCAAGGCATAAAGAAGGGCGCAAATGTCATTTTAGGTCATCAGTTCCTACTGATCTGATT
>SJYV01033356.1:0-19041 GCA_006410875.1 Neotragus pygmaeus
GGAGGCTGTAAGCCTATGAGAAATGGTGTGGTTGGTTCTTGGTCCTATGTGTTTCAGTCTCCTTGTATATTATAATTTTGCTTTGGCCTGCGGTAAAGGAAGAGAAGAGAGCAAGAAACAAAGAGGCATGGCTGTAGAGAGACATCAGATTAAAGAAAAAGTGAGGATGACAAGCAAAATGAGAAGAGCAGGAAGAGAGCACAACGGCTAGAACAGAGAAAATGATCTTCATTGTGGAAGAGTTATTTCAAGTTTTAGGTCCAACCCCTTGATTGGCATTTCCCCATCTGAAGAAAAGGGTTGGATTAATAAGTTTTAGTTTGCAGGGCAGGGATAGAGACACAGCGTTTGAGAGTTGTGGACACAGTAGGGGAAGGAAAGGGTGGGATGAACTGAGAGAGTAGCATTGAAACTTGTACATTACCATATATGAAATAGACAGCCAGTGGGAAGTTGCTGTATAACATAGGGAGCTCAACCTAGAGGGGTGGGATAGGATAGGGGGTAGGAAGGAGTTTCAAGAGGGAGGGGACAGATGTATATTTAAGACGACTCCTGCTGTTGTATGACAGAAACCAGCACAACATTGTAAAGCAATTATCCTCTCAGTTCAGTTCAGTTCAGTCGCTCAGTCGTGTCTGACTCTTTGCGACCCCATGAGCCGCAGCACGCCAGGCCTCCCTGTCCATCACCAACTCCCAGAGTCCACCCAAACCCATGTCCATTGAGTCAGTGATGCCCTCTAATTAAAAATTTAAAAAAATTAAAAGAAAACCTCTCCATAGTTGTATGATTCTCTTGTAATTTAAACTCATGGGTTGAGGTTAGGTATCAAAGAAATTGAAGTGAGGGACTTTTCTGGCAGTCCAGTGGTTCAGATTGCCCTCCCAATGCAGGGGCACAGGTTCAATCCCTGGTTGAGGAATTAGGATCCTGCGTGCCTCATGGGGTAACCAAAAAAAAAAAAAGAAAAAAAGAAAGAAATGGAAATGAGTTGGTTGATTTTGATCTGGAGCAATAGAAAGGGAGTTTGATTAACAGGGAATGTCAGGAGCTCTCTGATTAACAGTCCCCTGACCTTCACACCTGTGCTCCAATTCATGTGAATACAAAGAGCTGAGAAGTGGCAACCCTTGAATAAGACACCATGGACAGATAGTCCTGCTGCTGAAAGAAAACCCTAAAAATGAATACAGTATTATAACGCATCTGGGCCATCAGTTTGCCTCTTGGATTTGAGCATGTTTGATTGCTCCTCTATGTTTTTATTTCCCTATTGAAGCTACTAAGATGGGGAGTGAAACTCAAGATCCAGTTCTGACAATGACAAATAATGGGTAGTTACACTCAAAAATCTTTACAATGAATGCTTGACCTTAAACCTATCATATCTATGCTCTATCAAAGGTTAACCCTCATTATTTAATCTTTCTTTATAGAACTTAAGAAAAGAAGCAGGAAATCCTTCTACCCCATTTTTCCCAAGTGACTGGAAGAGCAGTTGTGACTTTTAAAATATTTTAGTTGCAGGAAAGCAGTGATGGTTGAACTTCAAAAAGTCAACCACAGAACTCTTCTAGATGCCAAGGTTACAGGTATGCCCCTTCTTCCCAATTCCCAATTTCAGAAAGTGCAGAAAGTTTAAGTTACTAGTGACATCCTTGAAAAATTCACAACTGTGCCCAACGGCAGTCTTGGTTTGAATAAGCTCGGAAGGGAAATCAAAGAATCAGTTTATTAGTTTATAACAGGAGATCTCACTCCCATGACTGAAATGGTTTACTTACCAATCAGAGTAACTACTTACTAATATCACGGCCTCTGGAAACCAAGTTAGGAATCAAATGTACAGTATATTTCTAAGTTTTGAATCAGAGCAAGAAGAATTTGATGGAGCACACTTATCCTGCAATAGGTCTCACTGAATCACACCTAGTAAATTACATAGTCTCTTTACCAAAGGGAATGCTTTAATCTTTTCTTCAGACACAACAGTTTTTTCTTCTGGGCAGTAGTGAGGATACATCAAGAAAGTTTTACTCTAATTATTCTCTTCCTGAGTCTATATCTCTTTTAGATTGCCTTTATTATTTCCAGTGGCTCCCTTCTTTTATTTTTTTTTATTTATTATTATTATTTTTAATGTCATATGCACTTTATTTTTTTTTTAAATTTATTTATTTATTTATTTTTAAATTTAACTTTACAATACTCTATTGGGTTTGCCATACATCGACATGAATCCACCACAGGTGCACACAAGCTCCCAATCCCGAATCCCCCTCCCACCTCCCACCCCACAACGTCTCTCTGGATCATCCCTGTACACCAGCCCCAAGCATCCTGCATCCTGTATCAAACATAGACTGGTGATTCGTTTCTTACATAATAGTATATAAGCTTCAATGCCATTCTCCCAGNTATATATTCATAAGAAATGCAAGCCTGTAATTTCTTTCTCATATTTTCTTTGTCTGGCTTTGGCATGCAGAGTACACTATCTTATAGAATGATTTGGATGTATTCTTTCTTAAAATTTCTGGATGAATTTTTAACGAATTATGCGTTTTCTTTCTTAAATACTTGGTATAATTCACTATTGAATCAGCTTGGCCTAGAGTTCTCTTATGCAAAGGTTTTTTTTCTTTTTACTACAAGTCAATTTTTAAAATAAGTATAGTACTATACTTGTTACTTATATCTTCTTTCATGAGTGTTGGTATTTATTGTCTTTCAAATGATGTTTTCATTGCGTCTAAGTAATTGAACTTTGTGAGCATTTTAAATTACCAAATATAAAAAGTACTCATGAAAAGCAGCCTGAAAGATTTTGAAATTTATAAGGAAATAGATCATGGTACTTTACTGCTTAAATCATCCTAATATTTCCTATTGAACTTTCTACTGAATTCAAATTTCATTAGAATCATATAATGTGGCCCATTAAATATCTTAAAAATTGAAGCTCCTCCATGATGTTATCTTTCTTCCCTTGGCACTTGGGCTTTATGTTTCCTGTACCTACAAAGTTATCTCCAAAGACAGAGCTTTCACACAAGTCATTCTTCTGCTGGAATATTTTTTCTATTATTATTATATGACTGCTTCCCAAAATTTCAAGTTTCAACTCAAATATGACTTCCTTAGGAAGTCTTTCTTGGCTATGCTAGTTACAAGTTATGGGCTTACCTCTGTTGTAGTCAGAAATCTAAGATGATTAGTAATTACTCATATCCATGTATAATCCACTCTTTGAGGGTGGATAGGATCTGTGAATATATTAGAATATCACTGTCAGGATTTATGCCATGTTATTTGGCATGAGAGAATATGCAGAGGTAGGCTTCCCAGGTGGCACTAGTGGTAAAACACCCCTGTGCCAATTCAGAAGATATGAGATGGGGATTTGATCCCTGGGTTGGGAAGACCCCCTGGATGAGGGCATGGCCACCCACTCCAATATTCTTGCATGGAGAAACCCTTGGACAGAGAAGCCTGGTGGGCTATAGTCCATAGGATTGCAGTCGGACAGGACTGAAGCAACTTAGCACACACAGTATGCAGATATAATTCAAGTTCCTAAAAAGTTGACTATAAATTAATCCAAAGGTCAATTATTCTGGTGGCCTTAACATAATCAAGCAAGTCCTGTGAAAGCAGAAATATCCATCTGTTTATATGGAAGAAACAAAAACTCATTTTGTAAGAGAGTCTACAGAGATTGTCAAATGACATAAGCCTCAGGGTGGCCTCAACGATGCTGAGATTACCTCTGGCCAACAGCCAGTAAGAAATTAGGACCTTAGTCCTACAATTGCAAGGAACTGAACTCTGCCATCAACACTAATGTGTTTGGAAGAAGATCCTGAGCTCCACATGAGACTGTAACTCCAGTTTGCATCCTGATTTCAACTTGATGAGGCCTTGAACGGATTGCCTGGTTAACTCATGCCCAGATTCCAGACCTAGGAAAATTATGAGTTAATAAATCATGTTAAATTGCAAGATTTCTGGGAATTTGTTATGCAGAAATAGAAAATGAATGCTCTCAATTCTCTATTACACTCTCTATTACACTGCATTATTTTATTTCCTTCATAGCTTAAAACTTTGAAGTTATCTTACTCATTTTCTTGATTATTTCATTGTTTGTTTCAGTATTTACCCTCTGAATATACATTCTATTAGAAGAACAATTTTGGTTGTCATTCTGCCAGGTTGATCCTTGCCATTCTGGCTGTTTGAGAGGTAGATTGGAAAGAATTATAAATCTGTTTCTGTTTTTCTGTGAAAAAAGAGAGTAATATGTACTGTATAATACTGAGATTTTTCTCAGTGGGACAAAATCTTTCTTTGGTATTCTTCAATTTTCTAAATAATTAAATATGAGGGAAAGTCTAAAAATTCTTCAAAATGAGAGAAACGCCAAGCCACAATTTCCCATAAATCAGAGGCATCCTGCTCTGTTATTTTTCAAATAAGCTAAGCAACATTTCAGTACAGAATTTTATTTTGCATAATGAATATACATATATATATATATATATTTTGTATTTTCCCATTTTTTTTATTGTGACCACATGTGGTAATGGTGCCAGAACATTCCTCCCTTCTGTGTTTCATGCCCAAAGTGATCTTCATACTCAGAGTTTCCAGCAGATCTGTCTATTTTGTGCATTCTCACTATTGTTATCCTGAAAAGGTAATCAGCAACTGGCTGAGCCAAAAGGAGGGACAGAGAGCTACAAGATTGTCTTTTGTCCTGCTACAGAAAGAATTCAACTCCTCTACTGAACTCACAAGCAAAATTACACTGATTAATTGTTTGTTTGTTTGTTTTTAATCATTTGATGAATTTTTAACTATTGGTTTAAGTACAAGTTCACTTTTTTTTCCCTAGTTGTCATAAGGTTTTTAATATAAGTTTATTTATTTTAATTGGAAGTTAATTACTTTACAATATTGTATTGGTTTTGCCATACATCAACATGAATCTGCCACAGGTATACATGTGTTCCCCATCCTGAACGCCCCTGCCTCTTCCCTCCCCGTACCATCCCTCTGGGCCATCTCAGTGCACCACCCCAAAGCATCCAGTATCATGCATAGAAACTGGACTGGCAATTCGTTTCTTATATGATATTATACATGTTTCAATGTCATTCTCCCAGATCATCCCACCCTCGCCCTGTCCCACAGAGTCCAAAAGACTGTTCTATACATCTGTGTCTCTTTTGCTCTCTCGCATACAAGGGTTATCATTACCATCTTTCTAAATTCCATATATATGCGTTAGTATATTGTATTGGTGTTTTTCTTTCTGGCTTACTTCACTCTGTATAATCGGCTCCAGTTTCATCCACCTCATTAGAACTGATTCAAATGTATTCTTTTTAATGGCTGAGTAATACTCTATTGNTTCTAAATTCCATATATATGCGTTAGTATATTGTATTGGTGTTTTTCTTTCTGGCTTACTTCACTCTGTATAATCATCATATTTTCAGGTAATATATTCCCTTCAGGCAAAAATTCTTCAAGTCCAGAACTTTGTGGCTCATTATATTTATCTTCAAAATCGTACAACTAAACAAAGAAATATCACATTGGCTAGCACCTTGAATTCAACCATGTTGCCACATCCAATCTTTACTCTTCTTCAATGTCTAATTTTGTGGCTGTTAGCAGCTGTAAACTTGTGACATATGATATGCCACCTTCAAATTCCAGGTCTGCAGAATGTCACAAGATTACCTTAGATAAACATCTTTTGCTCTCAACCAGTCAAGCTGCTAGGTGTAAGCCCCAAATCCCAACTCTCCATTTAAACGAGTTTCAGTAACAACATCAGAATCCATTCCAAGATTTTAAACATGGCAAACATCTTCAAGCATATGTCTAGAAGTACTAATATCTTTCTTATATGAGTTAAAGGATTCTAGACATTACCCTCTTCAAAATAAATGTATTTCCCATCGATCTTCATTGTATCTACAATTTTACCATTAAATTAAAAAAAAATGTGCCCAAGATTTACTGCTTACAAAATGATGAAAATGATATACCAAATCCCTCATATGTTTGTAACTTTCTTTCCTGAAACATAAACTTAGCCTAAGCTGGTAGGTAGAAAAGTATATTGGGAAGAGAACAGCCAGGTAATCCAGGTTTAAATCTTGTATTTATCTTATTGAAATGACAACTTTTGGACCAGAGTATTCTCACATGTTAAAACTTAATAAAATAACACTTGCCTTACAAGACTGTCATTAATATATTACATAGTGTAAGAAAAAGACCAACACAAAGCATGATTATCAGTAGATATTATTGTTTTTATTTTAGTGCTAGTTGTCCAGCCATGTCCTACTCTATATGACCCCATGGACTATAGCCCACCAGGGTCCTCTATCTATGGGATTTCCCAAGCAAGAATACTTACATGGGTTGCCATTTCCTTCTTTAGGAGATCGTCTCAAACCTGGGTCTCCTGAACTGTAGTCAGATTCTTTACTATGTGAGCCATCAAGGAAGGTGACCTGTTAAAGTATTTATTATGTTCTCAATAGACAGTTCACTATGGAGAAGGCAATGGCACCCCACTCCAGGACTCTTGCCTGGGGAATCCCATGGATGGAAGAGCCTGGTGGGCTACAGTCCATGGGGTCTCGAAGGATCAGACACGACTGAGCGACTTCATTTTCACTTTTCATTTTCATACATTGGAGAAGGAAATGGCAACCCACTCCAGTGTTCTTGCCTGGAGAATCCCAGGGACGGAGGAGCCTGGTGGGCTGCCGTCTCTGGGGCCGCACAGAGTCAGACACGACTGATGCGACTTAGCAGCAGCAGCAGCAGCAGCTGGAAGAAACAAAGTTTACTTACTTCTAAAGAAAAGAAAAAATAAACTATTAATCATTTTAGTATTTTTGTTGTTATTATTTATTGACTGACTACTTTCTCTGGGGAAGTTATTGTGCTAATTGCTTACATGTATTATCCTATTGGGCTTCCCAGGTGGCGCTAGTAGTAAAGAACCCACCTGCCAATGCAGAAGGTTATCTTCTCTGGGTCAGGAAGATCCTTTGGAGAAGAGAATGGCAATCCACTCCAGTATTCTTACCTGAAGAATCCCAATGGACAGAGAAGCCTGGTGGGCTACAGTCCATAGGGTCACAAAGAGTCAGACATGGCTGAAGCAACACAGCAGCATTATCCTATTAAATCTTCACAACCCAGTTATTACCATTTTATGGAGAATCATACAAAGTTCACAAAGAGCTTTGGAACTATGATCTGATCTCAGATATGTCAAATTATGGGAAGTTGTCGACCAGAAAACCCAGATATTTCTCCAGCAAAGGCAGGTTTATTCAGAGAATTGCAATTTGGGGTCTACAACCGTGGTGTGCTTAATCATTCAGTCATATCAGACTCTTTGTGACTCCATGGACTGTAGCCCACTAGGCTTCTCTGTCCATGGGATTCTTCAGGCAAGAATATTGGAGAGGGTTGCCATGCCCTCCCCCAGGGGATCTTACCAACCCAGGGATCTAACCCACATCTCTGGCATTGCAGGCAGATTCTTTACCATCTGAGCCACCAGGGAAGCCCTTGTCAACCATGGTGAGACATGTGCAAGTCCAGAAGAAGGAAAAGAGAATGTTTTTATAGAGAGGAAAAGGGAGTTAGGAGACCTATATTAAACAGATAGCCTATGGCTATTCATTGGCTGAGCTAAGTCCTTCTTCTTCTGGGTTTTGCCATGTTCACAGGATGTGAGAGCACCCCAACTCTGTTTAATTGGGTTTCTTTTTATTATTTTCTTTCTAAAGGAAAACAATGAGATCTTTAGGACAGCTAACTTGGATGTACAAGGTAACTGTCAATTAAACTTTGTATAACCTCACTTTAGGAATCTCACAAGTTGCTAAAGATTTATTAAGGTATGGAATCTAGATTCAAAGTTATGAAGATCTTACTGACATTTATTTCAGATGGACATTTGAGAATTTTGAGGATGTCATACTAATTACAAAGTGTCAAAATTTGAGAGTATTTTGTGCTGTTGTGGTTTATTTGGTCTTTGTTTGCTTTTCTGGCACAGAGTTCCTAAAAAAATCTTGGAATTTCCTAAATGATAAGAGCAATAAAGGTGGTTTCTGATATGTTAATGAGGTGGCTTNAGTTATGAAGATCTTACTGACATTTATTTCAGACGGACATTTGAGAATTTTGAGGATGTCATACTAATTACACAGTGTTAAAATTTGAGAGTATTTTGTGCTGTTGTGGTTTATTTGGTCTTTGTTTTCTTTTCTGGCACAGAGTTCCTAAAAATATCTTGGAATTTCCTAAATGATAAGAGCAATAAAGGTGGTTTCTGATATGTTAATGAGGTGGCTTTGGAAAGCACTTAAAGAGGACAGCTGGTCAGCAGTGGATCTAATCATATGATTATAGGTTTGGTGATTTCAGTCCTATCCCTGACCTTTAGGAAGAGAGGGAGGCTAGAGACTGAATCAAAAATGATGTAATCCATCATGCCTATGTAATGAACCTATGCAATGAAGCCTTTATGAAAACCCAAAAGGATGGAGTTTAAAGAGCTTCCTGGCTTCTGAATNCAAGACTGCCAAAAAATATCCCAAAGAAATATATAATGCATAAAATGATAAGAAAAATTTTCCAAATTATCCTGGAGAATTGTTAAATAAGTGGTGTCTCATAGACTTTGCTGTAAATCAACTTGCTACTCTGCTTCTAAATACTAATAATAATTTTTATATTCCATTTTTCTTTGGGCACTGAACAAATAGCATAACTTAAAATACATATTATATAATATAAAGTATGGAATATATATAATATAAAATACATAAGATGCTTAGATATGATTAAAAGTTTCCTTGCCTAAAATTAACATGGGTAAAGAGTTTTCTGAGAAGTCTAATTTTCATAGTTTGATGGATTTTAAATGCTTGTACATTTTTGCCGTGCTTTCGCTATCTTTTTTCATTTTCACTTGTGAAATAGCATGAATTCTTTATAAAGGTGAAGTTATAGATCAAATCTATGTCAGAAAGTAAGAAAAAGAAGGAAGGAAGGAATCTCTCTTATCAGTGATATTTTTCTACTTTTCATAGGGGTGAGCATGCAATCACTTAACAAATTGGCTTATAAGTTTGTTATTCCTCCCAATGAATTAGTCAATATCAAATATTCTATTTGAATAGAAAAGTTTGTTTAAAATATTATATTTATTTCCCAGGAGAGCATAAGTTATGAAGAAAAGTCTATACGTTATATTTTTGTTACACTACACAGACTTAACAAAAAGAAAAGCAGGAACAAACAAATAAAGTGCTGATTTTCCAGACCTAGCATGGATCCAGTTAGTGCATCTCCATAGGTGACATTCAAAAGCGTATGACAGCCGATTTTAGTGTGGGCTGTGCCCACAATTGCTGATGGCAAGTGTTTCATGCACAGCTCACCTGTTTATTTATTAAAACTCACCATGCATAAGTCACCATGAGAGGCATGACAGATAAAATTATGAATGAGTCGTAGAAAGTAAGATAGAGTGAAGAAGGCAAATGTATGAATTCAAGCTTTGTCGCTTACCATCTAAGTGATTTCCTGGGGGAGTTAATGTCAAAATAGGCCCCAAACCATAAACATTCCTGCAGGGTTTCTGAGCAGCCCAGTGTCTCATACCTGGAAAGACCTCAGCACATGTTACCTGGCTTTTTGCTTCTCTTTTTTTAAATTCCCTAGCTGATAGTCAGGCGATGGCTACGGCCACTTGGCAGCGGGAAACTGCTGATTCACAGGAGTTTTTAAGGAAGGCGCCCCCTCATCGCCTTGTAGCCATCTACAAGGTGCCTGCAGTTCTCATCAGTGACAAGTTGCAGCAGCGTCCCAAGAATGAGAAGGATCCTTTCTCTTTTTCAGATTACATATTTCCATCTAAATCAAATATGCCTCTTTCTTGCACCATTCATCAAGAGCCCAGATTCGTGTTTTACAGGAGGAAGTTGTTGCCTCCAATAGCGATACATATAACTTTCTTAAACTGCCAGCAAACCCCTGGGGCTGCCTCTGCCTGGGCTCCGGGCTCATCTCTCTTTTCATGTCATTTTGCAAATGGCTGTTGTTCTTGTGGGAGGGCAGCTCCACATCTGTCCCTCAAACATCCCTTTTCAGAGAAAACAGGGAGCTTGCCTGCATCCATACTCTGTGTTCAAGACGGTGTGCTCGTCTGCTCAGGCAGCTGTAGCAAAATATCATAAATTGCCCGGCTTCAGCAACAGGAGTTTATCTCTTGCAGCCCTGAGAGCTGGGAGGTCTCAGATCAAGCTGTTCGCCAGTTTGGCCCTTGGTGCGAGCTCCTTCCGGCTTGCAGATGGCTGCCTTCTTTCTGTATCCTCACGTGGCCCCCAGGCAGGAAGCAGAGGGCAGGAGCCTGGAGGGGGTGGGGAGCAAGAGAGAGGGCCCTGGTCCCTTCCTACAGAGACGTTAATCCCATCTTGAGGACCCCATCTTCATGGCCTCGTGTAAACCTCCCAAAGACCCCATTTCTGAATACTGCCACACTGAGGGTTAGGGTTTCAGGACACAATTCATTCCACAGTAGATGATTATCCCCCATCTGAGACTTCTGCTCCAGGTTTCACTTTACGTACAAAATTGTCATCTATCTATCAAATTCACCTACCTATAAAATAGGTAATAATTCCTGTAATTCCTGTAAGCCGCAAAGCAGAGACTGCATCTGGCTTATAATCGGATGGAGAAGAGATAGACGAGAACTTGGTGGAACAAGAAGAAAGTAAACTCAACCTAGAAATCTGACAAAATGGAATAAAAGACTGCAGCTACCTGGCAAGTTCCTCAATTACATGACCTTAGGATTTTTTTTTTAAGCCGTACCTCATTGCTTGTGGGGTCTTAAATTCCCTGCCCAGTGATCGAACCTGGGCCCCCTACAGTGAAAGAGTGGAATCTTAAATTCCTGGATCTCCAGGGAATTCCCATCCTTCCGATGTTTTTGTATTTCAATATAGAATAATTCACAAGATTACAACTGAAAGCACTTTTATTGATTACCTATTGTTACAGTAAGCCTGGGGTGCTTTGTATCTTCACATAACCATTTATCCATTCACTCATTTAACAGAAATGTGTCAGGCACCTTTCTAAGTACAGCTTTTCTTGGAGATAAGGGGAGATGGCTGGAAGAGGGAGAAACTGGAAGCCAATCGACTCCAAATAATTACAAAGGCAAACTCTCCAAAGATGCTGGCCTTGTTTATGATTCTGCCTATAAAGGAAAATCATTCTCAGGTGTAATCATACAGACCACCTGCTGGCCCTTTACCTATGATTCACCCCTCAAATTAGAGTAGATCAAGGAATTCGTGAAACTCTGCATATGAGTTAATATATTATCTGGCTTCTCCTTTCTCTGGGAAGGTGTGAGGAGAGTGTAGATGAGAAACCGCGATGGGTCCATAGACATTGGCCTTTCTGCTGGCCTCCATGGTGGGCGCTTTCCAGCTGAGCCCTAAAGTCAGGAAAATAACCCCTTAACTATAAGTCTAATTTTTTTTTTCAGTTCATACAAAGGCAGAATCTAGGAGATTTTTCCAAAATGTTGTTCCAATTGCTTTTGGTTAGTTTAGCAGAGAGCTCGGAATGTCTGTGCTTCGGGCAAATGTTTTCTCTGTCTGTTAGCAATGTTATAAAGAGGAGAGCAGACACGTGAGTCAGGGAGTGCTGCTGATACTTGGGAGCGGATCTTAGGCAGGTTTTTAGGTCTCGTTATCTAAAATCGAGAAACCCAAGTTGCTGTGTTACCGCTCCCGTGACTGCCTTCAGTCTGCAGATTTCTGGCGAAGCGGCTCCCTTCCATGGCAGAGGGGCAGGGGAGGGAGAGGGCCTGAAGGAGGGGCACCGTCTCCCTTCAGCCCCATTCCCATCCTGTGCTTCAGCTTGCCATCAGAATTCTCGAAAGTCACATCCAGTCCCATAAGTAGGGGAAAGGATAAGCCTTAAGGAAGATAAGCACCCACTCAGAAATCAAATGGCCCTCCCAGTCTTTATCTTACCAGCTTCCGGGGACATCTGTCGAGAAGACCTAGAAAGGGCCAGTGCCCTTGGCGTGGGCGTGCGGGCTGCACGGGCGCTGGTCCCGGGCGCCGCCCGCGGCTGCGGCTGGCGGCCCGCGGCGGCCGGGGCCGAGCCCGGCTGAGCGCTGTCGCCCTGCAGGTGTCCCTGGTGCACCTCCTGAAGACCGTGCGGCTGCTGCGCCTCCTGCGCCTCCTGCAGAAGCTGGACCGCTACTCCCAGCACAGCACGATCGTCCTGACCCTGCTCATGTCCATGTTCGCCCTGCTGGCCCACTGGATGGCGTGCATCTGGTACGTCATTGGAAAAATGGAGAGGGAAGACAACAGCCTTCTGAAGTGGGAAGTTGGTAAGGGCTTGCTTTTGTCCCATTTTCCATTTTTAAGTGAAACGGAAGCCTGTCTGGAATTTGGAGAAGGTGAAAGATAAGCCTATAGATATTGATATCTGTATTCTGGCTGTCAAATAGTCTCATTTGGGGAGATGTGTGGAGAGGGACCATGATCCGAGTGATGGCTTTTGAGTGAGTTTTCTGAACAACCTTGCATTTTTTTTCAAAGAACAGTGGGTTAAGGTCTCAATGGTGAACTTTTAAAAATGACCAGCATGTGCATAGAAATGTTTAGATCTAAAGTCATGTGTGATATCATCTTGAAAAATCTGATGGAGGGCCAGTAACAGTAGCCCTCCATCAGATTGGCCAGTCACTACAATATTTTTAAATTATAAGAAAATGATCATTTGTATCTGAGATGGCAAGTGAATAATATAAAATTTTTACTATTTTCTCCTTTTTTAAAAAAAGAAAATGAAAACTATCATACTGTCTTTCCATATTTAGTATACTTTGAGAACTTGCAATGATAAAAAAGATGGGATATTTACAAATATAATTTGTAAGATTTTATGTCCCCGTAATCCATGGGAATTTAAGGGAGTTGTTCCAAGTGTTACATAATTCTGCATAAATGAATCTGAAATGATCCGCTCATGTGCATATTTTTAAACTTATATCAACCACAAGGACTTTATAGGAAATGAAAATTCTGAAGGCTATAACCCTCTATTTTAAAATATCTGTGTCCTTCTCACAGTCTTTCTTTTTAGAGAATTGTCACAGTACCTTATGTAGGGTATTTTTTCTTCCTAATCTGACATTTAATCAGAGAATCTGTTCCTTGGCTAGCTAGAAAATCCTTCATTTATCTTCTCCAAAAATCAATCTTGGGCTTTTGAAAGAAGCTCAGATCTTTGCACAGAGATAAAGCTGCAAGAGATTCCCAAGAAGAAAAAAAAATGCTCCGAGTTCTCACATGAGCACTGAGCAGCAGAGAGCGTTCAGAACATCCCTGAGTGGACTCTCATAAGTGCCGGTCCTCACCATAGGGCATGTGCAAAGCCTTCAACGGGCATCTCTGGAGAACGAGCTAGAGAACTTAAGAAAGCAAGCTCAAGGCAGTGAATCTCCTGCTGCTGCTGCTGCTGCTAAGTCGCTTCAGTCGTGTCCAACTCTGTGCGACCCCAAAGACAGCAGCCCACCAGGCTCTGTCCACGGGATTCTCTAGGCAAGAACACTGGAGTGGGTTGCCATTTCCTTCTCCACTGAATCTCCTGTCTAGGTTCTCAAAACTGATATCCCAGTTTTGTCCTGGAGCTACACAAAGAAACTGATGCATCTGATAATTTTCATCTCCGAATCATTTTCTTATGTTCTTTTCACAACATTTTTCTATACTTTGCTGTAGACATCCATTCTCAGAAATGAAGTAAAAAAGAGCAATAAAGTCATACAATGGAAGCAAAAAATCCTACCTAAAGAGAACAGGAGCTGGAAGAGAGAGAGGGAGAAAGAGAGGGACAGAGGGATGGGGAAAGAAGATTCGACTAAAAGGAGAATCAAAGTCTGGATTGTACCTGGATTAAAACATTTTCTGTCCTTCAATATTGTTTCCTTCTTTATAAGTTTGTCCAGAACGCTTCTTCATCACAGTCTCTAGCATGCTGCTAATGTGGTCCAGTGAATTACGGCACTAAATCTCTGCCTTTGTTGTGAATCCATATTAATTCTGATTTGTGACCAGTTACCTGATTGCCTTTTGGACCTGACCTAATTTCCCTCACTTATACAGTCAGGGCTTCCCTGGTGGCTCAGATATATTAATTCGCAAGGTTAGTCTAGTCTGAGTCTCCAGACAAGGAAACTCTGCTTACGCACACTCTCAAATTCAGCTGCAGGAGGAAAACTCTGCTTTTCATTTCCAACATACCAGTCCTGCTACAGACTGACGAATCAGCTTAATGTTTTTCTTCCAACAAATATGCACAAATATTTATTTTCCAAGAGACAAGGAGCCACCCCTTGAACTGCTTCTGCGTTGCCCCCACCACACCCACTCTGGGTCTGGGTATCACGGCTCAGCGTCATAAATGGGGCCTTGTAAGCTGGAAGTCAGTTCATGAAGAGAGTGTTGGCAAAATGCAGCGATGGGGAACCCTGGGCGGGGGCAGGGGCCTGTCCTTCCATCGTGACTCCAGCATCCACCAGCCGCGAGCTTTGTCGTGATTTTGTTCCCCTGCCTGGGCCTGCTTCCTCATCTACAACATGAGAAAACATGCTAATAACTTGAAAGGCTATTTCAGCTTCCACAATTTATGACTTTAATGGAAGAACAAATTCAGTTTTGTGTACTTAATATGTCTGTTTCCTATCATAGTTCGGTGCCCATATTAACCAGCAGAAGCAACCATCCAATGTCAACAGCTTTGAGGGGTGTGTCAGGAAGGGCATCTTACGATGACAGCATGTCAAGGCAATGATCTGTTTCACTAAGTTATGATTTTAAAAAATTACAGAGCATTTATCTTTAGAGAATTAGATTTCCTGTCCAAACACCTCTCGAGATGTGGTCAGGAAGGTAGCATGTTAATCATGTCTGTCAATATTGGGTTTTATAAGCTTGGCTGCGAGGACTTTGCCTTCTTCTAAAATTACTTGGATCGTTTGTTCCTTTGGAACATTTTCCAGCTGAGATTTGGACACAAATTAAATAATTATGACCTCTCCCACCTAATTTTATAATGAAGCAGCGGAGAGTCTAGGCTAATTTAGTTTCTACTCTGTAATTTGTCCACTAATAATATGCTTTACCTTTTCTAGTCCAATTACCATGAATCAGAAAATTCAACACACACATAAAACCTGATTAGAGAACACAGTGTTCTTTATGTTTTGACTAATATCAGATGTACAGAACAGATTCATCTTCCCAAGGAATGAAGTGAAACTTCCTTTCTCATCACTGTTAATGTCCTTGAAATAATTTTTTCCCTTTTGTCCTTGACAGGCATGCTTCCTGAAAGAGTTCCTATATTTTGCACCAGACCTAACTGAAGCTAACCTTTAAAAAACATTTCATAATGTCCCTTCTTTATAGCATGACTTCTCTGGTGGCTCAGACGGTAAAGCGTCTGTCTACAATGCGGGAGACCTGGGTTTGATCCCTGGATTGGGAAGATCCCCTGGAGAAGGAAATGCCAATCCACTCCAGTACTATTGCCTGGAAAATCCCATGGACAGAGGAGCCTGGTAGGCTACAGTCCATGGGGTTGCAAAGAGTCGGACAGGACTGAGCGACTTCACTTTTCTTTATAGTATATCTATTTTTGTCAGGAAGAATTAATACTCCTAAGGTCAACTCTATCAGAGGCAAGTTATAAGCTGATTTTCCTCGTGTTCTGTTTAACTTCATATTTTTATGTGCTCTTATACCATAAGCTACAGTCCTTGGGGTTGCAAAGAGTTGGACACGACTAAGCGACTTCACTTCACTTCACTTCACATACCATATTTTAAGGAATTTGAGATTTGGCTTATTGTTTCGTGAAATTTTAGGCTGGGAAGGAACTTAGTCCAGCTCTTCGACTTTATGGTGAGAAATCCAGCTCCAGGTTCACAAACTCTTCCGTGGAAGGGGCTTTTCTCAACTGTGCTCACCCCTGCTTCCTTACTGGGATGTACGATTCCTGGTGTATGGACATGTGGAAAAAGAGGTTTTGAACGAATCAGTATTCAAGGTCATTTCATTACTAAGTGACAGTCAAGAGACAAGAGCCTGGGCCCCTCCCCCCTCGTGCTGCCGTTTAGTCGCCAGGGTGTCCAGCTCTCCACGACCCTGGGGGCTGTGGCCATCCAGGCTCCCCTGTCCCTGGGACTCTGGAACACTGAACATTCCACAAATACTGGAGTGGGTGGCCGTGCCCTCCTCTAGGGTCTCCCACGTCTCCCACATCTCCTGCACTGACGGACGGGTTCTGTACCATGAGTGCCACGTGGGAGCTCATAGACCCAATTCACTCAGAAACTAATACAACATTATAAATCAAAAATACTCCAATAAAAAATTAACTTAAAAAATTGAATCCAGTGAAGAGGTGACATTTCTGTATCAGTGATGATTCTTGATTGCAAGCAGAGATAGAAAAAGAATTGGTTAGTAGGACATGCAGACTCAGAAATAGAAAGATGGAAAATAAGACTTGGGAGAAGAATGTGAGCCAAGGTATCCCGGATGCCCCAGTGCAGGAGGCTCATTGCTGACATTTCGCAAAGATGGCCTGGATGTGTGTCTGCCTTTGCAGATGCCATGAGCGAGAGTCCTGACCTTCTGTTCATCTGGGATTCACAGTCCCTGAAAGGAGAATCTGATTGGCCGAGCTTCTATCAGATGCTCAGACATGCACTGCAGGCAGGTGGGGGGCGGTGTGGGGGGAGCCCCACCAGCGACCTTACACCTTCATGGTTAGAAGTGGGGCCCTCTCTCTCTCTATTACTATACACAATGGAGAGGATCGCCTTCTCATAGGATTTTAGACAGCCCCCACTCAAAAAAAATATGTCTCATACAATAACATCTTTCCGTTCAGGTCAATTCAGTTGCTCAGTCATGTCCGACTCTTTGTGACCCCATGAATAGCAGCACGCCAGGCCTCCCTGTCCATCACCAACTCCTGGAGTTCACTCAGACTCACGTCCATCGAGTCAGTGATGCCATCCAGCCATCTCATCCTTGGTCATCCCCTTCTCCTCCTGCCCCCAATCCCTCCCAGCATCAGAGTCTTTTCCAGTGAGTCAACTCTTCACATGAGGTGGCCAAAGTACTGGAGTTTCAGCTTCAGCATCATTCCTTCCAAAGAAATCCCAGGGCTGATCTCCTTCAGAATGGATTGGTTGCATCTCCTTGCAGTCCAAGGGACTCTCAAGAGTCTTCTCCAACACCACAGTTCAAAAGCATCAATTCTTTGGNTGCGTGATGAGCACACACAAGGAAAGAGGGAGCCTCAGAGCAGTGCAGCCCCTGGAAGAAGAACCTCCCTAACGTGTGTAGTGAGCTCAACTCCGTATATTATTGGGAAACATCCAGTCCTGGGCTCTGCATGGATGGTGAACACACAGAAGTAAAGCGGGAGCCTCAGAGGAGTGCAGCCCCTGGAAGAATAAACTCCTGAACGTGTGTAGAGAGCTGAATTCAGTGTATCAGATCCGCAACCTGGAGTTCTGGGCTCTGCCTGTGTGGTGAGAACACACAAGGGAAGCGAGAACCGCAGAGGAGTGCAGCCCCTGGAAGAAGAAACGCCTCAACGTGCATAGAGAGCTGAACTCCATCTATCACATCTGCAGTCTCCAGTTCTGGGCTCTGCCTGCGTTGTGAGCACACACAAGGGAAGAGGGAGCCTCAGAGGAGTGCAACCCCTGGAAGAAGAAACACCTCAACGTGTGTGGAGAGCTGAACTCCGGGTATCTGCTCCGCAATCGCCAGTCCTGGGCTATGCCTGCGTGGTGAGCACACACAAGGGAAGAGTGAACCTCAGAGGAGTGCAGCCCGTGGAAGAGGAACCTCCTCAACGTGTGAAGAGAGCTGACTCCGTGTATCAGGTCCGCAAACACAGGTCCTGGGCTCTGCTTGCGTGGTGAGCACACACAAGGGAAGAGGCAGTCTTAGAGGAGTGCAGCCCCTGGAAGAAGAAACTCGTCAACGAGAGTAGGCGAGGTGAATTCCGTGTATCAGATCCGCAACCTAGGGTCCTAGGCTCTTACTGCGTGGTGAGCACACACAAGGGAAGCAGGAGCCTCCGAGGAGTGCAGCCCAAGGAAGATGACTCTCTTCAAGGAGAGTAGAGGTGAACACCATGTATCAGATTCACAACCTCCAGTCCTGGGCTCTGCGAGCGTGGTGAGCACACACAAGGGAACAGGGAGCATCAGGGCCGTGCAGCCCAAGGAAGATGACTCTCTTCACGAGAATAGAGGTGAACACCATGTACCAGATTCGCAACCTCCAGTCCTGTGCTCTGCGAGCGTGGTGACCACACACAAGGGAAGCGGGAGTCTCCGAGGAGTGCAGCCCCTGGAAGAACACTCTCCTCAACGTGTGTAGAGAGCTGACCTCCATGTATCAGATCCGCAACATCCAGTCCTGCGCTGTGCATGCGTGCTGAGCACAAAGAAGGGAAGAGGCAGCATCAGAGGAGTGCAGCCCCTGGAAAAAGAAACTCCTGAACGAGAGTAAAGCTGAACACCATGTACCAGAATCGCAACCTCCAGTTCTGGGGACTTCCTGCGTGGTGGGCACACACAAGGGAAGGGCTAGCCTCAGAGGAGGGCAGACCCGGGAAGAAGAAAGTCCTAAACGTGTGTAGAGAGCAGAACTCCGTGTATCACATCTGCAATCTCCAGTCCTGGGCTCTGCCTTCCCGATGAGCACACACAAGGGAAGAGGGAGCCTCAGAGCAGTGCAGCCCCTGGAAGGAGAAACTTCTCAACGTGTGTAGAGCGCTGAATTCCGTGTATCAGATCCGCAACCTCCAGTCCTGGGCTCTGCCTGCCTGGTGAGCACACACAAGGGAAGAGGG
>SJYV01033365.1:0-14373 GCA_006410875.1 Neotragus pygmaeus
TGAAGAAAGCTGAGTGCCGAAGAATTGATGCTTTTGAACTGTGGTGTTGGAGAAGACTCTTGAGAGACCCTTGGACTGCAAGGAGATCCAACCAGTCCATTCTGAAGGAGATTAGCCCTGGGTTTTCTTTGGAAGGAATGATATTAAAGCTGAAACTCCAGTACTTTGGCCACCTCATGTGAAGAGTTGACTCACTGGAAAAGACTCTGATGCTGGGAGGGATTGGGGGCAGGAGGTGAAGGGGACGACTGAGGATGAGATTGCTGGATGGCATCACCGACTCGATGGACGTGAGTCTGAGTGAACTCCGGGAGTTGGTGATGGACAGGGAGGCCTGCAGTGCTGCAATTCATGGGGTCGCAAAGAGTCGGACATGACCGAGCAACTGAACTGAACTGAACTGAATGACTAATGATGCTAAGCACCTTTTCATGTTTATGGGCCATTTGTAAATCTTCTTTGGACAAATATCTATTTAATGAATTTTAAATTTCATTTAACATTGAATAGCCATGTCTGGTCAGTGGCTAGAGTATTAGTAAGATGGCCAGGATTACCTCTGGCCTCTTACCTTTGCTCAAGGTCAGGCGGGGATGGTCTAAGTGACTGGAGGTTCAACCCAGCTTCATACCTCACTCTGGATGCTCCAGATGGAATAAGGAGTGAGGCAGCAAGGAGAGAGGCATAGGAAATTGGTGCAACACCTGGAAGGAGGATGTACTTGGCACAGAGCTTGGCTCTCAAAACTTTCTGCTGATGATGAAAGCAACTCATGTTTATTGAGTGCTTACAAGGTGCCAGGAACCATGGTTTATAGCCATGGTCTCATTTAGTCATTAAAACAATCCTATGAAGTAGATTCTATTGTCTCCATTTTACAAATAAGGACACCTTTTTAGACAGGTCTGGTAAGCAGGTCTTAGTAATTGTACTCACCATAAAATTCTCCACTCCATTTCAACTTTAGAAATGTCTTTTCTTCATCTAGTTTAATTGTAACAATGATCTGACAGTTCTCAATAGGGATGCTAAGTGTTATTCAGGCTTCCATCATTATGTTCGGCATATACTGTACAATTCTGTATCTGCTAACCTATCTCACAGGGACATGATGAGAATTAGATGGTTTTTGTAGCAGCAAAATATTAGCACTAAATGAAAATCTGAACTCCTGATTTTGTGCATTATGGGTCAGATTTTATCTTTTTTCGTGTGTTCATCTACACCCCCCTCCTCTGAATTGGCTCAACAACTATGTGATGAAAATTGACTGTGTGCCAGATGCTGTCCTAGCTGTAGAGAGACAGCAGCAGCTATAACAGCCATGAATCCTGACCTAATGAAGCTGAAAAGATATATTAAAGAAATATGTGGTTTGAAAAGTACACAAGCTCCAATAAGTTTCTGTCACATGGATGCCTTGTTGCAGTGTCTATTTTATAATGAACCTTATCTTTGCAGCAGAAGTACCCTTAAATGACACTCTCTGCCTACTAAGAAATTCTTAGTCTGAACATGATAGCTTTTCAAATGGCTTAAAATCCACGCATTTGGCAGAACTCTTCTATCGTAGCTGCTTCTAGGGAAGTAGCACCCAGCTCCCAGGCACCGCCAGCTGCTGAGGAACAAAAAGGAACTATTAAAGCTTACCTCCAGCTCCGCAGGGCCGTCCCAGACTCCCGTGCATGACAAAGGAGAACAACACAGCCAGTCACCAGAGAACTTCTCTTGCCTGAAGTGTGCCATGATTCCCCAATCTTTCACCACTACCCACCCCTGACCCCTATTTTCAGGTAGATAAAACAGAAACGATGAGGCTGTTCAGATGATTCGTGTGGGTGGCTACTGTGCTGACTGGGGCAATAAGGCTGCAGAACACTGCTCCCTCTTAAAGAGTTCACATTTTATTCACAGCTATAAATAACAATTTAGTTCTTAAAACACTGCATTTCCACACTATATTGTACAAAACAGTAAAGCTCAAGTTCTCCGGTACATGGGTTGCTTCTGACAATAGAACTCAGTAGCCACACTTTGAGGGCTGGCCTCTGTCTGACCTTCTCTCCCTGTACCTTGCCTCCAGGATGAGTAAGCAGGGCAAATGGTATGAATTAACTTGACTGGCACAGCCTAAAATGAAAGGTCTAACTCAACTATTTCCAGTCTTAAGCTCATGATTTCCTGTGTCTTACCCAGCCTCTCCTACCAAAGTAGTCAACCCGAGTTAACTGAAAGAAATCATGGGCCTAATAAACTCACCAACAGTACAGCTCAGTATCTGTTGGCCAAGTCGTGTTTCCTAATTTGAAACATCAGTCACGTACAACCAGGGAGTCACAGCAGCAAAAACGACACTTTTGCCTTATCTTACTAAGAGAACTAATGGAGACTAGGAGAAGGCCTTCCCTCACCCCNGTACAGCTCAGTATCATTTGGCCAAGTCGTGTTTCCTAATTTGAAACATCAGTCACGTACAACCAGGGAGTCACAGCAGCAAAAACGACACTTTTGCCTTATCTTACTAAGAGAACTAATGGAGACTAGGAGAAGGCCTTCCCTCACCCCCACTTCCTTCAGTGGTGTGGGTAGAGAGAAGGATTCCAAGTGCATCGATAAGAACAACACTGAAATTCAGTTCGTGGATTTTATATGATACTGACCACCGGTTACCTTAAAGCCTGAGAGCAAGTACAAAAGAATATTGAGGGAGGGTGCAATAAATCCAGCTAGGGATAGAAATAGCCATCCTTGGTTATGGGAAGGCTAACGAAAATTCATCCAGTAAACATCCTAAGATTACCCACAGTATTCATTATCTATGTGTTCATAAACATCCTTGTGAAGTGCAAGTGACTAAAGCACTCCAGGCCAAGGATAAAAATTTTCCAAATGGGATGATGCTGTTTCAATGGCTTAGAGTATACCAAACAGCTCCAGTGAATTCCTAAACTTTACAGTCACAAAGTGAGTTTTTTTCTTNTAAACATCCTTGTGAAGTGCAAGTGACTAAAGCACTCCAGGCCAAGGATAAAAATTTTCCAAATGGGATGATGCTGTTTCAATGGCTTAGAGTATACCAAACAGCTCCAGTGAATTCCTAAACTTTACAGTCACAAAGTGAGTTTTTTTCTTGGGGTAGTAAAAAGGCAGCAAAAATTGGGAGAAATGAAGACTATAATACATAATAGATCACTAAGTTAGGTTACACTGGAGTACAGCAAAACCAAGGACANTTCTTCATATGCACTAGATTATTTTATGCTAGAATTCAAAAAACTCAGAAACCATGTGCTCCACTAATATAGTTTAAACACACAGTTGGGGATGGGTCTATATATTTTATTTTTCTGGATCTTATATTTATCTGGATCTTTTTCCTTTCAAGCCTCTCTTTAGCTCCTTTTTCCTTGTGTGTGATCAAAATTTATTCTGTTCAGAATTTTGAGGCAAAACCTTTGCAGTTCTCTTAACTTGGTGGTGATTATTGCTCAATAACGTTCACTTCCCTCCATCTCTTGTTGGATATAGCTTCTATTTTTTTTTCTTACAAAGAGGTTATACATTTCTGCCATCTGTTTTGCCCTATGTGAATCACATCAAACATGTCTGTGGGAGATTATGGTTCATCTTTTCTGACATCTGGGGAGCAATCCAAAGCTAAGTAGACAAATACAACACTGAGTTCTTTGAGTGAGGGGCTTGAAAATTCTATTTGATGATTTTATTTCCTCTGCAAAGCACTAAAAAAATAACAATACTTATCCATATCTGTTTCTTATAACCATTTCAGGGATTCATTAGATCATGTATGTAATGGGCTAAAAGCTCTTCACAGAAAAGCCCTCTAGGTTCTTAATACCAGATTTTATCCTTTGTCACCTTTTACTGAAGCTAGGATAGTTAATTTTTTTTTTAATTTCAAAAGATAGCAGTGATAAAGAGAGGGTGCCACAGACTTGTTCTTAAAAGTTCAGCATAAAACAGCAGGCATTTGGCCAATATTATTTTTCTTCACTGTGGGATTTTTCTCCAATAAATACCTCTAAAGTACCCTGCAGCTGTGTGCTTACCTGCAGGTTTCAACTCAGTGTGAAGGATTCTGCACTAATTTGAGTCTTTACAAAAGGTTTAACTCTCCAATTTAAGGCACCCAAATTCCATATACATTCAGTGTATCCAACTATGTGCTACATGGGAAAGTATAGCAGTGCTACATTATAATTCTTTATAAAATAAAATCTGCCATAAATTACTGGGGCTATAAGAATGTGTGCATTTATTCTCAGTCGCTTCAGTAGTGTCCAACTCTTTGCAATGATATGGACTGTAGCCTGCCAGGTTCCTCTGTCCATGGAATTCTCTAGGCAAGAATACTGGAGTAAGTTGTCTTGCCCTCCTCCAGGAAATCTTCTCAACCCAAGGATGGAACCCACATCTCCTGTATCTCCAGCATTGCAGGCGGATCTTTACTGCTGAGCCACTGGGGGAGCCTGGGGCTATAAGAATACATACATAAAACACAATAGAGTCACAAATTCCAGTCAGGAAGAGTTCCAATAAATAATTTTTGAACACCTAGCCTAGCACTGTCCTTGAAATAAAACAGGTGCAAAATAAATGTTCAATAAAGTGATTATTAAAAAAGACAGCTCTGCTTTAACACACAAAGCTGGTTCTAGTGACTTGAGGTCTTCCTTCTGCCCTTGGAGAGAAAGAAGTGAGTAGTACTGAAGCAGGATTTCAGTTCCCTGACCAGGAATGGGACCTGAATGCTGCTGCTGCTATCGCTTCAGTCGTGTCCGACTTTGTGCGACCCCATAGACAGGCAGCCCACCAGGCTCCCCCATCCCTGGGATTCTCCAGGCAAGGACACTGGAGTGGGTTGCCATTTCCTTCTCCAATACATGAAAATGAAAAGTGAAAGGGAAGTCACTCAGACATGTCGGACTCTTTGTGACCCCATGGGCTGCAGTCTACCAGGCTCCTCCACCCATGGGATTTTCCAGGCAAGAGTACTGGAGTGGGTTGCCATTGCCTTCTCTGGGACCTGAATAGCTGGGATGAAAACCAGGAATCTTAGCTGTTAATCCACCAGGAACTAGAGGCTGGAAGCAAAGTTGTCCTGGCTTTTGCCCCATTTGAGAGAAAGAAAGTTTCAAAGAAGCAAAAACTATAAAAAAAAAATTGCAAATTTTATTATTATTAGCACAGCACGGGTTGGAGAGCACACAGAAAAGCAGTTTATTTATTTAAGAGAGAAGCCAGACAGGAATACACACTTAAAAAAAAAAGGATGTCCTCTCTAGAGAAGAGTAGTACAGTAAACAGGCAGTTAAGTAATTTATTTGCCCTGCTTTGGCCAATTATCTGAATTATTTTCCCACATTTGGCCTGCCCTAAGACTCTCCATATGCATGCCCATCTTTTTGCCAAAATGGATTGCAGCACAGAGGTTAATAGGAGGTATGACAACACTTACTATGGGGTGATGGTGGCATCCCCTTCCTGTTTTAACTTCCAAGGAGACTTCCTGTGTTCCTGTGTATGCGTAGTCAGGGAGGTTTCTCTGACTTCAGCAGTAGTAGACGTGGCCATCTTATCACTTTACTCCAGTAAAGTTCAACTCCTGCTACTACTTTTGTCCTTAGAGTATCTAAAGAAAACAAAGCTTCAGTTACTCCACGTGGCAAGCTCCAGCTGCTCAGACTAGAGGGGCATCTACCTCCCACCTCACTTTTTCATGAATTCTCTCAGTCAGGAACCATAATAGATTTCTAACTCCCTCATGTCAATTTAGAAAAAAGAGAAGCTGCTTTATTAATCAGTGGGCCATCAACATAAGAGATAAATACACCCTTGGAGATCTGTGATCTTTTTCCTTCTCTGTAGTCATCATGGCCTTTGGTACCTTTAATTTATTATCCTTAAATTTCCCAAACCCATGTTTCATAATGGCTAACGTTTTTGCACTATTTTTTTTTTTTCTGCAGTGGAATTAATAGACTGATTTAATCTTTCGATTTAAGGATAGCATCAATAGTAGAATTTAGTTAATTTGAGGCTCTACAGCTACTATTAAAAGCTGAAGAAAGGGGAAAGAAATACAACCATATGATTGAAATGCTATTGAATAACAGCCACATTATTGAAAGGATATTGCATTTTTCAAATAAAGTAATCATAAATAATAATCCATCTTTAGGTTTTGTTATTTATTTGTGTAAAGTAGAATTATGTAAAATTTCTAACTTTTTTCTAATATTTTTCAAAGATAAATGTTACTAGCCAACATACTGCACACACCCAAACAATGTAAGGACTAGATATTTTAAAAGGTAGTACTGTTTTCACTTTTTATATAACTTTCATTTTGTTCACATCTCCATAGTATTGTCATGCTGCTTTCCAAAACAGTTATACTATTTCATATCCCTAACAATAATGTGATAGATCTTTGTGAATATTCCATACAGTCATTCATTTTTATTTTAGTCCTTCTAACTGGTGCAGTATTATCTCACTGTGGTTTTATCTTTCCCTAATAAATAATGATGTTGAGTACCTATTTCAACATCGTGGGATTGGAGTTTCATTCATAGGGAGATGTTGTTAAGAACTATGAAGTTAGCCTGTCACAGTTTCATAAATGCTGGAAAAAGATAAGACAGCTTTATTATTCACAACACAGCAAGCATACTAATCATTAGCATATTTATATATTTTTCCCTTGGACACAAGTCCCATGAATGTGGAGTTATTAGGCTCATATGGATATCTGCATATATAGTGGGTTGTGTTATTTGAAAGGTAAGTTGAATTTAGGGAAGTTACTTATTATTTGGTGGCCGATAAATATATCTGATCTGTACTCTAAGGGAGATATTACCTTTATTATCCTGAAGAGCAATCAAGCCCACTCTTTGCTTTAGAGAGAGACACTAACTTCCAAGGCTGTCAACAATTCTTCCCTATCCTCTAAAGATAGGGGTGAGGGTGTGGGGAGGGGGGGCACTGTCTCAATCTTCCAAAACTGCTATACAAACATTCTTGAAGAAATCAGAAACAAGGAGCAGTAAGCATTTCTGTTCAAAAAATGTACAAATATGGGAAAAATTTATGGAAAATTAATTTTTACAGATTGCTAAATAAAAATTCAATTACTTTAGTAGAATTGTTTTCCAGATCATAGATTTCTTTTTGAATATACTTTGGTGTGAAGTTTTTCCATTTTATTTAATTTGTTGACTTCATTGGCATTGTTTATCACAATATTCACTTATCCTTTTAATAACCATAGAATTGTTATGTTGAGTAAACTTTGAACTTTTCTCTCTATATTTCCTGGGATTCCCCAGTGACTCAGCAGTAAAGAATCTGCCTGCAATGAAAAAGACTCAGGTTCAGTCCCTGGGTCAGGAAGATCCCCTGATGGAAGTCATGACAAACTACTCCAATATTCTTGCCTAAAGAATCTCATGGACAGAGAAGTCTGGTAAGCCACAGTCCATAGCATAGCAAAGAGTTGGACATGACTGAAACAACTGAGCTTGCATGCACACTTGATATTTCCTATGAATATAGAGAATCCCAGATCAATGAATGTTGCTCCCTTTAATGAAGTGCATATGATGTCATGTGCAATCAACTCAAATAGGGTCCTTCAGATCTCATTTTGTAGCTAAGCAATACCACTTCTCAAGCCATTGTGTTTGGCTCTGTTTTACCTACAAGGAAGATGATAGGGGAAGACTTAAGATGGTGTTTCTCACTAATGCCTCTGAAGATAAATACAACCCTCTTCTCAGGAGATTCAAGGTAGCAAAGGCAACACTTATTGAAGACAATTGTAGAGCATAAATCTGTGGGAGTCTGACACTAATATCATCCTCTCCCTCTTAGTCTTTCTCCCCACTTCTCTTCAACTCACCTTAACCATCACCTCCAAATTTTCTGTTTCATGTTCATTGTAATTGGATTAAAAATTTAGCATGAAATAGTCGTTATTTTTAGTTTTCTTTTTTCAAATCTTTCCATTAAAATTAATTCTTTATTACATTGGAGGAAATATATGTCTTCATCTGACAAGGAAAAAATATATATATGCAATATTTGACAAGACAAACATTGATGTATATTCTTGATAATACAGGAAATAATTCATTGACATATCCTTGATAATAACTGAGAGAAATCTAATTCTAAATATTTTAAACAAGCATAAAATAGCTATTGGAAGTATAAGTGAATATTTGACAATTAAAAGTAGAATTTTAATTCTATTTTCAATATGGCCCTTTGTTATTTTAAATAATTTTTAATTATTTAAATATTTAAAAAATATTTAAACACTTTAAATAACAAAGGTCTGTATAGTCAAAACTATGGTTTTTCCAGTAATCATGTATGGATGTGAGAGTTGGGCCATAAAGAAGGCTGAGCATCAAAGAATTGTTGCTTTTGAACTGTGGTGTTGGAGAAGACTCTTGAGAGTCCCTTGGATTGCAAGGAGAGACAACCAGTCAATCCTAAAGGAAGTCAGTCCTGAATATCCACTGGAAGGACATATGCTTAAACCAAAGCTGCAATACTTTGGCCACCTGATGTGAAGAGCCAACTCATTGGAAAAGACCCTGATGCTTGTGAAGATTGAAAGCAGGAAGAGAAGGTGATGAGAGAGGACAGGATGGTTGGATGACATCATCAAAGCAGTGGACATGAGTTTGAACAAGCTCCGGGAGATGGTAAAGGACAAGGAAACCTGGCATATTGCAGTCCATGGGGTCGCAAAGAGTCAGACAACTGAGCGGCTGAACAACAACAAAAATAGAATACATAAATTAAAGTTTAAAATGTATAAATTTAACTGGGCCTCAGCAACCTGAATAATGTCATTACTTTCTACAATTTTTACCTGTGTGAATAATTTAAATTTTGTCCTCACTGAAGATTGACTCCTCTCACATGTAAAAATAATCCTCTCTGAGAGGGTTTCAACTTCATATCTCACAGTATCTACCTACAAGATTGACTTATCGGCTGTTTATTCCTCAAATCCAAAATTAATAGAAAATTCAATGATAAGGTAGTATGATTCCATAGAAAGCTGGTGAGAGTCATTCTTGAAAGCAAAGAAGAGTCTCATATTATGGGAACCCATTAGCATAGGCATCAAGCTTAGGCAGATAGCATACATATAATATTGGTTTCTGAAACCAAGTTTAAACAATATATATAATGCTTATTCTATATGGCATATAAAAAAAAAATAGAATTGCTTGTCTGGCAATTCCTCTACCCTCAATTCTACACGCATTAATTCCAAGTACATTTAATTTAGTATATATAGTTTTTCCTAAAAATACTTGTAAGTCAGATTTTACTTCATATTTGTTACCATGGGAATATTTTTTTCTTTTTTCCATCATGATAGTCGTACAAATATGAGAATAATCACTGATATCTATGATGTTTTGTTACATTAATATGAAAAACATATTATGCAAAATTGATGTTGATACCTTTAAAGAATATGTTGCCTAAAATTGACTCTAGCTCTCAGATGCATTGATATTTTGGTTGGCCTGCACAATCTTAGTTTTTTTTTGTTGTTGTTGTTGTTAGGAAATCCTGATTGTCTGGCTTCAGTTGAATTACAGAAATACATGGCAATACAAAGCTGGAAGGAAATAGCACTTGCCCTCTTTCTTCTATTACCATCCCTACTCATCTAGCACCACTCTCATGTGGGACTAATTAACACTGTCAAACAACTGATACTGTTAATCCTGGCTAACTGGAACAATGGACATGAGAATGCTTAGCTCTCTTTCTGTTGAACATAAATCCCAAACGTGGCACTTCTATTCATTACCTTCATTTGTTTACAGAACTATAAATTCCTTAAGCGCATATGTCATGTGGATTATCCACATTGTTTAATCTATTGGTCATAAGAATAAAATTCCTTGAAACATTTGGTAAGTTATATTTTGAGTTTTTCTTTCTGGGTATTGTTCATTCAGATGCAAAGGTATTATGAGTTTTAACTTCATCTAGAGATGCCTGATCCTGCCTCCTCCTTAGCACTTGTGTAGGACGTAAATCATAATCTGAGATAATAACCTGGAGCTGATATTCATCCTATTATAATATTTCATAATGATTTTTCTTTAAAGCTTTAAGAAGACAGAAAAGTAATTGCTTAGAGTTGTTGTGCAGTTGCTCAGTCATGTCCAACTCTTTGTGACTCCGTGGCCTGCAGCACACCAGACTTCCCTGTCTTTCACTATCTCCCGAGTTTTCTCAAGCTCATGTTCATTGAGTCAGTGATGCCATCCAACTGTCTCATCCTCTGTTGCCCACTTCTCCTGCCCTCAATCTTTCCCAGGATCAGGGTCCTTTCCAATGAGTTAGCTCCTCACATCCCATGGCCAAATTAGCTAAGCTAAAAACTGTTTCCAATAAAAGCTGAAATTCCTTTTGGTTAACAAATTATTTGAACTATGTGCTACAGCTGCATATTTTGTAGAAGAGTTGAAAGATGGATGGTAAAAATAGACATATTGGATTTAATTGAAGTGTATATGCATGAATGTGTGTTTCCTAGGTTGCTATTTATATAATTTAATTTCAGAGTGATAGGCATCAACATTTTTAACCACAGTATTTTAAGTTTGAAATTAAAATAACTAGCTAAGTGCAACAAAATAAATGAACAAACAAACAAAAATTTAAAATAAATTAAAGCCTCTCCTTCTTTATGCTGTATGATAATATTGATATTATTATCACAATCTTTAATCATGGTCATGTCTATAATTATATCTATATATAGATACATTTGTACTCTTCTATCTGTTCTAATAGCTCTAACTGTTCTACTGTTTTCCAGACTTTTAAAATTATTACAATAAAATAAGATCAATTTCTAATTAATTTACCCAATTTGAAATTTGAATAGATCAAGAGTAGGCAAACTTGACTGGCCTTCTTCCTTATTTTGTTAACAAAATTTTATTGGAAAACAGCCATGCCTGCTCACCTACATATTGCCTATGACTGCTGTCACAGAATAGCCATAGAGTGAAGCAATTGTAAGAGAGAACACAAGCCCAAACTATAAAAAAATTACTAACTGGTGCTTTAGAGAAAAAGTTTAACTCTTGTAATACACAATACTGAGGAAAGAAAAATTATGTTTAGGTGTAAGGTAGTTTCAAATATAAAACCATATATATGCACTTTGTTTTTCACTATAGTTTGTGTGCCAAAGTGATTTTAAGTGAACAAGTTCATATTATTAATAACAAATACGTTCATATTATTAATACCAAATAATTTTTAGTATTTGTTTACTTATTTATCTTACAGAACGCTTAATATAAAATAGTTCCCTATAGCTTTCCCGCTTTTATTTTAAATAAACACGTTTGGAGCAATATTATATTAGTAATCAGGCTTCCCAGGTGGTACTAGTGGTTAAGAACCCACCTACCAAAACAGATTAGATGTAAGACATGCCAGTTTGATCCCTTTATCAGGAAGATCCCCTGGAGAAAGGCATGGCAACGCACTGCAGTATTCTTGCTTGGAGAATCTCATGAACAGAGGAGCCTAGTAAGCTATGGTTCATAGGGTCGCACAGGGTCGGACACGACTGACATGGCTTAGCAGGCANGATCCCTTTATCAGGAAGATCCCCTGGAGAAGGGCATGGCAACGCACTGCAGTATTCTTGCTTGGAGAATCCCATGAACAGAGGAGCCTAGTAAGCTATGGTTCATAGGGTCGCACAGGGTCGGACACGACTGACATGGCTTAGCAGGCACGACATATTAATAACCTCATAATTCAGTGTGCTTTTGAAATTTTTTTCTGTAAATGTCTTTAAACATCAAGGTACTAATGATCTCAATAAATCTTGAGAAACCTAGAGATTTATCTGTCTTCAAATCATATGCTGATATTATGAGAAGCCACCTATAATAAGAAATATAGCTGTTTTCCCTCTAATGTTAACAACCAACTACTCAGATGGTTCACATAACAATAACCTTATAAATCATCAAGTGAATGATTGCATAAAACTAACCATAATTATTGATTCTTAAGTTTAAAATATCCTTCCCATATTTTTTCATATACTACTCAGTGACATGTTTGCTCAAGTTGAAACTATTTTCTAACCATAATGGCATGAATCAAGTGCTGATTCAGGTATTTAAAAGGAAATCATTTCTAAATTTGATTGCAAAACCAAGTACAAATATCAATAGAAAGGTTAGGATTAAGTGCACTGGCATATTTAACTATTGTTTCATCACGTCCTTATAGTTGTGCATTAAAAAAGTGAGATGTGCTTTACCAATTTAGTTGTGAATGTATGCATTAAGATAATCAATAAGGGGAATAAAATAGTTGGTTTTAAGGTCATCTTTTTCTTTTTAAAGAAGCAAAATAAAGATTTTTATCCTTAAAGGATGAAGAGATTCTACATAATTATTTATGTGTTCATTTCTATTTATTTATATTATGTTGAAATAATTTAAAACAGATGGGAAATTTGCAAAGTCATAAAATTAGCACACTCTAATAGCAGACATTTTAAGCATGTACTTTAGTTTTTCAGAAAATGGCTGAGAAAAATATTTTGGAATAAATCCAATACAAATATATAAAGTTAAGAAATGTTTTGTTCTAGTTTTGTCATCCAAATAAAGATGCCCTGAATAAATCAAATAGCTGTACTCCTTGGGAAGATATATATTCTACGTGTCCAAATATAAGACAAGAGCTTTTTCCTCATAAATTTTACCTCAAGAAACAGAAAATCAACTTACATACCTCAACTTTGACTTACTTTATGTTAAAATAGATGAGCCATATTGTTCCATGCAAATATTAAGTTCTTTCTAAGCAATGATTTCTGTAGAGCCTGGAAAAACCCATGGACAGAGGAGCCTGATAGGCCTGCAGTCCATGGGGTCACTAAGGGTCAGACATAACTGAGCGACTTCACTTTCACTTTTCACTTTCATGCATTGGAGAAGGAAATGGCAACCCACTCCAGTGTTCTTGCCTGGAGAACCCCAGGGACAGGGGAGCCTGGTGGGCTGCTGTCTATGGGGTTGCAGAGTCGGACACAGCTGAAGTGACTTAGCAGCAACAGCAGCAGCAGCCTGTCAAGGTCACAGGTGTGGAACCCTATACCAAAGTTATAGGATAAAAATCTCTGGAAATGATCAAGTCCCATAGCAACTGTTGCCATGAGTCTNTGCAGAGTCGGACACAGCTGAAGTGACTTAGCAGCAACAGCAGCAGCAGCCTGTCAAGGTCACAGGTGTGGAACCCTATACCAAAGTTATAGGATAAAAATCTCTGGAAATGATCAAGTCCCATAGCAACTGTTGCCATGAGTCTCCTTATTTAAACTGGCCAATCCCCTGATCCCATATTAGGTAAAACACCCACCCTATTATCGACCCTGTATCATGGTAATCAATCACCTAATGTCACCATTCCCATAGGAATTCTCTCCATCTTGAGGCTAGCCTGCAAAAGTGTTCAACTCTCCCTTAAGCCAGCAAACTGATAGCATCTCCCACTCCTATAAACTTTATTCTCCTCTCATTCTGCTTCATGTCTGGAGATTCTTTTCCAGCCCGCACATGGACCATGAAAATTTCCATCTCTTGCTCCCATTCAATTGATTTTCCTCTGGCAATTATTTTTCTACCTTTAATATCAAAATTTTCTCCCTTTGTATACTTAATGATTGTTGTTGTTCAGTCACTAAGTCATGTTCTACTCCACGACCCCATGAACTGCAGCATGTCAGGCTTCCCTGTCCTTCACTATCTCCTGGAGTTTGACCAAACTCATCTCCATTGACTCCGTGATGCTCTCCAAATCATCTCATTCTCTGCCCCTCTCACACTCCCCCACTTCTCCTTCTGCCTTCAGTCTTCCCCAGAATCAGGGACTTTTCCAGGGACTGGCCAGTTTAAATCTGGAGACTCATGGCTCTTTTCATCAGGTGGCCAAAGTATTGAAGCTTCAGCTTCAGCACTAGTCTTTCCGATAAATATTCAGTGTTGATTTCCTTTAGGGTTGACTGGTTTGATTTCTTTGCCATCCAAGGAACTCTCAAGAGTCTTCTCCACACCGCAGTTCGAAAGCATCAATTTTCAGTGCTCAGTCTTTTTTATGGTCCAGTTCCACAGTTAATGATATACAGTGCTTATAATGTGTGGGGAACAATTTTAAACATTTTACATAAGTCACGATTCAATTAGTCCTCATTTAATCTTATAGTTTGAAGTGGCTGTGCTGTGCTAAATCGCTTCAGTCATGTCTGACTCTTTGCAACCCTAA
>SJYV01033366.1:0-17228 GCA_006410875.1 Neotragus pygmaeus
TACATCATTCATGCCCCCACCCACACGCATTTACTCATCAGATGCCTGTCGAGTGTCTTCCATGTGTAGACAAGGCGTGGAGTGATGAAGTCTTACTCCCCCATGAGCAGGACACTTGAAAGATGAGATGGAGAAATAGCAATAGGAACTGAGCATGATGCCTGCTGCCTCGGAGACAGATACTAGGTCCGTGGAGGCACGAGGGGCTGAGAAGTCTCGCAGATGGGGTGCTGCCTTCTCTGGGTCTGATCAGATGAGGGGAGTCACAGGTAGAATGGGGGGCTGTATGGAGGCCTTCCAGGGAGAGCACTCAGAACCCACAGGACCCCTTGGGTGTGAAAGAACACAGACGTATGAGGACCGTAAATCATCCCAGACTAAATGGTGGGGTCCGAGCATGAGTGGCTGGTGAAAGAAGCAGAAAATGAGCTCAGAGGGTTTGGCGGTGGCCCATCGTGAAGGGCCTTGGAGCCTGAGGGGCCTCTAAAGGGCTGTAAATAGGGGGAGGATGTGGTCTTTTCTAACTAGATAGGAGGAAGAGAAATATTAATAGTTAACATTTCTTGAGTGCCTAGCATGGAGCGTGTCACATGTATCATTTCCTTTCATCCTTCAACCAGCTTTGTGGGCTTTGTGTTTAAATAGTTACCCTCTCCAGTCCTAAGAGGCCTCATGAGCCGGTGGGTCATTGCAGAGTCAAGGCTTGCGGTTTTCACTGGTGTCCCGTGGTCACAGGGCTTAGCTTCTGCCCACATGTGGCTCAGATGGCAAAAAAGAAGGTTTAGTCACCCAGAGAGGTCCCTGCCTCTGTTCCAAACAGCTGCTTCCTGGAGTATCCGTTGTACCCAGAAATTTCAGAGTAGGGGGAGAATTATGTAAGAATAAAGCAGATGCTTTTTATAGTAGATGTGAACTTTGTCTAATTATAAGATAAATGTATGATGAAAGAAAAAAATGTTTTTTTTGATGGGCCTTAAGCTGGACCTCTCTTTTCCATGTCACCTTCTGCCCTTTCTGGAACATTTTGGTAGGAAGGTTTAAGAAGCTCAGGAAACCATTGTTCTGATCCCCCCAAAAGAAACGTCTAGTGAGGTTTCTGCAGGTGGGGACTGCCTCAGAGTAGTTGGGATCAGCCGAGGAGTGGGCCAGTTACCACGACTCCCCCAGTCCATCAGCTTTGTAAGTTCATCATCCTTTGGCATTGAATTCAATATAAATAATGACAGAAATGTAAATTTGAAGGGTTTTTTTTTTTATTAAGGCCATGATTCCTTTCCCCCCCATGTTATTAAAAATGTTTACTGGAGTATACCTGATTTACAGTGTTGTTAGTTTCAAATATATAGCAAAGTGAATCATTTATGCAGCCACACTTATATGTATGTATGTATATATATATGTATATATCTCCACTCTTTTTTGATTCTTTTCCCATCTAGGCCATTAAGGAGTATTGAGTAGAGTTCCCTGTGCTAAATATGCTATGTCTTATTATTAATATGTTAGATACAGTAGTGTGTATACATCAATCCCAATCTCCCAATTTACCCCTACTCTCACGGCCCCATGATAACTATGTTTGTTTTCTACATCTATAACTCTGTATCTGTTTTGCAGATAAGATCATTTGTACCATTTTTAAAATTCCACGTATAAGTGATATCATATTTGTCTTTGTCTGACTTGCTTCACTCAGTATGACACTCTCGAGGTCCATCCATGTTGAACCTGGTCTGGGGGCAGCACGGACAGAGCTGGCTGAGCCAGGACTGACTTGTTATTGACTCTAGGAGAGCTGAGTGTGAATTCTGAAATGTGAGAAATAGAAAGATTTGTAGAAGGTATTCCAGGCACTGACCTTTTGGGGCTAAAAGGTAAAAGAGTGTTTATGACCAGAGCCTGCACAGGGCAGAACAATGAAGCAGCTAAGACTTGCCTTCTGCATTCTCCTCGCATGATCTTCCCCTCTTTGCTATGTACCTCAGGCCAATTTGGAGCGCCCACTCCTGTCTCTCTCTTCACAGCCCTGCCCAAATCTGCTGTCTTCAGAAGCATCTGTGTCCTCTTCCCTGACTGTGACTCATGTGAGGTCTTCCTCTTAGACAACAAAGTTCATCAAGAGAGCCCTGTTACATGTCCGTGGTTGGTGTGGCTTACCCATCTCAGGAGGCAATGCCATTTTACTACCTATAGTGATATCTTGAATTTGCTCAAATCAAAACATAAATGTTAATGCAGAATGTTATCAATTGTTTGTAAGTAGTGTGATATTTTAGGCTTTTTTTACAAGTTGGTATGGAAAGTAATTGAGGGTGACGGGAACCTTGGTGGGGCTCCCAGATCTCCTCCTTCATCTGCCCGGAACTGACAAGTGTTGGGCTGCCTTGTAGCCACCCCCCATAGTCCGGATGAACCTTCAGGTAAATTCCTACCCTTAGCCAAGTTCCCATAAGCTTTGCTGGTTCTTTTCCAAGTCAGAACATTTTCCAAACATAAGCTCACTTGACTCGAGTCCTACTCAGAAAATCTTTATACAATTTGCACAACTTTCTTGGAAGGGAAAGAGGTACATTCTCTCAAAAACTTGAGGCAAGAAAGAAAGGAAAAATTAGGCCCAAACGATACTTTGTTTTCCATTTAGCTTGCTTCATTTAATTGATAATTTGATCTCCTGGTTCTTCTGTCACCAAAAGCCAAGTAGAAAAGAGCTTGTCTCTTCAACTCTGACAGATAGAAGGGTCCTGGGCATCTGAAGGGTTTGACTCAGAGAGCTGCTGCACCCTGCACTCTGAATGAGCCATCACCTAATCCAGAAAGTGTTGGGGCCTCCTGTGTGCTGACAGCGGAAGGGAGTTCTGTCCTAGAAGGCAGTTAGAAGAGCTGTGCCCTTGAGCCTTGAACACATAAGAGATAAGATGGCCAGGCTTGTGGCCGAGTACAGGATAAGGATGCTCTGCTGTGGGAGTTCTGCAAGGGCAGGGCAAGGCAGATTCCAGTGGCTGGAAAGAACTCGCACGCTTGGGCAGCAAATGTGCCCTGTCTTGTCTGACCCACACCTCCCCGGGCATGGCTCCCCGGGCATGGCCTCTCCGTGGGCCACTTGGCTTCTGAACGTGAGGCTGCTGGGCTGATAGTGGCGCTTCATAGGAGGAGCCCACGCAGGGTTGCCTGGTTACCTGTGAGAGCGGAGCGGAATTCATACTCAGCCGGGCCCTCTCAGGTCTGCGGCCTCATGGTGGCAGGAGCATCCGCCACTATTTTCAGTGTTCTCATGGCCACTCCTGGCCTGAGCTCTCTCTGATGAGCTCCCAAATGATTCTGAGATGCCAAGGCAGTGCCTGCTTCTCTGGCACCTGAGGCCTTGGGCTCCAGGAGAGTGTTCATCTGCTACAACCTGACTCAAGTCAGCTCTGCAGAGGAAATCAGAAGTAGCTGAAATAAAAGGGATGGTCTCTCTCCTCCTGGGCATGGGTGGTGAGGCACCTCCTGACCCAGGAGCAAGATCAGGCAGGACTGACTTTTCCTATATTAGTTCTCTGCCTTGCTCAGTGTTTGCTCAGATGATGATTTGTGGGTTTAATACATGTACCTGGAGCTCTGTTACTTTACCTGAGAATTCCACCCGAGCCTCCCTAGGACAGTTGTGTATTTGAACAGCAACATATATGTTTTAAAAGGGGTAATTTTAAAGTGAATTTACACCATCTATTGTTTTTCAAAGGGCTTATAGAATCTTTTAACAAGCCTACCTCTTTCATAAAATTTCCCCTGGTAACTGGAAATAAGTTCCTCTCCTTACTGTAATGTGCTCCTTTGTTGAGCTCACTCTTTTAAGCCTCCGTAAATAAATTGTGTATGGAGAAAGAAGGTCTTCTGTTTGAGTAAAAAGAGAAGTGGACCCACCATTGTGCGGGGCTGTACAGTGATGGTTCAGTATGCAGGCTCTGAGGCCATACCACCTAGGGCCAGGTGCTGACTCCGCCCCTCCTATCTGGTAACGTGATAATGTGGTCATGTGCATTGCTTTGAGTAGTACTGACATGGGAAGGTCTCTTAATGTCTCTGGGGTAAGTGGCAGAAAAGAGTTTTATCCCAAGAGTTACAGCCTTTTATAAAATGCAAAGAGCCATGTATACATTATTACTGTAACTACAAATATCTCATAGGAAGGTAAGGAAAGTGATGGAAGAGCTAGAAATACTTCAGCATCATTTCTGCTCTTAAAAGGTGTGCAGTGTGGTTGGAAAGATAAAACACAAGAATATAACAAGGCAGAGACAACTCTCAAATCTTCTCTCTCTATTCTGTAATCAGTCGGCCCCTTCTCTGTCATAGAGTCAACTGTCTTATAAACAACAAAACCCATATATACATATAACATATATATTTCTCCTATGTTTTTAATTCTCCTTTATTAAAGATGAGGATTCTGTTGTTTACAACACAGTTGATTCTGTGACAGAGAAGTTAATACGATAAAGATGAAAAAAAGAAAGGACAAGTAAGGGAAATCTCCAGGTGCCTGCCTGAATGGTGTCCAGGGGAGAAGATTAGAGTGGTCGCTGAGTATATTGCAGATCACAGTTGAAAATGGAAACCCACTTGGTTTGATTGCGATGGAGCGTGAGTAGGCAACATGAGCATTCCAAACTGTTTGAAGCATCTTTGGAAAAGGATTAAACACAAGAGTTCGCTGGGCTCATGCCTGGATAAGAGGCTTTCTGCAGGTCCAGGCAGCCCTGGAGGCCAGGCCAGGCATCTAGACTGTTTGAATTCATTTTTATTTCCTGCCACGTCACACTTCCTGCCTTCTCAGAAAGCCATCCTGCCCCTGCTCACCCCGTGACTCTCCTTCAAAGTCAGAAGACACCAAAAGAAACGCAGTGGGACAAGTTAGAGAAGCATAGGAAATATTGGCATGTTTCATCACTGATTACTAGATACACTGAAAATTGGAAGCTGTCGGAGGTAGGGAATGAGATGGTGTTGTCACTCAGCTGCTTCTCATCTCAAAGCCCTTTGCTGTCCTTCAAAAGATGACTTGCAAAGAAGTTGCCATGGTACCCAAGGTCACCTGGTGAACGACTTAGGCCATTTCACTCCTTTTTTTGCACTTTTCAATCAAGAGCTCTTTCTGAGTTAGATGAGCTATGCTTTGATAACCAGGAATTTAGCTCTGACCATGTCCCTTTGAGAACTGGTACCACCTGCCTTTTGGAAAGAAAAGAATTTGGATTATTTTCCTGCCTAATCTTAGGCAATGATGTTTCTCAGCAAACACACAGCTCTTACTGTGGGCCAGAGACTATCCTCAGCACTTCGCAGATGTAACTGTTTTAATCTACCTTACTTTTGTGTCACAATTGCTCTGGAAAATAAGATGACGGACCCTTATTTTAGAGAGACTTTGGCTTTAGTGAGAAATGCCTGTAGGAATAAATAGGGAGGGCCCAACCAGAAGCTGGGGGACTCTCCAATTTCCCCTCCTCTCCAATCTCTCTTCCTTTACTGGCCTCACCAGGCCCAGGTCAGTTGTCCGTATCCATAAAAGAGGGTGGGGTAGGCAAAAAGACAATGGATATTCCTTAGCTATTCTTTAGCTAATGGGTAAGTCTCAAAGAAGGTGATATGGCCAAGCTACATTACAATGCACTGATATTGACTTAACTCCGCACTTGCAAACTTTGAAAGCTATTTGTAGAGCACTGATAACATGTTTTTGAAGGAAGCCCCATCTTTATACAGGGGGAAGGGTCTTATCAGTTCGCTAGGAATTTTCACTTTTTTCCATGCCCTGGGAAACAAGTATTCCATCTGTTACTGAATAAGACAGATCGATTTCTTTTCCCCAATAAGTTATGAGCTGTTTTGAAAGCAACTTATCATTAATGACAGTCAACAACAATTATTTTCAGATGATTTCCTTTAAAAAATCATACTGCATTCAGGATTATGCCTATAGTCATGCCATTTCACTCATTCATGTTTCAGCTTTCCTTCATGATGGAGAGAAATGGGGAATTACAGCTCGCCAGCGGAGGGGGTGGGGTTGGGTGCGTACAATGTACAGTGAGTTTGAACATACCCTGCTGCCTAGGGGGACACTATTGCTCGAAGTAGTTAATGTTAGATTTGAGGTATTTCCACTTGAAGTTTCCCTTTGAATTTGAAGTATGTGGGAAAAACAGGTGAATTTTTTCTTGAGACTCTCTTAACCGAAGTTCAGACCACTAGCAGGATAAATAAGGAAATATAAAAGGAAACCTAAAGAAGAAGCCACTTATTATGATTGATTTGATCTTTTCTTAAATATATTTTTGATTGGAGGATAATTACTTTACAATATTATGTTGGCTTATGCCATACATGATTTGATCTCTTGATTTATAAATGTACCTTGTGTTCTAAATGCCATTCCCCTCTGGGAAAGCTGGGGAATTTTAAAATACAGAGTGACTGGAGAGAAGTGAATACTTCTCCTAACCCTTTTTTGCCCAAATCAAAGCCTAGCTTCTCAGTCTCGCTATAATCCAACCTCAGCCACATTATTGTCTACTTTGAGCTCTCCTTTCAATCTGGTAGCCTTTTGTTCTTACCTGGCAGTACTTGTTTTGGCTTGTGAGTCCCTGGGGAGCCGGGACCACATCTGAATTGCTCTAATGATGCCTTGAACAGGAAAACTCCCAATGAAGGCCCTTTGGCAGATTGGGATACAGATGGCTAGACCAGAGAAGAGCCAAACCCAGCCTAGCAGATTACCTGCAAACTCTGCTTTTGCCCCCAGGTTAAGGGCAAAGCCATCAGGATGCAGGGCTGCACTTCCTGCCTAAAGAGCTGTCTACCCAAGGCTGAATTGCTCTTTTCTTAGTATTTATTCATTGGGTTGTGTGGGGTCTTAATTGAGGCTCTCAGGATCTTTCACTGTGGTGCAGCTGTAGCACATGGGCTTGTTGCTTCATGACACATGGTGATCTTAGTTCCCTGACCAGGGATCAAACCTGTGTCCCCTGCATTGCAAGGCAGGTTCTTATCTACCAGGCTACCATGGAAGTCCCCAAGGCTGAGTTTTTCCATTGTAAATACATTTGCAGCTGACTCTGCCTGCTGAACTGATCAATAGTGAATGTGACAGCTAGATCCCTAGCTGCGTGTATGTGAGTGTGTGTACATGCATGCGGTCCCTAGCTGCATGTATGCGAGTGTGTGTACATGCACGCGGCACACACCTGCACACGTACTTCAAACCGGTGGCCTGCACTATTTCTTTTCCTGTTTCAACTGCATGACATGGAATGACCAGAGAGAAATTTATGATTTCCATGTGATCAAGGCAAAAAATTCACTCCAGGTTCATGTTTGGTAATTACTATATTGAAATCTATTATTTCCCTAGTAGCCTCCATTGTTCATTATTTCATTCATCTGGTAACCTGTTCTATATGTGACCTACTATATAATCTAGTCACCTATTCCACCACCATTCGCTGATAATTCTTTATGTGCCACACACTGGGAAGAGCAGATACAGTCTCTTTAAAATGGGCTCAGGCTATGAAATTATCAATAAAAATGGCACAAACTCAATCTCAGAACACAGAGCTTATCAGAACTAGGACAAAGGTACCAACAGTCTTCAGACCCTTAGACCTCAGTTCATCGTGGTTTGGAGAAGTTGTCTTCCAACTTTAGTTCCTGAAGAGCTTATTTTAAGATGTAGGCTCTTGTGCCAACCCCTAGAGATTAAGATTCAGTAGATATGGGGTGTTCCCCAAGAGTGTGCATTTTTAACACATTTAACGCATTTAAATCACGTACCAGCTGATTGTGATGCACATGGTCTCGGACCATAGAGAATATAAGTTTAGAACCTCCAAGCCTCCTTTGTTATCCCTTAGAGTGGTCTATCCACAGTTGTTTCACTTTGCTTTGTGGTTCAAATCAGTCGCTTGATTGGAGGATCATCAAATCCCTAGAGACAGGAGCCAGGCTTCCAAGGGGCTTTGTTTTTAAGTGTTTTGCTGCTTCCTATCCCATAACCATCTCCTGGACTATTTTGGATACTGGAGGGAGGATGAAAATGCACCTGGCTCTTGCAGGCCAGCGGAAGCTAGACTCCAGAGAAGGCTTGTCAAGTCGTTTTCAAGGAATCAGATTCTCTCATGCTTTGATTGAAATGAGTTTGTTTTGTTTGAAGTCAGGATAATTTCTGGTATCTGGTGACAGAACATCTAGATTTTTTTTTTTTTAAGATAATCAGTATCTCAGCTTGTTCTTGTACTTATAGTTGCACACACCTCTTGCACCATTTCATCCCGGACAACGAAAAGTTAACTAGAGGCTTTGTTTCTGTGCCTTATGGGCTTCTTGAGTAAGGGAAGCCTCTGTGTGCACGTTGGAACTGTCACAGACTTACCATGTAGAAGACTCTGTGGGAACCTGCCTGGATTTTTGCTGACCAAAACTAGGGCTTCTGTATTGAAAGACATGTGTCTTTTGCTCTTTGAAATGCCCATCTCTGTCTGTTCTGGCGGCCACAATAGTTTCTTCCACAGTACAGGCATCTCACAGTAGACCATGAACAGACTTTGCCCTTCCTGACCCCACACAGCATCAAGACATAAACCATCATTCCTCACCATTAACTACGGTTGGCCCTGTAACACACATTGACTAGTGGCTGGACCGGACAGAATGTGATGACAAAGTCATGGCCTCAGCCTCCCTGAGCTGAGGTTTTCTCACTGTGTTTATGGTGAAAAGCCTGGGGGAGAGTTTCCATATCCACCTCTCTCTCTGCTGAGGGTTGGGTAGGGCTGTCTGTGTTGGAACCTGCACATTTGAATGAACAGAGGAGAGTAGCCTGACCCTCCACCCTTCCCGGGTGCTGTCTGGGGTCCCTAAACATTGGGCATTTGTATCACTTGACTCAGCTTGTTTGAAGGCTCAGTGCAGTGTATGAGTAGGAACATGTTTTGTTAAATCCATCTCCTTAATCACCTCATCCTGCCTCTGAAGGTGTTGTCTTTCAAATGAGAGAAATGCTGGAGTGTCTGGCTTGGATGAAGGGATGCAGGCTCTGGCCACAGCAAAGTGTGCCTTGCTGCGGCCTGAGAAGACCCGACCCCGACCTTGGTCCTGTCAGCACTGGGTCTAAGGAGTTGAGCTGGCCTGCCTCTGATGATTCACCACTAGCTAGCCTGAGCCCCGTGATACTCAAGGTCCAGATGCCAACTTGGCAGGGTTCCCTCTGTCCTCGGCATGAATTATTACAGGCATCTCAGGAGGGCCTTTCTTGAGCTGTTACTTGTGATTAGACTCATGAATAATCAGTTTGCTTCCAAGTCTCCCCATTCTCTGTCTGCTTATGGCACAATTGCACACGTGCCGATCGCCAAATGAGCCGTCCTTTCAGAAGTTAGTGCTTCCGCCTGTCTTGCCAGGAGCTGATACCGGCATCCTCCTATTAAGTCACCCCTATATTAGCCTGTGCTAGGGAGACTGAGCTTGTGCCTTTGAATTGTCTTAGTTCCTGTGAGTTTTTGGTCTGTTTATTTATCTTATTTAAAACTTTTTTTTTTGATGTGGGCTGTTTTTAAAGTCTTTATTGAATTTGTTAGAATATTGTTTCTGTTTTGTTTTGTTTTGTTTTTGGCCCCACTGCATGTAGGATCTTAGCTCCCCAACCAGGGATCAAACTCATACCCCTTGCATTGGAAGGCCAAGTCCTAACCACTGGACCACCACTGGTTGACCCTATCACACATGCTGACTAGTGGCTGGACTAGTCTGAGCGTGATGACAAAGCCATGGCCTCAGTGTTTATGGTAAAAAGCATGGGGAGGGTTTCCATATCCGCCTCTCTACTGAGGGTTGGGTAGGGCTGTCTGTGTCGGAACCTGCACACTTGAATGAATAGGGGAGAGTAAACAGAGGAGAGGAAAGTCCCTCATGCAAATTTTTAATGTTTTGCTTTGTTTCTTCATTCCTTTGTCAAAAAGAAGGCACATGATATGTCTCCCGGCTACCAAACACTTGGCATGTGAGAGTGATTAAGACACGGTTCCTGTTCTCTCGGACTTCCCAGGTGATCAGTGAACCCTCCTGTCAGTGTAGGAGACAAAAGAGATGCAGGTTCGATCCCTGGGTCAGGAAGATCCCCTGGAGGAGGGCATGGCAGCCCACCCCAGTGTTCTCGCCTGGAGAATCCCATGGACAGAGGAGCCTGGCGGGCTTCAGTCCACAGGGTCCTAGAGAGTCGGACACGACTGAAGCGATGAAACAGGCATGCACACAGCCCTGTCCTCTAGAAACATGCAGCCTAGAGAGGCAGTCAGATAACTGTAATCTAATGTCACGTGTACTATGGTTTCCCAGAGGGAGGGACATCTTCACAGAAGGTGCCATTTGTGCTGGACCTCGTAGGGTTCCTAGGCACCCCCTGGACCAAGAGGAGTAATGAGCATCCCTAACAAAGAACACAGGCTCGTCAAGAACAGAAACGTATGAATGAATGCACACGGTCTGGTTGGGGAACAGTGAGTAGTGCTGTGGGATTCGACCCAGGGGACTAGGAGGGAGAAGGGGCTGAAAGACATTTTGTGAGGGGCCTTTAGGATGACTTAAAACGTCTGAGTGAAGCAAATGCTATCCTGACTGCCCTGCAAAAGTGAGTTTCTTCAGTTGGTCGTTCAGCTCCTGATCATATTTGGTGTCTCTTTGCAGATTTCCTTCATTTAGATTTCCTTTTGTTCAGGGGCCCTTCTCTGTCACCCTTCACCCTTCTTCCCCAGCTGAGTTAAATGATGTACCGGCGGGCCCACCGTGTAGCCACTACATTGGGTTTTACTTGCCTTTTTTGTATCCAACTTCCCCACTGGACTGCAAGCTTGCTCATGTTAGAGGCTGGACCTTACTGGTGTTTTTCACCCAGTATCTTGGGTCATATCTAGCATAGGAAGGCTACTCAGTAAGTGTATCTTGGATAAATGTATGGAAACTAAAGGAGTGCCTTATACTCCCCTATAAGATGCAACCTAACATGTATTATTGAAGGGTTTAAAAATACTCAGGCATCAAAATATATCTGTGTTGTACAGCTATGGGCTATGGCTAGTGAGAACAGAAGTTGCATGAGATGAACTGTTAGGGAGGCTTTAGGCACTTATAAGCTATAATCTTTTAGGGTAAAGAGGAAAGGGTTAATTGGAGGGCAGGGACAAGCTGAAGGCTCTGATTATACAGGTCTTTATTATATAACCCAAGCTAGCTGTCTCAGCTAAAGTGGCCATGGTGGCTCTCGTCCTCAGAAAAGCAAACGTTTTTAATATGAAAAAGTATTTTCCGTCATTTCTTGATGACAGGAAAAGTCACGAAGATGGGATGTTCTGTTCCACATGGCACTCAGCGGAGGATGTTTAAATCCTGATGATTTTGCCCTAGAAAATGAGTGCTGTTAACTGAGGCATTCATTGGAATTGGCAGACAGGACCCATCTGTCTGAGCAGATGAGATATGAGCATGACGTTGGTCATGGGTACCTTCGTGAGTCGACACACTCACTGTGAGCCCCAGGAGGGCTTGAGACCCTAAAGTCAAACTCCAGCTCAGCCTTCCAGAAGTACGTGGCCGGAACTGAACAGTAAAATAAAAACATTCTGAATGTCTGAAAAGTCCTGTTCACAAAGCCCATGCACTCTGCTGTATAGGAAAGACTCTTAGCCCTCAACCTGTTTTGTTTTGTTTTTAATCCTATTTATAAGGAAAGTAAACATAATGTCAAATGAGATTTCCCTTTTCTGAATCCCAGGTCTTCCAATATGTCCAGTATGAAAGCCATTTGATGACTTGAAAAAAAAAATTTCTGGATTGTTACTTCATGGTTGGCAGTATTGCAAAGAAAAGTAAGCAAAGGCCTGGAATCAGATTCAAATCCTAATCCTACTATTTGTAGAGTTGACCAAAAAGTTCATTTGGGTTTTTCTATAAGAGTGAGTGGAAAACCTGAACAAACTTTTTGGCCAATCCAGTACTAGACCCGTGGCTGCTCATTGTAGTCATCTGGGGGAGATCCAGGAGGGCGGAAGAGTAGGTGGACTTGGAGTACATCTCTCTGCGTGGATACATCAGGAATACACCTCCAGACACAGAAGATCTTGCAGGACACAGCTGAGAGCAGGCAGGAGTTCCTGAACACCAGAAAAGTATATATAGAACCACGCAAAACTTGGTAGGACAAAGGGAGGATGGTAAAAAAAAAAGCGGAGAGTGAGTGGGACTGGAATCATCTGGGGAGCTTTAAATATACTCTGCCCCAGAGATTCTAGTTTAATTGGCTGACCATGCAGCCTGGGCACTATGATTTGAGGTTTTAAGGGTAAGCCCTGGTTGAGAACTACCATATTCAAAGAATCGCCTTGGAAAAGTTACCCAACCTCTCTGGGTCTTATTTCTTGCCTGTACACTGGGTTTCCCTGGTGGCTCAGATGGAAAAGAATCAGCCTGCAATGCAAGAGATCTGGGTTCAGTCCCTGGGCTGGGAAGATCCCCTGGAGGAGAGCATGGCAACCCGCTCCAGTATTCTTGCCTGGAGAATCCCAGGGACAGAGGAGACTGGCAGGCTACAGTCCATGGGGTCGCAAAGAGTTGGACATGACTGAGCGACTAAACACAGCACAAACTTGAGATTATAGTATGAAACTCATAGAATCGTGAGGCTGAAATCAGATAAGGTCTGTTCAATGAGTGATGACTACTGACAGCTGTTACCACATTGCTAAAGATAGGATCATGGATAGCCCATGGAAGCTGGTGACCTTGCGTCTCTCTTGTGAATGACCCAGGCCACACTCTTTCCCAGCCATGGCAGGGACCACATGAGCAGCTGTGGATGGCTTGGTGAAGCCTGTGTCTGCTGTACCGCTAGGAGTGCTCAGCTCACTGCAAGGACAGATCACAGGCCTTCCTGCCACATGAGGATGTCCAATGATGCCCAACCAAAGGTCCTTTGACTCACAGGTGTCCCTTGGTTAACCTTCTGAGGGCTGGATCTTTCCACTTAGATAGTTAGCTTGTCTTTTTTGTTCTGGAATTATTGATCTCTTATTTGTCTTTTCTTTTTAATCTTTGAGAAATCAGGACCTGAAGCCAGAAGAGCCAGGGGAGCCAGGACACCATGCTGTTATTTCTCTCTCTGCTGCTCAGCCTACTGGCTGACAGTCCCCAGACTGTCGCTGAAAGGCCTGTCTTTGTTTTTGTGAGGTCATCAAGTTACCAATCAGCTTTGCTTTAGAGGAGAGGTGTGTTAAGAAAGAGTGTTTTCTATGTTTCCGTTTAGAGAGCTTCCTGGGGGGACAGGATGGACCCTTCCTTCCTTCTTCTTCTCCACTTTAGAGGAGGAGCTGGACCTATGAAGGAGGACTTCTCTCCCCAGGGGCCACAGTCTCTCCTAGGGCAGAGATGTTAGCACTGAGCACCATGATGGACTCTGACTGCTGTGACCCTCCTAACAAAACATTTTCCTGGTGGCTCATAGATGTGATATTTTTTACTCTATGTAACAGTTTTTTAATGTTGGTGGTGATGGTGTTTTTTTGTTTGTTTGTTTGTTTTTTTACAGAGAAGTACAAGGTTTTATATTTATTTTTAAAATTTTATTGGTGTACAGTTGATTTACAGTGTTGTGTTTCAGGTATACCAAGTGAATCAGTTATACATGTATTGAGCTCACCAACCCAATACATATTTCTATTCTTTTTTAGATTCTTTTCTCATATAGGTCATTACAGAATATTGAATAGAGTTCTCTGCTCTATAGTAGATATTTCTTATATGTAACATAGTTTTTAGATTTTAAGTTTAAAAATGTAAGGTTATTTTTTTTTTCCCCCTCTAGGAGGATGTGGGTGGGGCCAGATGGGTTTCCTGTCCGGGTTTTCTGTCTGATCTGCCCAGCTTACTTAAGTACTTTGGTTGAATGTCTTTACTGATTAATTTTACCCTTACAGTTGAGTGCCCTTCAGAAGTCTGTTTACATTTCCATAAATCGGTGTTGATTCTATCAGGATAAGTTGTCTCCTTGGAGGCCTGTCAGAAACAGGAAACACATTAACCCCAGTAAGGCTGGTGTGGGATTTTTCCAGGAATGCCTTGGTTCCCCTACATATGGGGTTAAAACAAGTGATCCAATTTCTGGGAAACTGTCCTCCATTCACCATGTAAACTGAATCTCTCTTCTACCATCCCTCAGGCTTCAGATTCCTATATTTTACTAGACCCAGTTCTGGGGCATTTCAGATAATCATAAAGAAAGATAGTCAGACATTCCACCAACTTTTATTGAGTTCATATGTGGTGTCAAGCCAAGGGATGGAAGATGAATCGGATCCCAAGGAACTCAGGTAGCTAAGAGGAGGATTACCCCGCTCTCATAATTCTGAAGAATAAAGGCAGTGAATATGGGGCAGGGGTGATGAACATATATGAACATGTTGAACATAGAGGCAGAGGTGATGGAGTGCAGAATTCACCTGTGCTACCAACATCACCTCCATGGGGTCGCGGAGTCGGACATGACTGAGCGACTGAACAACAGTCAGCATCACCAGGCCCTCCTCTGCTACTCACTCCCCCTAGGGCACAGGAAAACCGATCCCTTCTCAAGGAGCTCCGGCTTTCTTCGTTCCCTAGCTATTCAGTGGCTCCCTGCTATGTGCCAGGCATTTCTCTCAGCCTCAAGGATAGAGCAGTTAATAAGACAGCTGCAGTCTGTCTGCGATGGCCAGAATCATGGGGGAGGAGGAATACTCCTGCATTTACTCCTGCAAAAGGCAAGAGTAAAATATGAATATGGTAATTATTTGCAAGCACACATAACAACAAGCACTAAAGCCAAAACCACCCTTGGAGCCTCAGGAACCCTTCTGGGCATGAACTGTCAGTCCTTTCTATCTGGGCAGCTTCATCTTTTCCAAGTGTCTTTCCATCTTCACCTTTGAGCTTCACTCCAGCCCAAGAAACAGCACAGCCTAGATCATTATCCCTATTCACACAGGAAGTAGGGGCTTCAGGGACTGCCTGGGTCTAATATCTGAAAAAGTTTTCACGAGTAGTCTTAAAAAAAGAGTCCAGTCTCTTGGCCTTAGAGCAGATTTTCTATTTTCTGTCTTTGTAATGGTTTGTGGTCTCCTGTGAGGCTGCGGCTCAGGGGCATTGGTTTCCTTACAGAATCTGGGGCTGGAATCCACTGGAACTTGCCCAGTGCCTGGTTATGGGTGGATGGGCATGGGGGGAAGGGTGAGGTCAAATGAGGGGGTCAGCGATCTTCAGCAGACCAAGAGTCAGCTCAGAAACCTAAGGACAAAAAGTGGGCCAGATTTGCGGTCTCTCCTGGAGCCACAGGGAATTGGCTTCTGACAGCTTCTATCTGCAGCTTCTGACATGTCTCAGAAAGCAGTCAGTTTGCTGAGACAGAGTCTACTCTGTGCCTCGTTGCCCAGAGGCAATTGTGTTCATCCATGGAGAGAGTCTAAATTATAATCCAGCCATCCATTTCTACACGCATAAGTCTCAGAATCGTATCAGGGATCTCATTATTCTAAAAACAAACAAAAATACCTCAAGAGAAAAGGCATTTTATAAGAGCTAAACATTTTATTAACCTGAACCACCAAGTGCTCATAAAGCTGTGGCAGCCTTTGTGAGCCTGAGCTCTTGTATTGAAGAATTTTCATTAGAATTAAAAACCACTCTGATAATCAGGCCAGTGGTGGCTAAGAGCCGAGACAGCAGGACCTGGGTCATGCTGGTTAAATTTAGGTACTTTTAGTTACCAGAGCATCAAGTATGTCTTGTGTGTGCAAATCCAGTGCCAGGTGGAAAAGCCACAGGAATCAGTGGAGAGAGCTATGAGCTGGCCAGGAGGCATAACTTCGGTTCTCCGCTAAGGTCAAGGCTCCGGTGCAGGGCTGGCACTTGATTCCTGCTCTCTGGGTCACTGAGTCCTAGCTATAAAAAAAGGAGGTTGAACTTGAGTCCCTTCACATCCTCCTAGTTCTAAGGCATCGGGGATGGTAGTATGGCTTGCAGGAATGATAAGGAGGGAGCTGCAGAAGAGCAGTGTCAGGGCTCATCCTTGTATGATGACACCCAGTTTGTGTTGACTCACTTCTTCTCCCACTGTCCCCGAAGAGGCCCAACTTCTGAACAGTGAGTAGCAGAACATCTCAGCTGCTATAATTGCTCCTCTCCTCGGCCAGGCCAGCTTTTCCCAGCCAGGGTCCCTCCAGGTAGGGACTCAGCCCAGGATAACAGGTGAGACAGTGTTATGATGCCACTGCATGATTCATTAACATGCCATTGTTGGCCAGAGTTGGTGAGAAAAAAACAATAGATCTGTATTGTTCCCAGCTCTTTTGAGCAAGCAAGTTCAAGTTAACCCATTTAGATATAATTAAAATTCTATCCCTTCTGACTTTTCCCTTTATCTTTGGCATGGATTGTTCTGTGTTCTTCCCCTGACTTGTTCCCCAGCTGACCTGACCTTGAGTGGCTCCAGCTTCTTCACTGTTTAACTGCAGCTGCTTATTCTCACTTTGATATGATTGCCCACAAGATGGGGGTTTTGTGGCCTAGATAAACCGGTGCAGTGGCAGTCGGCACTGTGAAATTCTGTTTGATTCAACCAGCTGTCCTCTTGGTTCACCTCATATTTTGGCCAAAAGAATGCTGAGAATTCCTTAGTTCTCTCCTCACCTCCCATTCCTTCCCACACATCTTTACTTTCCTGTTTTCTCTCTAGTAGTTCTAGCTCACCATACTAATTTCACTGCTTCTACAAATCCTGATGCTCTTTCTACCTTCAGTAAAGCAATTTTCTCCTGTTAATTCTGTCCACTTGTTAGCTGGAAAACTGCCTTCTCATGAGTCCTGTTTGACCACAGAGTTGCCTTGCTGCTATGAGGATTTCAGGGTAGGGCAGTGATGTGGCCCTTGCTTTCAGAGAGTTGAAAATCTGCTCATTGTTTCCCCCTTCAAGGGGAGTGAAGGAGGGACTTCCCTGTGGTCCAGTGGTTAAAACTCCAGGCTTCCACTCCAGGGTGTGAGGGTTCAATCCCTGGTTAGGGAAATAAGATGCTGCAGGGTTCAGGACACAGTCCCCAAAAATGCAGTGGAAGAAAGAGGACCCGGAGGCACACATACACACCCACACAAAGAATCCTAGGGGAGGGACC
>SJYV01033368.1:0-15153 GCA_006410875.1 Neotragus pygmaeus
CCTGCAGTCCAAGGGACTCTCAAGAGTCTTCTCCAACACCACAGTTCAAAAGCCTCAGTTCTTCGACACTCAGCTTTCTTTGTTGTCCAACTCTCACATTCATAAATGACTACTGGAAAAACCATATCTTTGACTAGATGGACCTTTGTTGACCAAGTAATGTCTCTGCTTTTTAATATATTGTGTAGTTCGGTCATAACATTTCTTCAAAGAGTAAGCATCTTTTAATTTTATGGCTGCATTCACCATCTGCAGTGATTTTGGAGCTCCCAAAAATAAAGTGTGTAACTGTTTCCACTGTTTACCCATCTATTTGCCATGAAATGATGGGATCTGGTGCCATGATCTTCGTTTTCTGAATGTTGAGTCTTAAGCCAACATTTTCACTCTCCTCTTTTGCTTTCATCAAAGTGTTCTTTAATCCTTCTTTGCTTTCTGACATAAGGGTGGTGTCTTCTGCATATCTGAAATTATTGATATTTCTCCCAACAACCTTGATTCCAGCTTTGCTTCACCCAGGCCAGTGTTTCTCAGGATGTACCCTACATATAAGTTAAATAAGCAGGGTGACAATATACAGCCTTGACATACTCTTTACCATATTTGGAACCAGTCTGTTATTCCACATGCAGTTCTAACTGTGGCTTTCTGACCTACATACAGGTCTTAAGAGGCAGGTGAGATGGTCTGGTATTCCCATCTTTTTAAGAATTTTCCAGAGTATAGTGTGATCCACACAGTCAAAGGCTTTGACATAATCAATAATGGAGAATTATACACTTTTCTCGAACTCACTTGCTTTTTTTTGATCCAACGGATGTTTGCAATTTGATTTCTGGTTACTCTGCCTCTTCTAAATCTAGCATGAATATCTGGAATTTCATGGTTCACATACTATTGAAGCCTGGCTTGGAGAATTTTAAGTATTATTTTACTCACGTGTGAGATGAGTACAATTTTGCAGTAGTTTGACCATTCTTTAGCATTGCCTTTCTTTAGGATAGGAAGGAAAACTGACTTTTTTAGTCCCGTGGCCACTGCTGAGTTTTCCACATTTGCTGTCATATTGAGTGCAACACTTTCATAGCATCAAATTTCAGGGTTTGAAATAGCTCAACTGGAATTGCCTCACCTCCACTTGCTTCTTTCATAATGATGATTCCTAAAGCCTACTTGACTTCACATTCCAGGATATCTGGCTTTAGGTGAGTGATCACACCATCGTGATTATCTGGATCATTAACATCTTTTTTGTATAGTTCTTCTGTGTATTCTTGCCACCTCGTCCTCATACCTTCTGCTTCTGTTAGGTCCATACCATTTCTGTCCTTTATTGTGCTCACCTTTGCATAAAATATTCCCTTAGTATCTCTAATTTTATTGTAGAAATCTCCAGTCTTTCCCATTCCGTTGTTTTCCTCTATTTCATTGAGACCTTTCCTTAGCTCTCCTTAATTATTTATCCTTAGCTTAACTCTCCCTTGCATAGCTCTCCTTAGCTCAGCTGTCCATAAGATAGCTCTTCTTAATTACTTATCCTTAGCTTAGCTCTCTGTAGCTCTCTATAGCTTGTCTCTCCTTAGCTCAGCTCCCCTAAGCTCAGCTGTGCTATCTCTTATGAGCCTGGCTCTGCTCCTGAGTGTGGCTCTGCTCTTTTGCATGGTGCTCCTTAACTCAGTTCTCCTTAGCTTAGCCCTCCTCAGCTCAGCTCTCATTAGTTCTCCATAGCCCTANAGCTCCCCTAAGCTCAGCTGTGCTATCTCTTATGAGCCTGGCTCTGCTCCTGAGTGTGGCTCTGCTCTTTTGCATGGTGCTCCTTAACTCAGTTCTCCTTAGCTTAGCCCTCCTCAGCTCAGCTCTCATTAGTTCTCCATAGCCCTATAGGAGAGCTCATAAGAGTTAAGATAAAGAGAGCTAAGCTAAGGAGAGGTAATCTAAGGAGAGCTAAGTAATGCTGACCCTGGCTAAGGAGAGCTAGGAAAAGGGGGCTGAGCTACGGACAGCTGACCTACCTTAAGGAGAGTTAACTGAGGAGAGCTATGAAGAGTTGAGCGGAGGAGACCTGAGGTGAGGAGGGCTAAGCTAAGGAGCGTTTTGGAGAGCTAAGGAGGGCTGAGCTAAGGAGAGGTAAGTAGAACTGAGCTTTGGAGAGTTGAGATAAGGAAAGCTAAGATAAGGAGAGCTATAGAGAGCTGAGTTGAAGAGAGCTGAGCTAAGGAGAACTAAGCTAAGGAGGGCTAAGGTGAGCTAAGCCAAGGAGAGGTGAGCTAAGATAAAGAGAGCTAATTAAGGAGAGCTTTGCTAAGGAGACCCAAACCAAGGAGAGTTAAATTACATTAGTGTTAGTCGTTCAGTCATACCCAACTCTTTGCGACCAAATGGACTGCAGCCCACCAGGCTCCGCTATTCATGGGATTTTTCCAGGTAAAGACACTGGAGTGGGTTGGGATTTCCTTCTCCAAGATATCTTCCTGACCCAGGGATCGAACCTGGGTCTCCTGCACTGCAGGCAGATTCTTTACCATCTGAGCTAACAGGAAAGCCAAAGGATATCTAAGCTAGGCGTCTAAGGAAACGAAGATCACGGCATCTGGTACCATTATTTCATGGCAAATAGATGGGGAAACAGTGGCAACAGTGACAGCATTTATTTTGGGGGGCTCCAAAATCACCTCAGATTTTGACCACAGCCATGAAATGAAAAGATGCTTACTCTTTTGGGAAAATGTTATCACCAATCTAGATAGCATATTCAAAAGCAGAGACATTATTTTCCCTCAAAGGTCCACGTAGTCAAAGTTATGGTTTTTCCAGTAGTCATGGACGGATGTGAGAGTTGGACTATAAAGAAAGCTGAGTGCCAAAGAATTGATGCTTTTGAACTGTGGGCGTTGGAGAAGACTCTCGAAGAGTCCCTTGGAGTGCAAGAAGATCCAACCAGTCCCTCCTAAAGGAAATCAGTCCTGAATGTTCATTGGAAGCACTGATGCTGAAGCTGAAACTCCAATACTTCAGCCACCTGATGCGAAGAACGGACTCATTTGAAAAGACCCTGATGCTGAGAAAGATTGAAGGAGGCAGGAGAAGGGGAAGACAGAGGATGAGATGGCTAGATGGCATCACTGACTCGATGGACGTGAGTCTGAGTGAAATCCGTGAGTTAGTGATGGGCAGAGAGGCCTGGCGTGCTGCGATTCATGGGGTCACAAAGATTCAGACACGACTGAGCGACTGAACTGAATTAAATTGAACAACTTTAGGAATTTCTATCACTAGAGCACTCCTGGCCCAATAGAACTTTAGTAGGTGAGTGCCCTCCCAAAACCCTTCAGCTCAACACTAAGACTAAGCCACACCCCAAATCCAGCAAGCTGTAGTACCAAACAGCCCTTGCCTATCCTTCAGCTGGATCAGGGTACAGAATTGCACATCGGCAGACAGGCTGTTCAAAACCATACTGAACCCATACATTCCAAAACCACACCAGTGGACACAGCCACTACCTTTCTGAAAGACAGGATCTAGCTCCACTTACCAGAACACACACACAAATTCCCCCAACCAAGAAACCATCACAAGGCATTGGTTCAATACCATTCAGGAGAGGTAGATTCCATAGTTAAGAGGAACTGCAGTCTTTCAACCAAGAAAGTGATCACAAACACAGTAAATTAAGGAAAAGAAAATGACAGAGAAACATCCAGCAGATGAAGGAACATGGCTAAAACCCAAAGGACTGAACAACAGAAATTAGCAAATGAGACCTAGTTACCTTAAAACTTCAGGTATATGGCTCCTCCCTGCCTGATCATAAACAAGCTCTCCCACCCACCAGTCAACCACAGTTTAACTCTTGTCACTTATGAACACATAGATTGCCCTGCCCCAAATCCATCCATGAGAGGTCAACATACAGACCACCCCAGCTCCATCCATTCTGGGTCAGCACACAGACCACTGCAGCTCCATCCACGCCAGGTCAGTGCAGAGACCACCCCATATCCATCCATGCCAGGTTAGCACACAGACCACACCAGACCCATTAATGCAGGATCACTGCACAGAAAACCCGGTCTCCATTCATGCCAGCTCAGCACATGGACCACCCCAGCTCCATCCATGACTGGTAAGCACACAGACCACACAGATCGATCAATGTCAGGTCAGTGCACAGACAACCCCATCTCCATCCATGCCAGGTGAGCACAGACACCCAAAGTCCGTCTATGCCAAGTCAGCACACTGACAACCACACTTCTATCCATGCCAGGTCAGCACATAGACCACCCCATATCCATCAATGCCAGGTCAGTGCAGAGACATGCCAGATCCATCCCTGCTAGGTCAACACACAGACCACCCCAGCTCCATTCATCCCAGGACACCAATCAGACCACCCCAGCTCCATCCATGCCAAGTCAGTGCAGAGACCACCCTAGTTCCATCCATGCCAGGTCAGTGCAGAGACACCCCCCCAGCTCCATCCATGCCAGTGCACAGACCACCCCAGTTCCATCCATGCCAGGTTAGCAGACAGACCACACCAAATCCATCATGCCAGGTCAGCACTCAGACCATTCCACCTCCATCCATGCCAGGTCAATACAGAGACCACCACAGCTCCATCCATTTCAGGTCAACACACAGACCACCCCGCCTCCAACCATGCCAGGTTAGCACACAGACCACCCCAACTCCATTCATGCCAGGTCAGCATTCAGGCCACCACAGTTCCATCCATGCCTGGTCAGCACAGAGACCACTACAGCTCCATTCATTCCAGGTCAGTACACACACCACCCCTCTTCCAAATTTCCCAACCTAGAGATTTGGCAAATGGATTGAGAATCACGAAGGAGATAGACTTCGGAGCTCTTTGGGATTTGATTATAGAAATTCCACAGAACTATGGAAACAGACTCATGGAGGGCACAAACAAAATCTTGTGCTCACCTGGACCCAGGAGAAAGGAGCAGTGACCCCACAAGAGAGTGACCCAGACTCACCCTTGAGTGCCCAGGGGACTCTAGTGAAGGCGTCAGTCATTCGTGACCTACTGCAGGGTCAGGGGCACTGGGTCCTTTTGAAGGAGGTCGCCATTGTCTTCACTTCCTCCACCATAGTTTGGTTTCAGGTAAAAGAACAGGGAGGGCCACAGTCCCACCCATCAACAGAAAGCCGTGTATATTAAATGCCGATGGGCATTTAATATTCATAAGGTCCAAGCATTTCTAAGTAAACAACAATTGATTTCCTGGAGCTTCCTAGGCGTGGTCATCAAAAAAGTATTCATAACTGAGTTCAGTTCAGTTACTCAGTCGTGTCCAACTCTTTGCGAACCCATGAATCGCAGCACGCCAAGCCTCACTGTTCATCACCGTCTCCTGGAGTTCACTCAGACTCATGTCCATTGAGTCTGTGATGCCGTTCAGCCATCTCAACCTCAGTCGTCCCCTTCTGCTCCTGCCCCGAATCCCTCCCAGCATCAGAGTCTTTTCCAATGAATCAACTCTTCACATGAGGTGGCCACAGTACTGGAGTTTCAGCTTTAGCATCATTCCTTCCAAAGAAATCAAAGCATTGATCTCCTTCAGAATGGACTGGTTGGATGTCCGTGCAGTCCAAGGGACTCTCAAGAGTCTTCGCCAACATCACAGTTTAAAAGCATGAATTCTTTAGCGCTCAGCCTTCTTCACCGTCCAACTCTCACATCCATACATGACCACAGGAGAAATCATAGCCTTGACTAGACGGACCTTAGTCAGCATAGTAATGTCTCTGCTTTTGGATATACTATCTAGGTTGGTCATAACTTTCTTCCAAAGAGTAAGTGTCTTTTAATTTCATGGCTGCAGTCACCATCTACAGTGACTTTGGAGCCCCCCCCAAAATAAAGTCTGACTCTATTTCCACTGTTTCCCCATCTACTTCCCATGAAGTGATGGGACCAGATGCCATGGTCTTCGTTTTCTGAATGTTGAGCTTTAAGCCAACATTTCCCCTCTACTCTTTCACTTTCATCAAGACGCTTTTTTGCTCCTCTTCACTTTCTGCCATAAGGGTGGTGTCATCTGCATATCTGAGGTTATTGATATTTCTCCCTGCAATCTTGATTCCAGCTGTCACAAAGCCAACTTTAAAAGCTGCCTTTAACTCACACTTAAATAATATCACATGAAACGATGTCAAAATTGCTAAATGTTAGGGAAGGGTGTTTGTTATCACCTCACACTAATCAGAATGGTGATTGTCAAGCACTCTACAAAATTAAATCTGCCCGATGCCATGAAGAAAAGGGAACCATCTACCTCCTTTGCTAAAAGGAAAATAGGAAAGAGCCACTGTGAAGGACAGCGTGGAAGTGCATCAATAATGAAAATGAGAATGAAATTAGAATATCCCTCAAACCATACACAAATATGAACTTCAAAGAAGATAAAGATCTAAATGTCAGACGGATACTATTAGATTTTGAGGACAATATAAGGGCAACGTGCTGCAACATCAATTCTACCAAGTGTTCCCTGAATAATGAAAAATGAACCAAAACTAAGAAAACAGGACTGAATTAACCTTAAAAGCACTTGCACAGCAAAGGAACCCTAAATGAAACAGAAAGTCCTCAGAATGGGAAAAAAATATTTGCAAACAAAGACGTCCATAAGGAATAAAGATGATGGTTAATAGACGATGAACCGTCAGTCAGCCATAACAAGTCATAACAAGTAGGAAAGAATGCCATGGGAATGCCTCAGGAAATAAATTAGGTGTGATCATAGCAAGTGAGGTGAGGGAGATAGGGAGAGATATTAGCGTAAGATATCACTTATAGCTGGGATCTAAAAATGGATACAGATGAACTTCTTTACCAAAGAGAAACAGTCTCACAGACTGAAAAATAATCAATCCTCCCCAGAAAGAAAAGAAAAAAACAACACTGTGAGACAGGGAGTAATGAACTGATTCAACCTAACATAGGGAGGCTAATATTACTAAAAAACAACAACAGTCCACCAGGAACCACTGTGTAAACAGGAATCCTATTCAACACTGTAACATCCTATATCGGCAAAGAACCTGAAAGAGAAGATATACACATCTATGTACTAGTGAATCAAATTGCTGTTGATTCCAATAAAAACGACATATACTCACAACCCTGTCATTCAAGTACATACGCCAATNTGTGTAAACAGGAATCCTATTCAACACTGTAACATCCTATATCGGCAAAGAACCTGAAAGAGAAGATATACACATCTATGTACTAGTGAATCAAATTGCTGTTGATTCCAATAAAAACGACATATACTCACAACCCTGTCATTCAAGTACATACGCCAATTCAAATTAGGGAATAAAAGCACAAAAAAAGGAATCAAGGCTGACTATACTCTCTTCAGGCCATGGTGACCTGAATGTTGTTGCCACATCCCTGGAGCCTGAGCTGGTTTTGGTCCCAAGACTGAAGTGTCTCAGTGCAGACAGAGCTGGTAGCCTGGGGCACAAAATGTGACCCCAATATGGACCTGGGTTGCCCCCGTCCCTCTTCATGAGCAACCAATCTCCAGATGCAGGTGGAACCTCCTGTAGAGAAACCAAGCCTACATCACCCAAAAATGGGTGGAGCCTCCAGGCTGGAACAGGTTTGCAAGGTTCCCTGGCCACTCTATATCCCCTAGGCTGGGGTTGCTACCTCCAGCCTCCATCCTTAGGGCCACTCCACCTACAGATATCAGCACCCTCTACAGAGTGTTGTCCACAAACAGGGATGTGTTCTGGGGACCCTGGGTAAGGGGGAAGGAGAAATGAGACTCAAGCCTTGGCACATTCCACTCTAGCTGACAGTAAATGAACAGAGATTTTCATGAACCTCAATGGCTGAGGACCAGAGTGAGGCAGGAAGCAATGTTGTTTCCTTAAAACCTTCTTCCACAAAAACCACTTTAAACCTAATGTTGCTTGTCTCTTCATATTCCCAAGGCCTGTGGGACTGTAAATGACCCCTCCCTTCCAGTCATATCCCGGGGTAGATCATCATACAGGAATTCAAACAGGGCCACATTAACAATAAAACAATGTAAAGAGGTAAATTGTAGTCACTCTGTACAGTATCAGAAAGCTCACTATGTATTCAGTTCAGTTGCCCAATTGTGTCCTACTCTTTGCAATTCCATGGAATGCAGCATTCCACTATGTATTAAATCCACACAAATCAAAACTCCCACGAAAAATTCCCTCCTAGAGGTCAGAGTGGCCACTGTCTAAAAATCTACAGAGAATAGGGGCTGCAGAGAATGGAGGGAAAATGGGATTGTCCTACACTTTCAATGGGGATGTAAATGGGTGCAGGAACTATCAAAACCAGCAAGGACGTTCTTTTTTGGCTAAACACACAGAAACCACATGGCCTGACAATCCCATTTCTGTGCTCAGACGCAAAGAAAATCAGAATTCACAGTGACCCATGCACCTTGTTTTCAGGGCAGCTCGATTGGCAATGGCCAAGAACTAGAAATGTATCCATCTTTTTTTTTTTTAACCATAATGCTATGATTTATATACCAGATTTTGTGGGCAAGGACTTGAAAAACACGAGTCCATGTAGACTAATAAATACAACTCTACATGGCCATGAGATCATTCATGAAATCTGAAAGAAAACAAAAGAAAACTCTTCGAAATAAATGATATTAAAAACATGATTATCTGAAAGTTATGGAGCATACTAAAGCAGTAAAAGAGTGAAGTTGATAAATACTACACATCTCAAGTAATCAACATAACCTTAAATCTAAAGCATTTAGGGAAGGCATAAGAAGCAGAAAAAATTCCCCAAAGTGAAAGAAGAGGAATAAATGATAAAAATCAGAGCAGAAATTAAAGAAAGAAAATGATGACAAAAAATAGCCAAAATCAGTATCACTAAAAGGGGTCTCTTAGACAGGAGAAACAAAATAGATAAATCAAGGTCCAGACTTATCAAGAAAAAAAGGGGAATCAAATCAATCAAATGTGACATGACAATAGATGGAATTATAACTGATACCACAGAATAGCAAAGAATCATAAGAACCTACAGAAAAACAACTATAAATCAATAAAATTTAGAATCTGATCCATAGACAAATGCTCAGAAATTCAACTAAGAAGAAACAAAATATGAACAGAGCAATTATAAGCACTAATATTGAAATTGTGTTGAAAAAATTCTAGCTGACAAACTTAAAGCCAGATGATTTCACGTGAAAATTTTATGAACCAGTCAAAGAATTGCTAGCACATGCATTTCTGAAACACTTCCAAAATTCTAGAATGGAAAGAAAACCCAAAACTCATTCTACAAGGTCACCATCACACTGATACCAACACCAAGATAACAAAGAAAAAGAAGTTAGAGATCAATATCACATATATGAACAGAGGCAAACATCCTTAGCAAAATACAAGCAAAAAAATGCACCAATACCTTAAAAGGATTGAANACATTCCACTCTAGCTGACAGTAAATGAACAGAGATTTTCATGAACCTCAATGGCTGAGGACCAGAGTGAGGCAGGAAGCAATGTTGTTTCCTTAAAACCTTCTTCCACAAAAACCACTTTAAACCTAATGTTGCTTGTCTCTTCATATTCCCAAGGCCTGTGGGACTGTAAATGACCCCTCCCTTCCAGTCATATCCCGGGGTAGATCATCATACAGGAATTCAAACAGGGCCACATTAACAATAAAACAATGTAAAGAGGTAAATTGTAGTCACTCTGTACAGTATCAGAAAGCTCACTATGTATTCAGTTCAGTTGCCCAATTGTGTCCTACTCTTTGCAATTCCATGGAATGCAGCATTCCACTATGTATTAAATCCACACAAATCAAAACTCCCACGAAAAATTCCCTCCTAGAGGTCAGAGTGGCCACTGTCTAAAAATCTACAGAGAATAGGGGCTGCAGAGAATGGAGGGAAAATGGGATTGTCCTACACTTTCAATGGGGATGTAAATGGGTGCAGGAACTATCAAAACCAGCAAGGACGTTCTTTTTTGGCTAAACACACAGAAACCACATGGCCTGACAATCCCATTTCTGTGCTCAGACGCAAAGAAAATCAGAATTCACAGTGACCCATGCACCTTGTTTTCAGGGCAGCTCGATTGGCAATGGCCAAGAACTAGAAATGTATCCATCTTTTTTTTTTTTAACCATAATGCTATGATTTATATACCAGATTTTGTGGGCAAGGACTTGAAAAACACGAGTCCATGTAGACTAATAAATACAACTCTACATGGCCATGAGATCATTCATGAAATCTGAAAGAAAACAAAAGAAAACTCTTCGAAATAAATGATATTAAAAACATGATTATCTGAAAGTTATGGAGCATACTAAAGCAGTAAAAGAGTGAAGTTGATAAATACTACACATCTCAAGTAATCAACATAACCTTAAATCTAAAGCATTTAGGGAAGGCATAAGAAGCAGAAAAAATTCCCCAAAGTGAAAGAAGAGGAATAAATGATAAAAATCAGAGCAGAAATTAAAGAAAGAAAATGATGACAAAAAATAGCCAAAATCAGTATCACTAAAAGGGGTCTCTTAGACAGGAGAAACAAAATAGATAAATCAAGGTCCAGACTTATCAAGAAAAAAAGGGGAATCAAATCAATCAAATGTGACATGACAATAGATGGAATTATAACTGATACCACAGAATAGCAAAGAATCATAAGAACCTACAGAAAAACAACTATAAATCAATAAAATTTAGAATCTGATCCATAGACAAATGCTCAGAAATTCAACTAAGAAGAAACAAAATATGAACAGAGCAATTATAAGCACTAATATTGAAATTGTGTTGAAAAAATTCTAGCTGACAAACTTAAAGCCAGATGATTTCACGTGAAAATTTTATGAACCAGTCAAAGAATTGCTAGCACATGCATTTCTGAAACACTTCCAAAATTCTAGAATGGAAAGAAAACCCAAAACTCATTCTACAAGGTCACCATCACACTGATACCAACACCAAGATAACAAAGAAAAAGAAGTTAGAGATCAATATCACATATATGAACAGAGGCAAACATCCTTAGCAAAATACAAGCAAAAAAATGCACCAATACCTTAAAAGGATTGAACACCATTATTAAGTGTTGGGTTTATTCCAGATATGGAAACATTCTTCAGTAGCTGCACATCAATGTATAGTGAAGGATTAAAACCATATGATCACCTCAGTAGTTGGTGATAAAAAATTTTGATATAATTCAACAAGTGTTTGTGATAGAAACTCTGCAAAAACTGAATATAGCAAAAATTACCTCAACTTATCAAAGGCACACAGATCAAAACTGCAAAAACATATCACCTCTTATCATTAGAAATGACCATCATTTAAAAAAAATCTACAACAGGGGACTGCCCAATGGCTAAGACATCATGATCCCTATGCAGGAGTCCCAGGTTTGATCCCTGGTCATGGAATTAGATTCCACACACAGCGATTGAAGTTTGTGGCAACGAAATAAAGAAGTAAATATATATATGTGTGCATATTAATGCACTCAAGTGGAATCCAGAAAACAAGTGCTAAATAACCCATTTCGAGTGTAGGAAGGGATGGAGTCATAGAAAACAGACTTGTGGACACATAGCAGGAAGGAAACATGTAACATACCAAGTATGTAGTAGATAGCTATTGCTATGGAGTGTTCTAATGGAGTTGGTTTTGGAGCAGGAGAGGAGGCCTAAAAGAAAGATAGCAGGCTGCTCAAAATGAAGGCTCAGCTATATGTATTAATAACTGATTTATTTTGATGGGCAGCAGACACTAACACAACATTGTAAAGAAAGCAAAGCTGTCCTTGGCTAACTGATGAGAGTGACAAGTGTGTGTCAAGTAAAATGTGTACCCAGAATGGCTTTAGAAGGTATAGACAAAGAAAAAGCAAAAGCAAAAAAGAAAAAAAAAAGGCAAACTTAAATGCAGAGCTCTTTTAGCCAGAATAAATTCTGACTCTACACATGTGTCTCTTCACTTCACTACTTTGTCATTGTTTCTAAAAGTAAAGAACACCTTTATAAAAGTAAAGAAAACATATACGTTTATATGTTTTCATAAACTGATGCCATCAATTTATGAATACCCTCGTTTTAATAAGTAATAATTGACCTTTGACTTTCAGTACTATGCTAAGTAGGAATTAGTAAACATTGGTAAACACTGAGGTGGTACACAAGAATCCCTTACATTGCAATTCTAGAATGTGTGCTACTGACTGGGAAAAATGCATAGCCCAAAAGAGGAGATTTATGTTTTCTTTAGGAGGCCTTTCATTCTAAGAAGGATTTAATCATGAGGAGCAACTTCTCAAGTATTGTGAAAAGACTGCTCTGAAGAAGGATAGGAGGATCCAGGTTTTAAAGAAGTTTTGGTACAACGATCAGATATAGAGAATGTCCGAATATTATGTTTAACAAAAGAGAACTGAACAGTAAAAGTGAATGGATTCAGATATTTTCTAACTATTGGAAGATGCAAGAATATGGGCTACTTGAAATAATTCCTTTGATAAGCACCTTAACTAGGGCTAGTATCTATTCTTTCTGTCTCAAGTCAGTTCTTCAGGCAACATAGGTGGCAAGTGCAGTAACTAAGGACTTGATAGTGGGCAACCTGATTTCATCAAGAGTTCCCCCTGGTTTCACATTTATGGATAGATGCGATGGTTTATGACTTGATGGTTGCAACATCCTATGTTTCGTGATATGGCTGCAAATTTCTTGGCTCACAGTGTACTCTATTCTCTACAACCTCAGAAAAACTATCTCTAGAAAGATTCTTACACTTTCAAAAAAGTTGACTGTCGGCTTCTACCTCAAAAGGACATCAGTTCAGTTCAGTCGCTCAGTCATGTCCAACTCTTTGCAACCCCATGAATTGCACCACGCCAGGCCTCCCCCTGTTCATCACCAACTCCCAGAGTTCACTCAGACTCATGTCCATTGAGTCAATGATGTCATCAAGTCATCTCATCCTCTGTCATCCCCTTTTCCTCCTGCCCTCAATCCCTCCCAGCATCAGAGTCAGAGGACTTAAAGAAATGTGAAAATACCTAATACAGGTTTAGTACAATCCCAAAGAGACAGGAGACTGATGGCAAACTATAAATCTGAAGAAAATGACCCGAAACACCAAGAGCAAGGAAGAGTAAAATATATGCTTTTATGTATATATACAATTGTTTACCTAAACTGATATGTTGAAATTGGTGTATATACATATACTGTGTATGCATTTATCTCTACTCATATGTATACACTCATACACATATATTTTCTATTGTACCGAAATTTTATCTGAAATATTCTCAAAAATATGCTTTACATTAAGGTATAACACAAGTCTTAACATTTTAAATCATACCAAGTATTTCCTCTGAAAATTAAGATGTGAAGCTCAAATTTAAAAATGGGATATGTGTTTGCAAATATGTCAAGGTGTGAAAAATTAAACAAGACATTTCTAAAGCACCAATATTTCAAAGGGTAAGTCACAAGGTCAATTATATAAGTATCTGAGGTGAACGTAAGTGAAAGCACTTTTACCAAACCATCGGATCCTACAAAAGTACATACCTTCAGTTATATACCTTCTGTAAAATATATACTATAACCCCTAGACAGCAAAATTGTATACGTAAAATTTTGACATATATATATGCATGTGTATGTGTAGCTATATATAAACTAAATGATTACCCAGGTAGTACTAGTACTAAGGAACCTGACTTCTAATACAGAGGCCATAGATATATAGGTTCGATTCATGAGTTGGGAAGATCTCCTGGAACTAAGGATGACAACCCATTCCAGTTTTTTCACCTTGAGATCCCCATGGACTGAAAATACATGACAGTGACAGTCTATGTGATACAGCATGTGAGACAGGAGTGTAGTGACATAACATATGATATATCACTTGTACAGGTTCTAATATATACTGAACAGAATGTGTGGAAAATTAAACAGCACTTTCTGTAGGACTCTATGAGGCAAAGAATAACTCACAGGGAAACGAACACATATTCTGAGGTGATCCAAAATGAAAATACAATGTAGAAAATCATCAGATAGAGCAGAAGAAGAACCCATATATATTTAAAGGTACACAAAAAGAAAGCTATCCAGTTCTGGGAAGAAGCTAATGTCTCCTTCAAAAGCTCCTAATTTCATAGGAAGAAAGAGGAAATAAGCAAATATTAGTATGGATATCAGTTCATTTTAGTTCCTCGGTCGTGTCCGACTGTTGTAGACCCTATGGGTAGCAGCATGCCAGGCCTCCTTGTCCATCACCAACTCTCGGAGTTCACTCAGAATCACGTCCATAGAGTCAGTGTTGCCATCCAGCCACCTCATCCTCTGTCGTCCCTTTCTCCTCCTGCCCCCAATCTCTACCACCATAGAAGTCTTTTCCAATGAGACAACTCTTCACATGAGGTGGCCACAGTATTGGAGTTTCAGCTTCAGCATCATTCCTTGCAAAGAAATCTCACGGTTGATCTCTTTCCGGATGGACTGGTTGGATCTCCTTGCAGTCCAAGGGACTCTCAAGAGTCTTCCCCATCACAGTTCANTTTTCCAATGAGACAACTCTTCACATGAGGTGGCCACAGTATTGGAGTTTCAGCTTCAGCATCATTCCTTGCAAAGAAATCTCACGGTTGATCTCTTTCCGGATGGACTGGTTGGATCTCCTTGCAGTCCAAGGGACTCTCAAGAGTCTTCCCCATCACAGTTCAAAAGCATCAATTCTTTGGTCCTCAGCCTTCTTCACAGTCCAACTCTCACATCCACACATGACTACTAGAAAAATCATTATCTTGATGAGACAGACATTAGTTGGCAAAGTAATGTCTCTGTTTTAGAATATACTATCTAGATTGGTCATAACTTTTCTTCCAAGTAGAAAGTGTCTTCTAATTTCATGCCACAGTAACCATCGCAGTAATTTTTTAAATTTTTCTTCTCCATCTTTTTCCCATTAAAAGATGGGACAGCATGACATGAACTTTTTTTTTTTTTCTGAATGTTGAGCTTTAAGCCAACTTCTTCACTCTCCACTTTCACTTTCATCAAGAGGCTTTTGA
>SJYV01033370.1:0-14053 GCA_006410875.1 Neotragus pygmaeus
GCAATCATGTCCCCCCCTCCCCCCGACCAGGGACATTCAGCAAGGTTTGGAGACTTCAGGGGGTCGCGTGGGCAGAGGCCACGGATAGATAGTGCTCAGCCCCTAAGAATGCACGAGTTAGCCCCCCACAAGGAGTTACCTGGCCTGGGGTCTGCACGTGCCCAGCCTGAGGAACCCTGCACAAACGCAGTTTCCAGGTTACTCTCACGTACTTTGCGGTGGCAGCACCATGTCTTGTAGTATAGGCAGCCCTGGGAACGGCAGTTGGCAGTCCTTTCCACATAAAGACATAAAGCCCTCCCCAGGAAAAGGCGGTCGTTTCAGTCTCAGAGAAGGCTGTATGCAGGCAAGTGGAAACCTGAGGATCTTGACTAGGTCACTAGGATTTCTGTGACTTAATTCTTACTGCCTTTCTCCTGCATTCGTCCTTTCAGCTTTATTACATTTCTTTCTTTTTCTGTTACCCAATCTATCTAATACTTGGACCATTTATTTGGTGTTGAAAAATCTGTTTTTTATTAGGAGATTTCCATTATGAGTTTAATTTTTTTTTTTTCCCCTCCAAGTGGCCTTTTGCCAGCTGTTTCTCTTAGGCATGTATTTTCTTTTTCCTTGTCAGTAAGATTGCAAGTCCTTGACAGCAAAGATCACGCCTCTTAGGTTTTCTTTCTGGTCTGCAGCACATCGAGCATATGGTTGTTAACGTCAGTTGCTAGCTGTGTCCGTCGAAATGCGCCTTGTGTCTCGTGGTTAAGGCTCGTGTGTACCAGACCAGCCTTTTATATCTTGCTGTCGATTCCGGTTCGAGTCTTTGGGGGCTGAGGGGTTAGCCTGTTGATGTTCAGGTGCTAAGTGGCAAAAAGAAGCCTTGGACCTCAACCTCATTTGAGGAAGGGAGAGGCTGATAGCCTCATTGCTTCTCCTTTGCAGGCGTTGTTTTATTTTGGTGATTGAAGTGTTGGACGTGTGAAAAAAAAAAAAGAAATGAAATCGGGTTATGTGGCTTGCTGGCAGGACAAGCAGAGGACAGAGAGTGAGTCGCTATCTCCCTGATCTGCACGTGCCCGCACACCGGGCCGATGGAAGATTTCTTCTAAAAAGCCAGCTGGGGAAGCATTTGCCTCTGAAGGTGCTGAGTCCCCTCGAATTTGCTATCACCACAGTGATACTGAGTCAGGCATCACTGGGGCTACCAGCAAGTTTTAGGAAAAGAACTTTGCTATGGAAAACTTTCTTTTTTTTTCCCCTTGGTCGAGTGATGTTGCATTGCCCTGATTCTTGTTGAATGTGTCTTTGGGACAGTAATTTTAAGAGGAAGACGTTGTGTTCTTCCTGATTTCCCGTGTGAGGCATGACATTTCCTGACATGGGCGATGATGGAGAGAGGGTCAGAACCCACAGAGACAGTTTCAGCCTTCAGCTGTCCTTGGTTTTTTTTTTCTTTAAATTTTTTTGACTGTGCTGGGTCTTCATTGTGTACCACACGGGCTGTTCATTGCTCCACACCAGATTTCTTTNATGAGATATCACTTCATGCCTGTTAAAATGCTGTTACAGTAAAGACAATAAATAATAAATGTTGGTAAAAACTTGGAGAAAAGGTAACCATTGTGCACCATTCATGGAAATCTAAAACTGCTGCAACCAATATAAAATACAGTATGGAGACATCTCTCAAAAAATTAAAAATAGAACTAGCATATGCTTGAGCAATTTCACTCCTGGATATTTAGTCAGAGGAAATGAAATCACTGTTTAGGAAAGATATCTTCATCTCCATGGTTATTTCATCATTACTTACAGTAGTCATTACCTACAATAGAATCTCAAGAGTCTTTGAATTACGNGCTTGAGCAATTTCACTCCTGGATATTTAGTCAGAGGAAATGAAATCACTGTTTAGGAAAGATATCTTCATCTCCATGGTTATTTCATCATTACTTACAGTAGTCATTACCTACAATAGAATCTCAAGAGTCTTTGAATTACGGTGCTGGATAAGACTCTTGAGAGTCTTTGGACAGCAAGGAGATCAAAGCAGTCCATCCTAAAGCAAATCAACCATGAATATTCACTGAAAGGACTGGTGCTTAAGCTGAAATGCTAATATTTTAGCTTATATTAGCTTTACCTAATATTTTAGCTTAATTTATTTTAGAGGTGAAGAGCTGACTCATTGGAAAAGACCCTAATGCTGGGAAAGATTGAGGGCAAGAGGAGAGGGTGGGTAACAATGGATGAGATGGTGGCATCATGGACTCAATGGACACGAGTTTGAGCAAACTCTGGGAGACAGTGAAGAACAGGGAAGCCTGGCGTGCTGCAGNTGAAAGTGAAGTCACTGAGTTGTGTCCAACTCTCAGGGACCCCATGGACTGCAGCCTACCAGGCTCCTCTGTCCATGGGATTTTTCAGGCAAAGAGTACTGGAGTGGGGTGCCATTGCCTTCTCCTCCAGTGTTCGCTAGAGTCCTGTATTTGTTTTTTTCTCAGGATGAGAACTTTTAAGATTGATTCTCTCAGTGTTCAGATACAGACTTCAGCGTTATTAACTGCAATCATGTATTGCATCGAATGCCCAGGATTTATTATTTACTTGGCTGTGTTTTGTCTTAGTATTTGCACTTGGTATTCCACACTTCTTGATGGCCTTGGCGGAGGGGGGGGTCTTAGTCCCTTGCCCAGCAATTGAACCCGGGGCCGCCAGCATCGGAAGTGCAGAGTCGCAGCCCCTGGCCCACCAGGGCAGCCCCAGGACTGACTTTATGGTTGAAAGTCTGCACCTTGGGTGCTTGTGTGACCCATGTCCCCTCTCCCTGCCTCCTCTGCTCTGTTCTCTGACTTTGAGGAGTCTCTGCTTCTTAGGAAGCCACCCTGTCCGACCTGACTTCCCCCTAAGAGGCACCTGGGATGTCACTCGTTCTGAACACGTTGCACTTAGGAGGGAACAGACCTTCCCTTTTTGTTTGCCGTGCCTGCATCTGAGCCCCTGAGTCCTGTCCCGAGAGCAGAAGACAGTTCGTGTGGTCGTCTCTCGAACGTGAAGTGGAAGTGTTAGTTGCTCAGTCCTTTCCAACTCTGCGATCCCATGCACAGTAGCCACGCCAGGCTCCTCTGTCCATGGGATTCTCCAGGCCAGAATACTGGAGTGGGGTTGCCACTTCCAGGGGATCTTCCCGGCCCAGGGAATCGAACCTGGATCTCCCACAGTGGCAGGCAGGTTCTTTGCCATCTGACCCACGGAGAAGAGAAAGTTGTTGAGATTGGGGTTGGGTGTGGCCGTGTGTGCATGTGTGTGTGTAAGAGAGTGTGTAAAAAGGCAAGACGGACAGTCTGATGGAAGCGCCTGGAACATGTGAGGAGATGTGCTTTCAAGGACAGCCGGCAAACCTTTGCCAACGGGCTGGGTGTGTGACCTGTGACTCACAGTGATGAGGGAGATCCCAGGGGTCATTTCCTTCCAGCCTTCTTGTCGGAGCCACAGGGCAGTGTCTCAGTTCAGACCTCCAGAACACTGTCCAGGAACTCTTGATGGTCGATGGAGGTGATGTTCCTCTGCTTGCCTCACTGTGTACTAAAGAGCTGGCATCATCAGATGAGCAGTCTCTGTGTTCCTTTGATGACTGGGTCATTTGTCAGTGGAGGGTTGCACCCTGATCTTCCTGGAAGCTTTGACTTCTCACGGGGTAAATTCTTCTCTTCCTGTCCACATGCAGAACCACCCACAGTGGGAAGCAAAGACTTTCAGAAATAAGGTGGATTCTCCTGTTGGGAAACCGGGGTTATTTGAGCCAAGGCAAGTTTCTGACCTTATCCAAGATTTGCTGGATGAAATCAAAAGGGAGCCATGTAACTGTAGATTATAATTTTTTTTTTCTTTCATTTTTGCGATACCAAGACTCTTGAGAGTCCCTTGTTCTGCAAGGAGATCAAACCACAGGCCGTCCTAAAGGAAATCAACCGTGCCTGTTTCTTTGGAAGGGCTGATGCTGAAGCTGAAACTCCAGTACTTTGGCCATCTGATTGGAAGAGCCAACTCATTGGAAAAGACCCTGATGCTGGGAAAGATTGAAGGCAGGAGAAGAGGGGGACAACAGAGGATGAGATGGGTGGATGGCATCACCAACTCAATGGACATGGGTTCGAGTAACCTCCGGGAGCTGGTGATGGACATGGAGGCCTGGCGTGCTGCAGTCCACGGGGTCTCAAGGAGTTGGACAGTGGTTGAGCGACTGGACAATATCATGACTGATGTTTACCTGGAAGGAACCCTTAAATGGGAGCCGCGCGTTATTGAGTTTTAGGCCCAATGCTCTCAGTTACCGCCCACTCTCTGGCCCCAGGGGAATAAACGAATCATCCTGTTGCTTCTGTCTGCTGGGCCCTTGCGCTCCATGCTCTGTGAAGGTCCCAGCTCACAGTACGGTCGCTCCATCTTCAAGGCTGTTCACATTGACCTGCCCGGGCGGTCCTGTGGTTAAGCATCCTCCTTGCAATGCAAGGGACGTGGCTTCAGCTCCTGAAAGGCTTCATTTCAGACCAAAGCGAAGGTCCTGAGTGCCACAACTAAGACCCAACACAGCCAAATAAATACTTTTTTTTTTTTTTTTAAAGAAGGGGGACTCTTTACAGCCTGTAGTTTGAGTTACTGGAATTATGGGGGGGTGGGGGGCTAACTCTGTCAGTTGCAGAGGTAAAAGTTACGTGTGGTGAAACCTGGTGCCACCACTCTGCCTTTGGAATGTTCTCTTGTTACCTTTTAGGGAAGGCTGTATGCTAGTTCTGTTCTCTGGAGGTTATTAATGACACAACCATCTTGAACAGGAACCGGGAAAAGGACCCACCTTCCAGCAGTTTGCATGCTGTAGGGCTTGTCTTAGAGTGAGATCGGAGAGCCTTTCTTATCTAGCCAGCTGGATGTGGTATAACTAAAGGCCTCTTTGGACCACTTTCCCATCTTGGCAGCCACAGGCTTGTTTTCTGTGGTCTTGAGTCTGTTTCGGAGATAAAGTTCGTTTGTGTCATAGTTTAGATTCCGCCTCTAAGTGACACCATCTGATGTTTGCCTGTCTCTTTTTGACCTGGTGTGATTGTCTCTCCGTCCATCCATGTAGTTGCAGGTGGCATCCTTTTTCATGGCTGAGTAATATTCCACCGTATATACTGTGTAGCATGTTTCCTTATCCACTCCTCTGTCAGTGGATATTTACGTTGTCTCCCTGTCTTGGCTGGCTCGTGGTGCAGTGAACATAGCGCTGCGTGTATCTTTTCAAAATCTTAGTTTTCTCTGGGTATATACCCAGGAGTGGGATCACAGGGTCCATACGGCAACTCTAGGTTTGTTTTTTTTTTTTTTTTGATGAAGATCCTCCGCATTGTTCTCCATCGTGGCCGCACCAATTTACATTCCAACACTGACCGTGTGCAAGAGATCCCTTTTCTCCACACCCTTTCCGGCTTGTATTATTTGTAGACTTTCTGATGATGGCCATTCTGACCAGTATGAGGTGGTCCCTCATTGTAGTTTTGATATGGCGTTTCTCTGAAGTTAGCGATTAGCCACGTTGAACATCTTTTCTCGTGCCTGTTGGCCATCGCTATGCCGAGACTCATTCTTTACGAGGAATTTGCCCTTAACGTGCCTTCCAAGCTATCATTAAGACCTGTGTGTTGACTTGTTGGCATCAAGGGAACCGTGGGACATCTCCGTCACAGAATGCTAGAAAGACCGTCAGCGATTTAGATTTCCACATTTTCAGGACTCAGGTCCCTCTCTGAGGTCAGTGTTCTCTGAATTGTTTTTGTTCCAACGCGAGAACGGCAGAGCCTGTCTGTGAATGCCGAGCTGTCTTTTGCTTAATACACGTTTGATTGCGAGACTAGGCGGGTGATTAATTGGCTGGGTCTCTGCTGCTTGTTGATCGCTCATTTTTAATATTATGCACTCAAACAACTGGAGAAGGCAATGGCACCCCACTCCAGTACTCTTGCCTGGAAAATCCCATGGACGGAGGAGCCTGGTAGGCTGCAGTCCACGTGGTCGCTGAGAGTTGGACAGGATTGAGCGACTTCCCTTTCACTTTTCACTTNGTGCATTTTCTTGGCAAAAATCTAATAGTCTTTGCCCTCCTTCATTCCTTATTCCAAGGCCAAATTTGCCTGTTACTCCAGTTGTTTCTTGACTTCTTACTTTTGTAGTTTATGAATTAAATAGCTGATAGAGAACTTGGAGGCTTATTAAGCTATGGGAAAAGTTGAAGATGAACTAAAGGAAAGAAGACATTTCAGATCCCCAGTCCTTTAGGAGATAGAAAAGCAAGTGAAGTCAAATATGAGGAACATCAGGAAAAGTAAGAACGATCAGGAGACCTGAAGCTGTAATTAGAAAGAAGAACAGAATGAGAGAAAAGAGTAAGAGATTGATGCCAAAGATGGAAATTGCAACATTTAAGATTGTACTGTAGAACTTCATCAAGAAGAGTGAAGTGGGCAGGCCCCCAGTCCTAATAAGCAACCAGCATAATGCAGGTCAACAGCAACAGGTGACAATGATGCACTCACAGGCAGAATCCCTGAGGCAAGAACTCTGTCACCTTGGCCTGATGTGCAAGGTGTAGATGGAAAACCAACCAGTAAAATGAAGTACTAATGGTCTTTCCAAGAAGAGCACGGCCCCAGACATGTTCACTAGAATTCAGTGAGTCAAGTCAGCAGCTCTCGAAATTGCCCTTAAGCTTGTGGGCAATGCTTACATTGTGCTAGCAGCACATTGCTGCTGCTGCTACTGCTGCTAAGTTGCTTCAGTCGTGTCCAACTCTGTGTGACCCCAAAGATGGCAGCCGACCAGGCTTCACCATCCCTGGGATTCTCCAGGCAAGAACACAGGAGTGGGTTGCCATTTCCTTCTCCAATGCATGAAAGTGAAAAGAGAATGTGAAGTTGCTCGGTCATGTCCGACTCTTTGTGACCCCATGGACTGCAGCCTACCAGGCTCCTCGGTCCATGGGATTTTCCAAGCAGGAGTACTCGAGTGGGGTGCCATTGCTTTCTCTGAGCAACACATTACTACACTGCAAGCCTTTAATTAGTCAAAGTGTGTAGCTTCTGAAACATGCAGATAAATTAGGAAAAAAAACTGAAATTTTGTTATGTGATTTTTCTTAATGATTAGAGTGTGTTCTAAATAAATAGAAAAACAAATTGATTGCCAAAAACCGTTAATGGGCTTTTAATTCACAAGGGTTAAGCATATAAAAAGTAGGTATATTGAAAGTTAAGGTTCGCATAGAAACATTGATTTGACAACATTATGCATACTAGGTGTGGGAGGTTTGTATTTTATAACATAAAAGCAGTAGTGAATATTATAAAATATTTAAAAATGCACAGTTAAAATAACAAATTCAGGGGGAAGTCATTAAACATGATTATGAGGAAAAATTGTTTTGCAACCCTCAAAGAAGGTTGTAAAATTTAATTTTAGAACATAATGCCTTCAAACTTTAAAAAATATCGCCAGTGTAAATTAATCATTTTTTACCCAAAATGAATTTTCCAACACATTGTATATTCTGACATTAGTTTATGCCTCTCATTTGTCAACCAGATTTGACCCTGATATACTAAAGGAAGAACTGATTGGCCATTGGATGGCCTAGTTGATAAAAATTTTGGATAATGAAAATAAATTTAAGGATTTGAAATATTAATACTTTTTCTAGTATATAGAGAATGTAGATGATAGCTTAAATGTCAATAAGCCTGCAAGTGCACTAGTACTTTGTTTATATATTTGTTGCAGGAAGGAGGACCCCTTCCAGGGCCCGAAACTGGGCTCTTGTCTAACACTCGGAAATGAATTGTCTGAGGAGACACATGTGCTGACAAAGGAAGAGATTTTACTGGGAAAGGGCACCGGGTGGAGAGCAGTAGGGTAAGGGAACCCAGGAGAGCTGCTCTGCCGGGTGGCTTGCAGTCTTGGGTTTTATGATGATGGTATTAGTTTCTGGGTGGTCTTTGACCAATCAGTCTAATTCAGAGTCTTTCCTGGTGGTGCACGCATCACTCAGCCGGGATGGATGCTAGTGAGAGGGATTCTGGGGAGTGGACAGACACTCAGTGTTTCCTTTCAACCTTTCCTGAACTCTTCCGGTTGGTGGTACCTTATTAGTTCCATATTCCTTATCAGGATCTCCGGTCATAAAACAACTCATGCACATGGTTACTATGGTGCCTGGCCAGGGTGGACTGTTTCAATCAGTGTGCTTCCCCTAACATATTTGCCTTCTATATACTTGTGCAAACTATTTGCATGTATGCCTTATGGAAATTCCAATCAGACTATGCAAAATGTCTTATGTAGGTAGCATTGAAAAAGGAAGAAAGATGCTTAAAGCTTTCTCAGGAAAGGAAGTGTTCCAGGAAACAAATCCACAGCCTTGATATGTCTCACTTTTGGTTTTCACCTCACAAGCTGGACAGAGATCTCAGAACCTGACTTCCCCAACGGAGCTATACTGAGCAATAGGATTGAGTTCCTGTGGCTGTTTATTCTATAGGTGATATACAGGAAACAAGAGTGGTGGACCCTTGTAATGACCCCCAGGAGGCTATCACCTCCCAATTTAATTAGAATTAAAGGCAAAAATGAAGGAAGAAAAATGACTATGTTACTAATATAATACTGATTTAATTATAGTCATTTCTCAATTCTAATTAGTATTTAGTTATTTAATTTAAGTAATAATAAAGATTTTCTGATCCTTGAAATCAGCCATTATTTGGCACAAAATAATTTTTAACAAATGACAACACCCTCCCCCCCCACCAAAGAAGCAGAGCATGAAAATATAAAAGTAAATTGACATTTTGCTAACATTTCTATTTTCCATTATATTTTATGTCATAGCACAGCAGTCTACAGAACAATAGAGGTCCTTTCATGGAAGTGAGATATGTAAATTCCTGAGCTAGCAGACTCCTGGCCCAATATTCAAACCACCTCTTCAAAGAGGGCACAATGGTCTGCATTTTCACAGAAAAATCTATGCAGCCACATTCCATGACGATGAGCCCTTTATAAACTTGAAGAAAAATGCTTTGTATGTTTCCTTTCATCTTAACCCCCTGCTATTTTCTGTTTCCAAACAAACAGAAGGACAAATGCAAACTGCCAACTCACAGGATGTACAAACAAGTGTTATTGAATATTCAAGAGTATGGTGGTATTTCTAAAATTCAGCAACAAATCACTTAGAGTCTTTCTTTTGTTTTCCTTATTCAGGCACCACAAGGCCACATAAGGAGGGTGAGGTCCCTGGAGTGGACTATATTTTTATCACTGTTGAAGATTTTATGGAATTGGAGAAAAGTGGTGCTCTCCTAGAAAGTGGGACTTATGAAGGTAAGCACAGCTCTACTGCTGAATTTATTTCTTGTTGCATCACATTTTTCTCTGACTGAAATGCATTAGAACACCACATTACTAAATTGCTATTGTTTTGGTTTGAGAGCTTTCATGAGGTCACTTTAGAAGAGTATTTTGTAAATAAAATTTAAAATATATCTGGGTAAATTCTTCTCTTGAGATGCCAATAGAAATATACATGTATATTCCCACTGTAACCTTGTGTTTAGGATATCCTAAATTGTGATCTTCAGCTAAAGTATCTTCATCTTTAGGTAGCATCTAAAGGACCACAGTGGAGTAGGCAATGGCACCCCACTCCAGTACTCTTGCCTGGAAAATCCCATGGATGGAGGAGTTTGGTAGGCTGCAGTCCATGGGGTCGCTAAGAGTTGGACATGACTGAGTGACTTCTCTTTCAGTTTTCACTTTCATGCATTGGAGAAGGAAATGACAANAGCTATTTGTCAGGCCTCCCCAGACAGCCATTTTGCTTTTTTGCATTTCTTTTCCATGTGGATGGTCTTTATGCCTGTCTCTTGTACAATGTCACGAACCTCATTCCATAGTTTGTCAGGCACTCTATTTATCAGATCTAGGCCCTTAAATCTATTTCTCACTTCCACTGTATAGGGGTTACCTATTTTACATACAGCAGTTTGTACATGTCAGTCTCAAACTCCTAATTTTGCCTGTGCCCTACCCAACCCATCTGGCAACCATAAGTTCATTATCTAAGTCTGTGAGTCTGTTTCTATTTTATTTGTAAGTTCATGTGTATAATTTCTTTTTAGATTCCATATATACAGTGATATCATACAATATTTCTCTTTCTCTCTCTGACTTCCTTCACACGGTGTTACAGGCTCTATGTCCATCCATGCTTCAAATGGTTTTACTTCATTCTTTTTAATGACTTAGTAATACTCCACTGCATTTTTGTACATCAATTTCTCTATTCACTCCTGTTGATGGAATTTAGGTTGCTCCTGTGTCCTGGCTTTTGTAAATACTGCTGCAATGAAGACTGTGTTGTATGTATCTTTTTGAATTATGTTTTTCTCTGGGTACATGCCCAGGAGTGGGATTGCTGGATCATAAGGTAGTTCTATATTGAGATGTTTCCCTTTGCTGTGCAAAAAGTTTTAAGTTTTATTAGATTCAATTTATTTTTGTTTCTTATTTTCTTTATTCTAAGAGGTGGATGACAAAAAGATCTTGCTGTGGTTTATTCGGACTTATATTCTTGTTACATATTCAATACCTTCAAGAGGCTGCACGGCGATCTCAGACTGCCTCCTTTGTTTTTCCTGCTCCTGGGGCTTTGAAGACCTTTGGCAGTGTGCTGATCTTGGCATGCCACCTTGTTTGCTAAGTCATCTCACAATTTTTTCATACAATTCAAACTTAGACCGTGCTATTTGAACACTGGCTAAATGGATTTCAATTTCCATAGGCCAGAAGCTTTGTAAGTTCCGAATATTAGGGCACTTCATTTGGATTGTTCAGTTCAGTAAGTTCAGTTGCTCAGTTATGTCTGATTCTTTGTGACCCCATGGCCTGCAGCACACTAGGCTTCCCTGTCCATCAAACTCCCAGAACTTGCTCAAACTCATGCCCGTGGAGTCGGTGATGCCATCCAAGCAGCTCATCGTCTGTTGCCCCCTTCTCCTCCTGCCTTCAATCTTTCTCAGCATCAGGTGTTGTTTTTTTTTTTCCCCCCAATGAGTCACTTCTTTACATCAGGTGGCCACAATATTGGAACTTAAGCATTAGCGTCAGTCTTTCCAATGAATATTTAAGACTGATTTCCTGTGGAATTGACTGGTATGATCTCCTTAAAGTCCAAGGGACTCTTAAAGAGTCTTCTCTAGTACCACAATTTAAAAGCATCAGTTTTTCGGTGCTCAGCTTTCTTTATGGTCCTACTCTCACATCCGTACATGACTACTGGAAAAACCATAGCTTTGACTAGATGGACCTTTGTCGGTAAAATAATGTCTCTGCTTTTTAATATGCTGTCTAGGTTGGTCATAACTTTCCTTCCAAGGAGTAAGTGTCTTTTAATTTCTTGCCTGCAATTCACCATCTGCAGTGATTTTGGAGCCCAGAAAAATAAACTCGGCCACTGTTTCCACTGTTTTCCCATCTATTTGCCATGAAGTGATGGGACCTGATGCCATGATCTTCGTTTTTCTGAATGCTGAGTTTTAATCCAAATTTTCACTCTCCTCTTTCACTTTCATCAAGAGGCTTTTTAGTTCCTTTTTGCTTTGTGCCATAAGGGTGGTGTCATCTGCGTATCTGAGGTTACTGATATTTCTCCCGGCAATTTTGATTCCAGCTTGTGCTTCATCCAGCCAGGCATTTTGCATGATGTACTCTGCATAGAAGTTAAATAACCAGGGTGACAGTATATAACCTTGACATACACTTTTTCCAATTTGGAACTAATCTGTTGTTCCATGCCTGGTTCTAGCTGTTGCTTCTTGACCTGCATACAGATTTCTCAGGAGTCAGATAAGGTGGTCTGGTATTCCCATTTCTTGAAGAATTTTTCAGTTTGTTGTGATCTACACAGTCAAAGGCTTTGGTGTAGTCAATAAAGCAGAAGTAGATGATTTTCTGGAATTCTCTTGCTTTTTCTATGATCCAACAGATGTTGGCAATTTGGTCTCTGGTTCCTCTGACTTTTCTAAATCAAGTTTGAACATCTGGAAGTTATCAGCTTACTTACTGTTGAAGTCTTGCTTGGAGAATTTTGAGCATTACTTTGCTAGCATATGAGCTGAGTGCAACTGTGCTGTAGTTTTAACATTTTTTGGCATTGCCTTTCTTTGGGATTGGAAGGAAAATTGACCTTGCCACACCTCCCCCCCCCCAATTTGGGCTGTTATCTAAGGCCAAATTCAAAGTTGTACAGGGGTCTATAATAATTGCTGAATGCAGCAGCATTCTTCAGTCCTGAGTACCCACATGTGTTGTTTGCTCCAGAAGAAATATTTGGTACAATATCTGAGATAGATTATGCCTTTATCCATTTGGCAAAATTTGGTTTAACAGTGAATACAGCTGCATTGTCTAGTGTCTAAGCTAGTCCTCTGTACGAATGGCAATAGACAGACAGGGAGTACTTGCTAGACTGGTATTTCTCTTGAAAATCTGGATAAGCACAATGGCTGAACCTAATGTCCTTCCAAACATGGAAAGTTTAGGTTTAAATCTGGGACAAATGAAGAGAAGGAGAAATAGTAGCTGAGGACAAAACAATAAATAAATGCATTATGCAAAGAGGGAAATCAACATTATCTTGAGAGAGAATCAGAGCAAAAGAATAAAAGTGTCCTTAGCACAATTATACAAACTGCCAGAGAGAGTAAAGTCATATGTTGACCTGGCTTAGACCACTCCTGCTTTTGTAAACTTATAAGGCCAGATAGCATTTTTTAAACATGGAATCCTCTGGAAGACACTGTGATTGTACAATACGACAATGAACTGTACCAAACGTTATTTACTGAGTAGAATTGTAGTAATGTATCAATAGCTTTTGAGTTTTGTTTTCCAGAATTCATCTATTACAAAAAATATTATTCAGATGTGTCAGGCAAGTTTGTAATTTCCTTGGTTCTGTCTCACTGCAGCAAAAATTTGAAGTGACGGACAGGTTCACGCAACTCCACCAACTGCAGCATGCCAGGCCTCCCAGTCCATCATCAACTGCTGGAGTCTACCCAAACCCATGTCCATTGAGTCAGTGATGCCATCTAACTATCTCATCCTCTCTCGTCCCCTTCTCTTGCCCTCAATCTTTTCCAGCATCAGGGTCTTTTCAAATGAGTCAGCTTTTTGCATCAGATGGCCAAAGTATTGGAGTTTCAGCTCCAACATCAGTCCTTTCAATGAACACCTAGGACTGATTTCCTTTAGGATGGACTGGTTGGATCTCATTGCAGTCCAAGGGACTCTTAAGAGTCTTTTCCAACACCACAGTTCAAAAGCATCAATTCTTCAGTGCTCAGCTTTCTTTATAGTCCAACTCTCACTTCCATACATGACAACTGGAAAAACCATAGCCTTAAGTAGACGGACCTTTGTTGGCAAAGTAATGTCTCTGTTGTTTAATATGCTGTCTAGGTTGGTCATAACTGTCCTTCCAATGAGTAAGCATCTTTTAATTTCAAGGCTACAGTCACCATCTGCAGGGACTTTGGAGCCTCTCATATAAAGTCAGCCACCGTTTCCTTCATTTCCCCATATATTTGCCATGGAGTGATGGGGCCAGATGCCATGATGTTAGTTTTCTGAATGTTGAGTTTTAAGCCAACTTTTTCACTCTCCTCTTTCACTTTTATCAAGAGGCTCTTTAGTTCTTCTTCACTTTCTGCCATAAGGGTGGTGTCATCTGCATATCTGAGGTTATTGATATTTCCTCCAGCAATCTTGATTCTAGCTTGTGCTTCCTCCAGCCCAGAGTTTCTCATGATGTACTCTGCATATATGTTAAATAAGCAGTTACAGCTCAGTTTTATTTGGCAAGCAAAGGAAAATATATCCTCCAGGTGTGAGGGCTGGCCAACCCAAAAGATGCAAAGAGAAGAGAGCCCCCCAGCTCAATTTTGGCTCTTCTTTTTATATGTTTTTTTTT
>SJYV01033371.1:0-10695 GCA_006410875.1 Neotragus pygmaeus
ATTTTCTTGAAGAGATCTCTAGTCTTTCCCATTCTGTTGTTTTCCTCCATTTCTTTGCATTGATTGCTGAAGAAGGCTTTCTTATCTCTTCTTGCTATTCTCTGGAACTCTGAGTTCAGATGCTTATATCTTTCCTTTTCTCCTTTGTTTTTTGCCTCTCTTCTTTTCCCAGCTATTTGTAAGGCCTCCTCAGAAAGCCATTTTGCTTTTTTGCATTTCTTTTCCATGGGGATGGTCTTGATCCCTGTCTCCTGTACAATGTCACGAACCTCATTCCATAGTTCATCAGGCACTCTTATCTATCAGATCCAGGCCCTTAAATCTATTTCTCACTTCCACTGTATAATCATAATGGATTTGATTCAGGCCATACCTGAATGGTCTAGTGGTTTTCCCTACTTTCTTCAATTTGAGTCTGAATTTGGTAATAAGGAGTTCATGATCTGAGCCACAGTCAGCTCCTGGTCTTGTTTTTGTTGAAGCCGAAGAGCTTCTCCATCTTTGGCTGCAAAGAATATAATCAATCTGATCTTGGTGTTGACCATCTGGTGATGCCCATGTGTTGTGTCCAACTCTTTTGTGACCCCATGAATTGTAGACTGCCAGGCACTTCTGTCCATTGTTGGGTTGGCCAAAAAGTAAAATCAATGGAAAAACTCAAATAAACTTTCTGGCCAACCCAATATAATACTCACACTTCAGGAGAATATATATACCTCTCATGACAATGCTGTTGAGGTTTTTTCTTGACTGATGTTTATGTAGGAAAAATGTATAAATCCCTGAATGCAAAACATTTTTTTTAATGTGGGGGAAAACCTCCAGGCATGATTCCAAAGTCAGTTGGTTAGCTATCAGCATCATGTGTGGATGTCTGGGAAAAGTGTGAGTTTCACTGAAGGAGGTGTCCAGAGCTACTGCTTGTTAACAGCTATTTCAACTGTCATCATCAGGAAACAATATAGTAAGTGTTTCATGTACTAATATGATAGATTTTACTTTTCAGTGATTAACTGTGCTTGAGTTCTATTTTAAGAAATTGGTTGGGGATTTTGAGTACAGCCAATTATAATACATTAAAGTTTTTATAGTACATTAGATTTTCCCACTTAAAATAATGGGAAATTGGACTCCAAGTACAACATTTGATTTTTAGGAATGGATTAGTGAGGTTAAACAATAAATAACTATATAGCATTAATACCAAAACCTTATGACACTTGAACATAATGTAGGAAAGTTACAGAACACATCTCAATACCAATCCAAAAATCCTCCATAAAGTATAATCAAACAAAATCCAACATCACATAAAAGATAATTATGATAACCTAATATAGTTTTTTGTATGACTGCAAAGACAGTTCAAGCTTTTTACTATAAATCCCCACATGTAAGCAGAAACCATATGATTTCCATGGATGCTGAAAAGGCCTTCAGCAAAATTCAACATCTATTTCAGATAAAAGAATACTTACTGAAATAGAAATTAATGAATACTATAGCATGAGTTTACACACACACACACACACACACCTCAAGCCCAAAACTATAATCTTACTTAGGTAGGCAGAAACAAGGTAAGGGGACCCACTAACTCCAATGTTAGTGTATTAGCTGGTGCAACCAGGCAGCAGAAAAAAAAAAGAAAAAGCAAAGAAGGAACACCTAAGATTTAGAAAGGAATAGTTAGAACTGTATTGCAAAGTTTTATATAATATACTTGGGGGAAAAAAAGACAATCGATGCTAAAGCTATTGAACAATTTGAGGATTCAGGAAAGTAGTAGGACACAAAATTAACATATAAAAGTCAATAGCCTAAAATTCTGCTTCTAGCAGAAGTAATAATAGGGACCAAGTTAACCCTCCCATGAGTAACAATCAAAAACACCAAACATTAAGAAAATGAAAAGCCACTAACTGGGAAAAAATGTTTGCAAATCACATTTCTGATAAAGGTCTTATATTAGAATCATACAAAGAACTCTAAAAAGGCAACAGTTAGAAAATGACCTAATAAAAAAGTGGGCAAAGAGTTTGTTTTCAGACCACAATGAAGTAAACTAGAAATCGATAACAGAAAGGCACTTCTCAAAGTACACAAAAGTTAAATAGCACACTTCTAGATAACATGTGAGTCAAAGAAGAAATTCCAAGAGAAACTGTAAGATATTTATAACTAAATGAAAATGAAAACACAATTTTAACAAAGTTTCTTGGATAGAAGGAAATTTATAGCACTGCTATAGCTATAAATGTAGCTAAGTTTATAGCTACATTAGAAAATAAAAATCCAAAATCAAGAATTTAGCTTCCACCTCAGGAAACTAGAAAAAGAAGAGAAATTTCAGTCCAAAGGAAGCAGAAGAAAAGAAATAATGAGAATTAGAGCAGAAATCAACGAAATTGAAAGCAGTAGAGAATATTAATGAACCCAAAAGCTGGTTCCTTGAGAGGATTAATAACACTGATATGCCTCTAGCCAGGCTAAGATAAAAGAGGGAAAACAACAATTTCTAACATCAGAAATAAAAGAGGAGACATCACTACTGATCCCATGGACATTAAAAGGATAATAAAATACTGTGAACAACTCTATGCCCACAAATTTGATAAACTGTGAAATGAGCCAATTCCTTGGATGGATGCAATCTGCCAAAACTCACACGAGAAAAAATAGATAATTTAAATATGTTTATAGTTATTAAAGTGAAACACTGAATCAACAATTACCTTCTAAAACAGAAAGCACCAGGCCCAGATGGGTTCACTGGTGAGTTCTACAAAATACCTGAGAAAGAAATCATAGCCATTCCCTACAATCTCTTTCAGAAGATAGAAGCAAATCTGAACAAATTCTAGGAGGCCAGCATTTTACCCTAATACTAAAACCAGTCAAGACATCACAAGGAAACTATATACCACTATGTCCCATGAATATAGATTAAAAATTCTCAAAGAAAACATTAGCAAATAAAATCCAAAAAAGTATAAAAAGAATTATATATCACAACCAAGTGGAATTAATCCCAGGTATGAGAGACTGGTCCAAGAATCAAAAATCAATTAATATAATCCATCACATCAACAAACTAAAAAAGAAAAATCATATGCTCATATCAATAGGTACAAAGGGAAAAAAAAGGCATTTGACAAATCCAATACCTATTCATCGTAAAAACTCTCAGTACATTGGAACAAGGGGAATTTCCTCAACTTTATGAAGAATGTGTGCCAAAAACCTTCCAGCTAACATCATACTTGATGGTGAGAAACTCAGAGCTGTCTTAAAACGACCACATACAAGGAAAAGATGTCCCCCTCTCACCAATCCTTTTCAACACCATACTGGAAGTCCTCGCTAATGCAATAAGGGGGAAAAAAAAGGAAATAAAAAGTTTACAGATTGGCAAGTAAGACTGAAAAAAAAAAAACCAAACCTGTATTTGTTAGCAGATGACTTGATCATTTATTTAGAAAATCTGAAAGAATAAAAAAAAAATTCCTGCAAGGTTTCAGGATACAAAGTTAACATACAAAAGTCCTATATACCAACAATGAACACGTGAAATTTAAAATTACAAACACAACACTATGCACATTAGCATCCCCTCAGTGAAATACTTAAGTATAAATCTAACAAAATATGTACAAGTTTTCCCCTATGAGGAAAACTATTAACTCCAATGAATTAAATAAAAGAGCTAAATAAATGGAGAGGCATTCCTTGTTCATGGATGGAAGGATTCAATATTGTCAAGTTGCCAGTTCTTTCCAACTTGAGCTACAGATTCAAGGCAATCTCAATAAAAATCCCAACAAGTTGTTTCACGGGTATCAGCAAAGTGATTCTAGAGTTTTATCAGGTGATGTAAAAGACTCAGAATAGCCAACAGTTTAATATCGAAGAAGACCAAAGTTAGAGGGTCAGCATTACCCAACTTCTGGAGTGGGCTGCCATTCCCTTCTCCAGGGGATCTTCCCAACCCAGGGACCGAACTCAGGTCTCCTGCATTGCAGACAGACGCTTTACCGTGTGAGCCACCAGGGAAGCCCGAGACTTGCTACACAGCCGTGGTAATCAAAGCAATGTGGTCCTCACGAAAGAATGAGCAAACAGATCCACAGAATGGTAAAGAGAGCCCAGAAACAGACTCCCACAAGTTACAGTCAATACAATGGAACAAAGTCTCTTCAATAAATGGTGCTGGAACAACTGGACATCCACACGCAAGATAAAAAAAGAGAATCTAGCGAGATTTTCCCACCCTTCACAAAAATTAACTCAAAATGGCTCAGAGGCCTAAACACGAAATACAAAATTATAACACTCCTGTTACTGTCCAGCTGCTAAGTCCTGTCTGACTCTGCAACCCCATGAACTGCAGCATGCCAGACTTCCCTGTGCTGAGTCGCGCAGTCAGGTCCAACTCTTTGCAATCCATGGACTGTAGCCCACCAGGTTCCTCTGTTCATGGGGATTCTCCAGGCAAGATTATTGAAAGGGTTGCCACTCCCTTCTCCAGGGGATCTTCCCAACCCAGGGATCAAACCCAGGCCTCCCACATTGCAGGCAGATTCTTTACCGTCTGAGCCACCGGGGAAGCCCAAGAATACTAGAGTGGGTAGGCTCATCCCTTCTCCAGGTGATCTTCCTGACCCAAGAATCAAACTGGGGTCTCCTACATTGCAGGCAGATTCTTTACCACTTCAGCTACCAGGAAAAGATTGAGGGCAAGAGGAGAAGGGGGCAGCAGAGGATGAGACGATTGGAGGGCATCACTGACTCAGTAGACATGAGTTTCAGCCAACTCCAGGAGATAGTGAAGGACAGGCTTCCCATGGACTGCAGACTTCACTATCTCCTGGAGTCAGTGATGCCATCCAATCATCTCATCCTCTGTTGCCCCCTTCTCCTCTTGCCCTCGGTCTTTCCTAGCATCAGGATATTTTCCAATAACATTCCTAGGAGATAATTAACAACTTCTGCTCTATAAAAGACATCAACAGAATGAGAAGACAAGCAACAAATTGAGAGAATATGTTTGCAAAAGACACATCAGATAAAAGACTGTTATTTAAAATATACAAAGAACTCCTAAAATGCAACAATAAAAATAACTACCTAAATAAAATATGGGCAAAAGACCTTAACAGACATCTCACAAAAGAAGATATACAGAGGGTAGATAAGCATACAAAGATGTTCCACAGCAAATGATATCAAGGAAATGAAAATTAACACAATCTGATACCACTGCACACCAATTAGAATGGCCAAATTCTGGAACACTAGCAATACCAAATGCTGTCAAAATGTGGAACAGAAATTCTCATTCACTGGTGGTGGGAATGCAAAATGGTACAGCCAGTTTTGTGGTTTCTTCAAAACTAAATATATTCTTGCCATATNAAAATATGTACAAGTTTTCCCCTATGAGGAAAACTATTAACTCCAATGAATTAAATAAAAGAGCTAAATAAATGGAGAGGCATTCCTTGTTCATGGATGGAAGGATTCAATATTGTCAAGTTGCCAGTTCTTTCCAACTTGAGCTACAGATTCAAGGCAATCTCAATAAAAATCCCAACAAGTTGTTTCACGGGTATCAGCAAAGTGATTCTAGAGTTTTATCAGGTGATGTAAAAGACTCAGAATAGCCAACAGTTTAATATCGAAGAAGACCAAAGTTAGAGGGTCAGCATTACCCAACTTCTGGAGTGGGCTGCCATTCCCTTCTCCAGGGGATCTTCCCAACCCAGGGACCGAACTCAGGTCTCCTGCATTGCAGACAGACGCTTTACCGTGTGAGCCACCAGGGAAGCCCGAGACTTGCTACACAGCCGTGGTAATCAAAGCAATGTGGTCCTCACGAAAGAATGAGCAAACAGATCCACAGAATGGTAAAGAGAGCCCAGAAACAGACTCCCACAAGTTACAGTCAATACAATGGAACAAAGTCTCTTCAATAAATGGTGCTGGAACAACTGGACATCCACACGCAAGATAAAAAAAGAGAATCTAGCGAGATTTTCCCACCCTTCACAAAAATTAACTCAAAATGGCTCAGAGGCCTAAACACGAAATACAAAATTATAACACTCCTGTTACTGTCCAGCTGCTAAGTCCTGTCTGACTCTGCAACCCCATGAACTGCAGCATGCCAGACTTCCCTGTGCTGAGTCGCGCAGTCAGGTCCAACTCTTTGCAATCCATGGACTGTAGCCCACCAGGTTCCTCTGTTCATGGGGATTCTCCAGGCAAGATTATTGAAAGGGTTGCCACTCCCTTCTCCAGGGGATCTTCCCAACCCAGGGATCAAACCCAGGCCTCCCACATTGCAGGCAGATTCTTTACCGTCTGAGCCACCGGGGAAGCCCAAGAATACTAGAGTGGGTAGGCTCATCCCTTCTCCAGGTGATCTTCCTGACCCAAGAATCAAACTGGGGTCTCCTACATTGCAGGCAGATTCTTTACCACTTCAGCTACCAGGAAAAGATTGAGGGCAAGAGGAGAAGGGGGCAGCAGAGGATGAGACGATTGGAGGGCATCACTGACTCAGTAGACATGAGTTTCAGCCAACTCCAGGAGATAGTGAAGGACAGGCTTCCCATGGACTGCAGACTTCACTATCTCCTGGAGTCAGTGATGCCATCCAATCATCTCATCCTCTGTTGCCCCCTTCTCCTCTTGCCCTCGGTCTTTCCTAGCATCAGGATATTTTCCAATAACATTCCTAGGAGATAATTAACAACTTCTGCTCTATAAAAGACATCAACAGAATGAGAAGACAAGCAACAAATTGAGAGAATATGTTTGCAAAAGACACATCAGATAAAAGACTGTTATTTAAAATATACAAAGAACTCCTAAAATGCAACAATAAAAATAACTACCTAAATAAAATATGGGCAAAAGACCTTAACAGACATCTCACAAAAGAAGATATACAGAGGGTAGATAAGCATACAAAGATGTTCCACAGCAAATGATATCAAGGAAATGAAAATTAACACAATCTGATACCACTGCACACCAATTAGAATGGCCAAATTCTGGAACACTAGCAATACCAAATGCTGTCAAAATGTGGAACAGAAATTCTCATTCACTGGTGGTGGGAATGCAAAATGGTACAGCCAGTTTTGTGGTTTCTTCAAAACTAAATATATTCTTGCCATATGAATCAACCATCACTCTCTTTAGTACTTACCCAAAGGAGCTAAAAATTTATGTCCACACAAAAACGTGCACACAGATGTTTACAGCAGCTTTATTCATATTGCCAAAATTTGGAGGCAGCCAAGATGTTCTCAAGTAGCTGAATGGATAAACTAAGGTGCATCCAGATAATAGAATGTTGAAGTGAAGTGAAGGTAGCTCAGTCATGTCTGACTCTTCGCGATCCCGTGGGCTATACAGTCCATGGGATTCTCCAGGCCAGAATACTGGAGTGGGAAGCCGTTCCCTTCTCCAGGGGATCTTCCCAACCCAGGGTTGAACCCAGGTCTCCCGCATTGCAGGTGGATTCTTCACCAGTTGAGCCACCAGGGAAGCCCTGAATAATAACATAATGGAATGTTCTTCAGCACTGAAAAAAAAAAATGAGCCATCAAGCCATGAAAAGACATAGAAAACCCTTAAACTGCATGTTGGTAAGTGAAAGAAGTCAATCTGAAGAGGCCACATACTGTATGATTCCAACTATACGGCATTCTGGGAAAGGCAAAACAATGAGGACAATGAGAAGACCAGTGGTGGGAGTCACGGGCTGATGACCAGGCAGAGCACAGAGAATTTTTAGGATACTGAAAATATTCTGTATGTGTGGCCGGACAATGATGGATCTATCCTATTATACATTTGTCCAAACCCACAGAATGTTCAATACCAAGAGTGAACTCTAATGTAACCTATAGACTTTGAGCGATTATGATGTGTCAATGTATGTTCATTCTGATGAGTAATAGGGAGGCTACTGCATGTGTGGGGCAGAGAGTATATGGAAATCTTGGTACCTTCCTCCCAATTTTTGTTCTGAAACTTAAACTGCTCTTTAAAAAATTAAGTCTCTACAATTTTTTTCAAATAAAATATTTAAAAGTGGGAAAAAGATATTAGTAGGCACCCAACCAAAGAAAACTGCAAAGAGATCCAACCAGTCCATCCTGAGGGAGACCAGCCCTGGGATTTCTTTGGAAGGAATGATGCTGAAGCTGAAACTCCAGTACTTTGGCCACCTCATGCGAAGAGTTGACTCATTGGAAAAGACACTGATGCTGAGAGGGATTGGGGGCAGGAAGAGAAGGGGACGACAGAGGATGAGATGGCTGGATGGTATCACTGACTCAATGGACGTGAGTCTGAGTGAACTCTGGGAGTTGGTGATGGACAGGGAGGCCTGGCGTGCCGCGATTCATGGGGTCGCAGAGTCGGACATGACTGAGCGACTGAACTGAACTAAACCAAAGAAGATATACAGATATTAAATCAGCATATTAAAAGAATCATGCTATTAAGGAATTATAAGCTAATTAATGAGATATCATTACACTCTCATTAGAATGGAGAAAATTCAAAACATGGGCAGTACCAACTGTTGGAGAGGAATGTGAAGCAATAGGAATTCTCATTTATTGCTGGTGGGAATGTAAAGTGATACAGCCAATTTTCCAAACATCCAAGGTGTTCTTCAACAGATGGATGGATAAACTGTGGTCCACCCCAACAACCAAATATTATTCAGCGCAAAAAAGAAATGAGCTATCAAGTTATGAAAAGACACGGAGGAACCTTAAATGAACATGGTAAGTGAAAGAAGCCAATTTGAAGAGGCTACATACTATACAATTCCAACTATATGACATTCTGGAAAAGGCAAACGACAGACAAAGTAAAAACAGCTCAGCGGCTGCCGGGGTTAGGGAGGAGGGGCCACACCGAGGTTTCTGTGGAAAAGCCAGGTGGGACCCCTAAGCTAATCCAGAAATAATCCTACCCCGGGGCCCACTTTGGGAGTCTGGGAAAACACACACACTACCCCCTTGGGAGGTGAGACAGCACAAGGGGCCAGGGAAAGCTTTCTTCCAAGAAGGCAACGAGGGAGGGGAGGCTCAGCAGGCAGAGCACCCAGCCGCACCGTCACAGCCAGCACGGGTCCATTGGCCCCCGGTGAGAGCACCCCAGGTGAGAGCCTGTGTGTGCCTGCGTCTGTGCGTGGGCCGGTCTGCACACGCGCAGGCAGGTGGCAGCATCTGCGTCTGCCTGCGACCGTATCTCCATCTGGAATTCCACGTCAGCTGTGCCCCTGGAAATGTTTCCTCTCTTCTTGGTGCTCAGGAAACACTGGGGCACTTGCACATCGTGGGAGGGGCTAGTCTTTGAAGCCGGGAGGTTGGCATTTTTATCATCCTGTGCCCTCAGCGCCTGAACATGGTCAGCTGTGGAACCACCGTTCCTTCAGGACCTCAAGCAAAGGCCCGGGAGGAACCGCAGAGCAGGGACCATGCAGCTTCGAAGACCACCACCCTGAGACCCTCCTCCTCTGCCCTGCTAACTCGCAGCCTCAGTCTGGTGTGTGGCCATAGTTCCCAGCGGCATTGGTGCGACTGTGAAGAGCTGGCTTCCCGACGAGACTCTGGGCCCCACGAGGACAGCCAGTCACGCTCCCTCCTGCTGGGCCTCTACACTAACACCATACCTGGGAACTTGCAAATATTTTTGGAAGGGAGGAGACTAAGGCTTAAGTGACATGTAACAGTGACGGTGCTCCTCTGGGGCCCTGGAAAGCAAAGGGACAAGGAGGCACAGATGCCGACAGCAAAGACTCTCCAGCTGAGAGCAATTCAGAAGCATGCTCTGTCCCCAGGCGGCCGCTGCGGAGCAGGAGGGGAAGGAGCGCAAACTGGGCCCACAAGAGGAGAGCCCTGCCTTGCTGCCGTGGGGAGATACTCACTGGGCACAGCCGCGGTCTCCCCGGGAGGCCCAGTCAGCGTCACCGGGATGTGCACAGTGGTGCTCGGATCCGAGGGCTGACTGCCCATGCGAGTGACATTCCGCTGATTGTCTGCGTCCTCTGGCTGTTCTTCCACCTTCTCTAGACAAGTGCTGGGCAGGGCATGCACAGGGCCCACACCAGTCACCACATTGGCCTCCAGGTCACAGTGTGACTCCCTGCAACCAGTGATGCACATCAGAGTGGCGTAGCCCCAAACTCCTGTTCTATCTGCAAAACCCAGCGTCTTAAACCCCTATCCTGATCAAATAAATCCCTGACCACCTCCTCTGTTCTGATTTGTATCGTCCTAAACATTCTGTGTTTGGGGATCTGAAAGGTAGGGTTGCAGCTGACTCACCTGTTTTTCCCTGGCAAAAGGCCAGGCATGGCTGACATCACATTATGTGTCTGTAACAGAACTGTTGGCAGAATGAAGAGGCCTGGAAGAGGATGTTACCCTAAGCCACCCTACCTGGGGCCCCACCAGGGCCGCGCACAGAGCTCTGCAAACGAAGACATTGCCTAGGTGGGGCTGATCCTGAGCTGCAGCCCCTGACTATGAGAGTTCTGGGTGGTCTGTGACCTGTTGGCAAATGTGGAGATTGCTGGTCTCAGCCCAGCAGCCCGTTACCCCAGGCTCTCACAGTCACCCTGGGAATGGAGGGCAGGCTGGCTGGCCGGGGGAGGGAATAGGG
>SJYV01033380.1:0-21192 GCA_006410875.1 Neotragus pygmaeus
AGATGACTCCAGAGCTCTTCCCGCACACTGCCCAGTTGCTGCTGTTGTCCACAACTGAAACAAAGAGGGAAAGCGCCATGTTTACCCAGAAAGGGCCTCCACAGTTCACACAAAAGAGGCGGCAGCCAGTCCACGCTCCAGAGTGACGTCCAGAAGTGGGGACCTGTCCCATATCTTGGTGCCCTGGAGCTGCATCTCAAAGTAGAACACCTCTGACTGAGAAAGGAAGCTACAGGCTGGCACCATGGGGGAAGACGGCTTCTTTCTCCTCATATTCGTCAGTGAGCAGAGTCAAAGCTGCCTTGAAAGCCCCGTGAAAATGCGGCATAACCTCCCACCCAGCACCGCGGACGCGGCATCAGGAGTGAGGACAGGGTTGGGCGCTGGTTCCTCCGTTACGCGTGGTGCTGACCAGCACATCTGATCCCACCTCTGCCGCTCACATCAGCCCCCAGTGGTTTGGGAAGAAAAGGTACATGTGAGCTCCTCTTCGGGAACCATGCAGAGGCTGCACACACGGCAGGCGCTGCTAGGGAAGCTGTGAGACCGTGACTGTGATGTAACTCGGTGCGAGTCAAACACTGGACTGAGCAGTCACCCACAGGCAAGGAGGGCAGGATCCTCAGCTCAATAAAGGCCGATGAGGAAGGAGGGGCAGCAGAGGGCAAGCTGCCCGCAGCTGAGGCCGTGCAGAGGCCAAAGCGGCAGCGGAGAGGGACGCACTGGAGCAGCGGTTCGCAGAGCTGGTCCTCAGGGCGCCCCTGAGGGCGCCTGCCCCTCCTCACTGTGCTGGCGCACCCTCTGGTGGGAAGCCCGCAGGCCTGAGCGCTGGCCGGGCCACTGGCGCTTGGAGCAGAGGCACCATGTTCCCCACCGCCACAGACTGAAGAGGAGAAACTGCTGCTGTCAGTCATGGATGCTCTGCACGCAACAGTCAAAATCTAGTTAATTCAACCCTTTGTACACGTCCTTTTTTTAACTTTAATTCTGAGATGACGACACACTCACAAGAAGTTGCAAAATAGTAGTGAGAGGTCCGTGCACCCACCACCCGGCCTCCTGTGCCAGGGGACCCAGGCCCAGGCCCAGCACAGGTCACCGGGCACTGGGCTGGCAGCCTGTGGCGGCGAGCTCCTCAGCCTCAGGTATTCAGCAGATGCCTTCTTAAAAATCAATGGCACAAGCCTGGTGTGGAAGAGGCTGCCTGTGGTACAGTTCAAAACTGACCAAAACTCAGCATTCTGGGAAACGTGCATTTGCCACTGTGAGCTTGGTAGAGTCCCAACTCAGAGTGGTGTGATGAGCCCAGAACCAGTGTGAACGCGCGACTGTCAACAGCAAGAAGGGCCGACATGCAATGGACCTGCACGACTCAGCAACCATATTTCACAGACGCCCGAGGTGGGAGCGGAGGAGCACGCCTGGCTGAGAGCCTTTCCACCCGCGGGAGTCGGGGGAGGAGCGCGCCTGGCTGAGAGCCTCTCCACAGGCGGGACAGGGGAGAGCACCAGGTGAGCTGCTCACGTGACCTCAGACTCCAGCCAGAGCTGGCCTGTGAGAGAATGCAGAGGAGTGGCCCAGTCCTCTGAAGGCTGTAACAAGAGTCCTCCTTTACCAACTACGAATCTACTCGTGCCCTTCATCAGACTGAACGCAGCAGATGGAAACAACTCAGGCACCTTTTGGGAGGCAGACGCTGAAGAGATGTGAAGACAGCAAAACATCGTTCTTCTCTCTGTGTTTACTGTTTCAGAAAATAGTTCTTTCTCAAGAGTACTAACATGTAATGGCTTTCCTAATACCTTAAAGAAAGTAAATGAAGACTTGCCTCCCTAACTATTTTTAGAGCATAAAGGGCCTGACACCAAAACCTGAGAATCCCACAGAAGCAGCCCAGGCCCCAGAGGAGGAGGGCTGTCGAGGGGCGTCTGGGAGGCAGGGAGGAGGAGGGGCCTGGGTCTGGATAGAGGGGTGAAAGGAGGCTGGAGGGAGAGGGTGGGAGCGTGAGCACAGGAAGCTTGGCCTGCTGAGCACGGGGGCCCCGACTCACGGGCAGAGGACAGAGCAGCTCCAGGCACCACTGCACCCAGCCCCGAGCCCCACAGCCACTCCAACACCTCTCGGAGAAACAGCTCCGCAGTAACCAGGTTCAACACCCCGTGAGCCCAGGGCCACATCATACAGTGGGACATTCAAACGTGCTCTTTCAATTCTGGAATGTTCTCTCTTCAGATGAGGAGCACTGCACGTTGTGAACGACAGGGCCGAGCACAACAGTCAGGGGCAAGAAGCCTCGGGACCCACCTTCATACATCAGCTTTGTCGAAAAATACTCGTCAGATTCCGTCAGGGCTTCATCCTTATCCACCTCCAGGAGGTCCGCAAGCCGCGTGATGGTCACATCCAGGGAGCAGAGTGTGCCCGTCCTACAGTGCTCCGTGCCCGGAGGGGGCGATATCTCCGCTCTCACGCTGTACAAGGTCTGGGCCAGAAAGGGGAGAGGGCAAAGGAGACAGTCAACTCTCTCAACAGACGGCTCTCTGAGGCCGTCACGGTGCTGCCTGCAGACTCGAAATTTTGAGAATGGACCAGAGGAGCAGCTGTGTGTTCGTGCCCTCTGACCAACTGAGTCCCCGTGGAGACATGTCCTCGGGAAGCCCCACCCCAAGAGCCTTAAACTCTTCTTAACGTGAACATGGTCAAGCCTCTCAGGAGGAGGGAGGCTGGCCCGCTGACTCCGCACAGGCCTGTCACCAGGTCCCGGGCCAGCGTCGTGCTTCACGAACCTCCTCTCCCCACCAGCACACACTGACTTATCTGCTGGGGCTGCTGTAAAGCAGGCTCCGGACCTGTCACGGCACCCTGGACACCTCAGAGGAGTCACTAAAAGACACAACGCCATTAACCAAGCAGCAAAGTGAACAGAGCCCCTTGGAACTGCCCTGTATTAAGTCCATCCCGAACCTTCTCCACGATGTTCCCTTCTCTGTGACCTCCCTACCTGACAGTCACACCTGCTCACACTTGCCCACCACCCAGGACAAAGGCCCCAAACCCGCAGGGGGTGAGAGCCTGCCCCTCCACGTGCTGGCAGCCCCACTGCCCCAGGAGAGGCGAAGGCCACACCAGCAGGGCGGAGGGGAGAGGCCCAGCCTGGGAAGCCCACAGCTGGAGCCCAGCCGCAACAAAGGATAGAGTCCTGACACGCTCTCCAAAATGAACGAACGCTGGAAACACCATGTCACGTCAAAGCCGTCAGTCTCGAGACGATCACACGGAATGCGACTGTCCTTGCACAGGCGAGGCTCAGGCACCCTGCTCTAGAGCGGGGAAGCTCAGGGCTGAGAACAGCAGTGGCGAGTGTGAATGGGCACAGGCTTTCTTCTTGGAAGAACGAATACGATCGTGGTGCTGGTGGCCCAGCTCTTTCAATCCACCACCTTCAGTGACGCGAACGCCCCGAACGGTGAACTTCAAGGTGAGAGTGCTGGTCACTCAGTGATGTCTGACTCTTTGTGATCCATCCACGGAATGGCCCAGGCAAGAACACTAGAGTGGGTTGCCATTTCCCCCTCCAGTGGATCTTCCCGACCCAGGGATCAAACCCAGGCCTCCCACATTGCAGGCAGACTGTTTACCATCTGCACCACCAGGGAACTTCATGGTACAGAAATGAGACGTAAAAAATTCTGTATTTCTGGTCCTCAGAATACCGGTTTTGAAGGGAGCAACCCACCAGTACTTTTCTCTGGCTTTTTCACTAAGCTTGTACAGGTCTAAAGGAAAATTTTTCCTTTGCTCAATTTGAAAAGGAAGTAAAAAAGACAAAAAAGAACCAGTGGAATCTGCTAATGAGTTCATTGTCACTGGCAGTAAGCAAACCACATTAAGTTTCTGCAGATTCTTCACCACGTGAATAATCTAATGTTCAACAGCTATCACCACATCAAAGGGGCATCTGCTTGAGCAACAAAATGATGAACTACACTAGTGGCTGTGTTTAACTCTAAGGCCAGTACAGAACGCTCAAGAAAACAGGTGGGTTTAAATAGTCTTTTGGTCAGAATGAGGTATTAAAAAAACTGCTATTATCAAGAGCTATGCACACAAACACCTTCTCAAATGAACTGTTGCTTGACAGTCTCCGTTGTTAAGAGAAGAAAACACCACAAAGCTGTGTGTCCACGTTCTGGTTTGCCTAACACCAAACCCAAGCATCACACTAGACAAACAGCACACAGCGCCCTGACTCACCCAGCTCCGGGCTGCTGTTAGCTCCACACCTAACATGCACGTTAAAGAAAATCTGCTTTCTTTTAAAAAACTGGAGATGTAGCAGCTAACGCTCAAGATGAAAGGAAGAGGTGCAGGACACGACTAAGTCAGTGTAAGGAAGACAACAGGGAGGAGAGGCTGGAGTCCTTTCCCTGGAGACGGTCATGCTCAGCGGGGGTCACGCAGGAGGGCCGAAGGGGCAGACACGCCACTGACAGGACTCTAACCACAGCTGGGCGCTGCCCCCATGCCCCTAGCACTGGCTCTTTTCCATGACAGGTTGCTTCATTATATTGAAAGATTTTGTCTGTCTGATTTTTAGAAGGTAAAGAATATGACATCACCTTCCATGCTTCCACCCCAGAACCCCACCAAAAAAATAAGGTGATACATACAAAAAAATTTTCCACTTGAAATTCGTAGGTGTAGGGCTTTAGGGAGATAGACAGCTGTTCTTCGGAAACTGGAGAGAATCCAATGGAAAAGCGGCAGTGCAGAGATGGGGGAGGCTCCTGTGTCCACTTCAGCTCCCAGACAAAGAACACGGCCTGCCTGCTGTGGACGCACTGCAAGAGAGTCGGCTGTCATTGCACACGCACACGTGCACACGCAGGCATACACACACACCACAGACGCTCAGGGCAAGGGGTGTGTGCCCCCACCAGGCGAGCGGGAGGGAGCTGGGAGGCTGTCCCCAGGCCCGCTTCCTGACACCGCTGCGTGTGCTGCCGCGGCCCTGCCTCCCAGCACCTCCTGAGGCCCTGCCCACAAAGACTGTCCGAAACTGGTCAAAGCGCTTGATTTCTCACGATTCCATAAGCTCGACAGCACAGGGGTAAAGAGTATTTCTTAGTACACAGTATCCCATATGTTTCCAAAGTGGGAAATGTCATCAAACAATTACAGGGACACCTTTACACCACGACAGTCACTATGACCTACCACTAAGTGAAGCGGGGAAAAGAGCTGGTGTCACCTCAGGCATCAAGTCCGCATCTGCAAGTGTGGACACTCAGGAAGCACTGAAGGGGGCCAAATGCGGGGGAAAGCCCTTTGAAAATGCTAGACATAAGATACCCTTAAGAAAGCCTTTGATCTTCTAAACACTCAGCACTGACTGTCTAAAAACATACACAACAAATAAAGAGAAAGGCGGGGCCAGGATTCAGCCAGGCAGCACAAACACGAACATGACTCCTTTACGAAGCTACCCTGACAACCAAGAGCCCGCCACTGGGCAAGGCAGCGTGTGACTGTGGGCAGGACGCAGCAGCCACTGTTGCTGGGGTGATGGCGTCTACACATCACCACGAGACTCAAGGAAGAGCTTAGAGTAAATCTGCGCATGGAGGCTGACAAACGGAAGATTTAATTTTTCTAAAAACACAATCTGTTTCCTACTCGGTGCACTGTGCCCCCTGGCCCACAGAGAACCCTGAGCGGGCATGTCAGGGTGCTCCTCCCTGGGCATGCGCGCCCCACTACTGCCTGCGTGGCTGCTGCCTGTACTTGGTCAGCTCCATTACTCTCACTCTGCATTCTGCGGAGAGGTTACCTGTTCAGATTCCGTGTTCAGCGGTATTAGTCGCAGGTCGGTATTATCATGGGTGTCTACAAGACGACTATCTGACAGTTGAAAGTCAAGTTCTGACAAATTCTGGACACACACTTGAACATATTTCCTAAAGGAGAAAAAAAATCCTGATGTTTGAGAATTTTATTAAATGCACTTCGGCTGCGCTAAGAAGACACTGGGGCACTTTCCTGGTGGTTCAGGAAGGTAGGATAAGACTCTACCTTCTAATGCGGGGTGGGGCCGTGAGGGGTGGCTACAAACCCACATGCCTTATGCCAAAAAACCAAAACATAAAAACAGAAGCAAAACTGTAACAAACTCAATTAGGTAAGTAGAATTAACTTGAATTTCTGTTATACATAGATAAATTTCGAAAAATCAGTCTCAAATGCAGCAACTCAGATTCTCTGTAGAGTCACTGGTATTTTTAACCATTAGTATCTAAAGAATTGCTGAATCATTAACATCTGTAGAACTGTTGGTGTTTGTTTGTTTGTTTTTTCCTAATTAATTTTTGGCCGCACTGGGTCTTCAGTGCTTTGTTGAGGCTTTCTCGAGTTGTGCAGAGCAGGGGCTACTCTTTCTAGCTGCAGTACACAGGCTTCTCATTGTGGCAGCTTCTCTTGTTGCAGAGCATGGGCTCAGCGGTGGTGGCGCACAGGTTTAGTTGCTTCGAGGCATGTGGGATCTTCTGAGACCAGCAATGAAACCTGTGTCCCCTACACTGGCACCACCTGGAAAGTCCAGTGCTGGTATTTTCAAGCACCAGACACTGCGATTCCCGATGCCCAGAAAGATGAAGTGTGGGACGACACCCACAGACTTCCTTGTTCCGACACTGAATCTGAACTCGGTCAAGCCTCCAAAGCAGCGGCTCTCAACTGGAGGCAATGTCTAGAGACATCTGTGGTTCTCACACTAGGGGTAGAGAGGTTGAGAAGTGCCCCTGGCAAAAAGTAGGGGAGCTAGGGGTACTGCCAGTCACCCACCATGTGGGGTTACCTAAGGGAGCATCAGAAGAGCTGAAGTTGAAAACCCCACCTTTGAGGTAAGAGACGGCAGCAGACAGGGAACTAGTTACACAGACCCATGATGATGTGATCAGTAGAGTCCAGGATGGCAGCTGACCCAGGTCTGTCAACGGGCCAGCGGCTTGAAAATAGGGAAGGAGGCATAAAAAGGGATCTCAGGAACAGAGGACACTGTGTCTGAATCCCACATCCTACAAACCAGCTGTGCAAACTCATTCCTGAGAGAGCTGGGGAAATCTGAGTAGAGTCTGTGCACTCAGGATCCAGGGAATGACTCTGAATTAGGCAGGTGGACTGCAGCATTATGGCTGTGATAAAACATGCTGAGTGTCACCAAAGTCAAGCTCTGAGCAATAGGGCCTACGTGTGGGGGAGAGCGGGAAAGAAGCAGGGCCTGCGGTCCTTTACCGTGTCCCGGATGACAGCAGGGAGTGCGTGGTCCTGAAGGGCACGCTGAATGTGAGCGCGATGACGGTGGAGTAGATGGACCATGGGCAATCGATGGACACCTGAGGAGAAACAGGGAACAGGTCTTCAGGCCACTTGCCACAGGGACAGCCAATGCCAACCCTAGCCAGCCAGATCTGCGGTGGCTGCCAATTTCCTAGTCAATGTGTTTACCATTCCTTATTCAGAAAGAAAATCCCCACTGAACATACCACAAAGGAAGGAGAGAAAACTGAGTCACCGGCATAGTTTCAATGGCTCCCAAGCAGACACCGCAGCTCAAAGTGCAGACACCACCCCCCCAAACATACAACACACTATTCTCACATACATGTGGCCACAACACTAAATGCATTCTTTAACATGCAGGAGGATATGACAAAGTGCTTTTAGTCACATATGTGCAGATGATGCTAAACAATCATTAACTATTATAAAATTAAATAAATTGTCCAAACTCTTAATCCACATGACACTGACCACATAAACCAACCAATCTGAGGGCATCGTGGAGACCAAGCTACTAACTTCCTTAAGGGCAGAAACCAGGTCTCACACTTCTGTGTATTTCCCTCACGGAACAAATGCATATACTGAGTGAAGAGCATGCACATGTTGATGTAAGTCTCGTCTCTGCTTCCTGAACTCTGTATCAGGTAAGAAGGGAAAACATTCCAAGGACTGAAAATTAAAACATTGTTCTTCAGGTGCTGCCCTGTCTGATATTTGATGCCATAATCCTTTTGAAATGACCACATTTATTAGCCTTTTATCTTACTGCTTTGTGCATATACTGTGCATATCCATCCTCCACCCATGCTGTCACAAAGGGTGAGATTTCCTTCTTCTTTATGGCTGAATAATATTCCTGTGTGTGTGTGTGTTCATCTTTCATTCATTCATTGGTGGGCGCTTTAGTTTGCTTCCATATCTTGGCTACTATTAGCAATGCTGCAATGAACTTGGAGTGCAGATATCTCTTTGAGTTGGTGTTTCTGTTGTCTTCAGAAAAATACCAAGGAGTAGAATTGTGAGATTGTATGGCAGATCGATTTTTTATTTTTTGAGGAAATTCCATAGTGTTTTCTACAGTGGCTGCACCACTTTACATCCCCCACCAATAATACGGAGGGGTACCTTTCCGCCAACACTTGCTATCGGCTGTCTTTCTGAGAACAGCCGTTCTGACAGGTGTAAGACGTGATCTCCTTGTGGCTTTGATTAAACTTCCCTGATGATCAGTGATGTTGAGCATTTCTTTCATGAATTTGTTGGCCTTCTATATGTCTTCTTTGGAAAAATGTCTGTTCAGATCTTCTGCCCATTTTTAAATTGGATTGCCTTTTTTTTGCTATTAAGTTGTATGAGTTCTTTATATACAGACACTTATCACACATATGATCTGGGAATACTGTCTGCCACTCAGCAGGCTGCCTTTTCATCTCGTTGACAGTTTCTTTGCTGGGTAGAGGTGTCTTGGTTTGATGGAGCCCCATTTGTTTAGTTTTGCTTTTACTGTTTTTGGTGTCAGATTGAAAAAAGCATCACCAACGCCTATGTCAAGAACTTACTACCTGTGGTTTCTTCCAGGAGTTTTAATGTTTCAGGCCTTACTTTCAAGTCTTTAATTCATTTTGAGTTCATTTTTGAGTACAGTGTAAACTCGAGTTTCATTCCTTTGCATGTGGCTCTCCAGTTTTACCAACATCTTTTACTGAATGTCCTTTTTTCCAATATATATTCTTGTATCCTTTATTATAAATTAATTGACCATATATGCAAAGATTTATTTAAAGGCTCTCTATTCTGTTCCACCGATCTATGTGTCTCTTTTCATGCCAGTGTCATAAACACTGTTTGAATTACTATAGCTTGGTAATGTAATTTGAAATCAGACAGCATGTTATTCCCAGCTTTGTACCTCTTTCTCAAGAATGCTTTTGCTATTTGGGGACTTTTGTGGTTCTGCACAAACTTTATGATTATTTCTTCTATTTCTGTGAAAAATGCCATTGGAATTTTGAGAAAGGCTGCACTGAATCTGTACATTGCCTTGGGGAGTATGGACACTTGAACAGTAGTAATTTTTCCAACACATAAGCATGCAATATCTTTCCATTTATTTGTGTCTTCTTCCATTTCGTTCATTAATGTCTTTTCAGTTTCAACATACAAGTCTCTTACCTTCTTCGGTAAATTTATTCCTAGGTGTTTTTTGATGCAATTGAAAACAGGATTTTCTTAATGTCTCTGACAGCTCATTATTAGTGTAAAGAAATGCAACAGACTTCTATATATTGATTTTGTATCCTGCAACTTCATGAAATTTGTTTACTAGTTCAAATAGGTTTTTGTTGGAATCTTTAGATTTTTCCATATATAAAAAGGTGCTTCCTGGTAGCTCAGCTGGTAAAGAATTCACCCGCAATGCAGGAGACCTGGGTTCAATCCCTGGGTTGGGAAGATCCCCTGGAGGAGGGCATGGCAACCCACTTCAGTATTCTTGGAGAATCCCCGTGGACAGAGAAGCCTGGCGGGCTAGTCTATGGGGTCCACAAAGAGTTGGACGCGACTGAGACTAAGCAAACAATACTTTTTTGTTGGAATCTTTAGATTTTTCAATATATATAATATCATGTCATCTTCAAACAGTGAGTTTTATTTCTTCCTTTCCAACAGGGATGACTTTTATTTTTCTTGCCTATTTGTTCGAAGATTTCCAATACGATATTAAGTAAAAGCGGTGAGTGTCCTTGTCTTCTCAGAAGAATAGCTTTCAGCTTTTCACCATTGAGTACGATATTGGCTGTGGGCCCATCATATCAGCCTTTATTATGTTGAGATACATTCCCTCTATTCTGCCTTGGTTGGTAACTTTATCNTATGGCTGAATAATATTCCTGTGTGTGTGTGTGTTCATCTTTCATTCATTCATTGGTGGGCGCTTTAGTTTGCTTCCATATCTTGGCTACTATTAGCAATGCTGCAATGAACTTGGAGTGCAGATATCTCTTTGAGTTGGTGTTTCTGTTGTCTTCAGAAAAATACCAAGGAGTAGAATTGTGAGATTGTATGGCAGATCGATTTTTTATTTTTTGAGGAAATTCCATAGTGTTTTCTACAGTGGCTGCACCACTTTACATCCCCCACCAATAATACGGAGGGGTACCTTTCCGCCAACACTTGCTATCGGCTGTCTTTCTGAGAACAGCCGTTCTGACAGGTGTAAGACGTGATCTCCTTGTGGCTTTGATTAAACTTCCCTGATGATCAGTGATGTTGAGCATTTCTTTCATGAATTTGTTGGCCTTCTATATGTCTTCTTTGGAAAAATGTCTGTTCAGATCTTCTGCCCATTTTTAAATTGGATTGCCTTTTTTTTGCTATTAAGTTGTATGAGTTCTTTATATACAGACACTTATCACACATATGATCTGGGAATACTGTCTGCCACTCAGCAGGCTGCCTTTTCATCTCGTTGACAGTTTCTTTGCTGGGTAGAGGTGTCTTGGTTTGATGGAGCCCCATTTGTTTAGTTTTGCTTTTACTGTTTTTGGTGTCAGATTGAAAAAAGCATCACCAAGGCCTATGTCAAGAACTTACTACCTGTGGTTTCTTCCAGGAGTTTTAATGTTTCAGGCCTTACTTTCAAGTCTTTAATTCATTTTGAGTTCATTTTTGAGTACAGTGTAAACTCGAGTTTCATTCCTTTGCATGTGGCTCTCCAGTTTTACCAACATCTTTTACTGAATGTCCTTTTTTCCAATATATATTCTTGTATCCTTTATTATAAATTAATTGACCATATATGCAAAGATTTATTTAAAGGCTCTCTATTCTGTTCCACCGATCTATGTGTCTCTTTTCATGCCAGTGTCATAAACACTGTTTGAATTACTATAGCTTGGTAATGTAATTTGAAATCAGACAGCATGTTATTCCCAGCTTTGTACCTCTTTCTCAAGAATGCTTTTGCTATTTGGGGACTTTTGTGGTTCTGCACAAACTTTATGATTATTTCTTCTATTTCTGTGAAAAATGCCATTGGAATTTTGAGAAAGGCTGCACTGAATCTGTACATTGCCTTGGGGAGTATGGACACTTGAACAGTAGTAATTTTTCCAACACATAAGCATGCAATATCTTTCCATTTATTTGTGTCTTCTTCCATTTCGTTCATTAATGTCTTTTCAGTTTCAACATACAAGTCTCTTACCTTCTTCGGTAAATTTATTCCTAGGTGTTTTTTGATGCAATTGAAAACAGGATTTTCTTAATGTCTCTGACAGCTCATTATTAGTGTAAAGAAATGCAACAGACTTCTATATATTGATTTTGTATCCTGCAACTTCATGAAATTTGTTTACTAGTTCAAATAGGTTTTTGTTGGAATCTTTAGATTTTTCCATATATAAAAAGGCGCTTCCTGGTAGCTCAGCTGGTAAAGAATTCACCCGCAATGCAGGAGACCTGGGTTCAATCCCTGGGTTGGGAAGATACCCTGGAGGAGGGCATGGCAACCCACTTCAGTATTCTTGGAGAATCCCCGTGGACAGAGAAGCCTGGCGGGCTAGTCTATGGGGTCCACAAAGAGTTGGACGCGACTGAGACTAAGCAAACAATACTTTTTTGTTGGAATCTTTAGATTTTTCAATATATATAATATCATGTCATCTTCAAACAGTGAGTTTTATTTCTTCCTTTCCAACAGGGATGACTTTTATTTTTCTTGCCTATTTGTTCGAAGATTTCCAATACGATATTAAGTAAAAGCGGTGAGTGTCCTTGTCTTCTCAGAAGAATAGCTTTCAGCTTTTCACCATTGAGTACGATATTGGCTGTGGGCCCATCATATCAGCCTTTATTATGTTGAGATACATTCCCTCTATTCTGCCTTGGTTGGTAACTTTATCATAAATGGATGTTAAATTTTGATATGCCTTTTTTGTATCTATCAACAAGATCATATGATCCCATTTGATCATGGTGCATAATAAATGTTGAATTTGGTTTGCTAGTATTTGGTGCAGGATTTTTGTACCTATGTTCATCAGAGATAGTGGTCTGTAATTTCCTTTTCTTGTGGTGTCCTTATCAGGTTTTGGTATCTGGCTAATGCTGGCCTCATAAAATGAGTTTGGAAGAGTTCCCTCCTCTTCTATTTCTGGGAAGAGGTTGAGGACTGGTACTTGAATGTTTAGCAGAACCACCAGTGACACCATCTGGTCTTGGACTTTTGATGGGGGTTTTCTGATTTCTGATTCAATTTCCTTATTAGTAATCAGTCCATTCAGATTTTCATCATGATTCAGTCTTGGTAGGTTATATGATCCAACAGATGTTGGCAATTTGATCTCTGGTTCCTCTGCCTTTTCTAAATCCAGTTTGAACATCCAGAAGTTCTTAGTTCACGTACTATTGAAGCCTGGCTTGGAGAATTTTAGCATTACTTTGCTAGCATGTGAGATGAGTGCAACTCTGCAGTAGTTTGAACATTCTTTGGCACTTTCTTTATTGGAAAGAAAACTGACCTTTTCCAGTCCCGTGGCCACTGCTGAGTTTTCCAAATTTGCGAGCATATTGAGTGCAGCACTTTCACACCATCATCTTTTAGGATTTGAAATAGCTCAACTGGAATCCCATCACCTCCACTAGCTTTGTTCATAGTGATGCTTCCTAAGATCCACTTGACTTTGTGTTCCAGGATGTCTGGCTCTAGGTGAGTGACCACACCATCTGAGTGGTTATCTGGGTCATGAAGACCTCTTTTGTACAGTCCTTCTGTGTATTCTTGCCACCTCTTAATATCTTATGCTTCTGTTAGATCCATACCGTTTCTGTCCTTTATTGTGCCCATCTTGGCATGAAACGTTCCCTTAGTATCTCTAATTTTCTTGAAGAGATCTCTCTAGTCTTTCCCTTTATATTTTTTCCTCTATTTCTTTGCACTGATCATGAAGGCTTTCTTATCTCTCCTTGCTAGTCTTTGGAACTCTGCATTCATAGTAGTCTCTTATGACACTGTATTTCTGTGAGGTCAGCTGTAACATCTCTCTCCTTCCTGATTTTGAGTTCTCTCTTTTATTCCTAGTGAGTCTGGCTGAAGGTTGGTCAATTTTATCTTGTCAAAAAACCAGCTCTTAGTTTCACTGATCTTTTCTACAGTCTGTTCAGTTTCTATTCCATCTGTTTCTCCTAAGATAATCTATAACTTCCATCCTTTTAAATCTGGGCTTTGCTCTTCTTTTCCTAGTTCCCTAAGGTCTAAAGTTGTTTGAGACTTTATTTCTTGAGGAAAGCATGTATTGCTATGACTTTCCCTCTCAGAACTGCTTACAATGCATCCCAGAAATTCTGATATGTTACATTTCCACGTGCATTTGTCTCAAGGTAAGCTTTTATTTCTTGGTTTCTTCTTTGACCCACTAGCTGTTCAACAGCATGTTGTTTAATCTCTAGATATGTGTGCATTTTGCAGTTGTCTTCACGTAATTAATTTCCAGTTTTATACCACTGTGGCTAGAAAAGATACTTGATAAGATTTCCATCTAATCAAGTTTACTAAGACTCATGTTGCAGCCCAATATACTCTCTCTTGTAAAATATTTCATGTGTAATTCAAAAGAATGTGTATTTTGTTGTTTCCTGATGGTATAGTCTATAAATGTCTGTTAAATCCATCTAGTCTAACACGCTTACAGCCAATGTGTCCTTATTCATTTTCTGTCTGAGGGATCTGTCCATTTATATAAGTGGAGTATTAAAGCCCCCTACTATTACTATATTGCTATTTCTGTGTTTAAATATGTTAATATTTGTCTTATATTTTAGGTGCTCCTATGTTCGGTGCATAAATACTTACAAATGATATCTTCTTAATGGACTGACCCCTTTATCATCACCTAACACCCTGCCCTGTCTTTTATTAACAGTCTTAAAGGCTACTTTGTCTGATATAAGTGTAGCTACTCCTTTTCGTTTGCATGAAGTAGCTTTTTCCATCCCTTTACTCTCAGTTTGTGTGTCCTTACATCTAAAGCGAGTCTCTTGTAGGCAACTTAAAGATGGGTCGTTTTTCTTTTAATATTTATTTTTATTTATTTATTGTTCATTTGGCTGTGTGGGGTCTTCGTTGCGGTTACGTGGGATTTTTATTTGCAGCGCAGGAACTCTTAGCTGTGGCGCGTGGGATCCAGTTCCCTGACCAGGGATCAAACCCGGGCCATTTGCATAATTAGCATTGGGAGCGCAGAGTCCTAGCCACTGAACCACCAGGAAGTCCCAGATCTTGGCTGTTTAATTCATACAGCTGCTTTGTCTTCTAAGTGGAGCACTGAGTCCACTTATATTTANAGGGATCAAACCCGGGCCATTTGCATAATTAGCATTGGGAGCGCAGAGTCCTAGCCACTGAACCACCAGGAAGTCCCAGATCTTGGCTGTTTAATTCATACAGCTGCTTTGTCTTCTAAGTGGAGCACTGAGTCCACTTATATTTAAAGTAATCATTGAGAGGTGTGTGCTCACTGCCATTTTGTTAATTCTTTTCTGGCTGTTTGTAAAGTCCGTCTTTGTTCCATTCTTCTCTTGCTTGCTTCCTTTGTGGTTTAATGCCTTTCTTTAGTGGTATGTCTATATTCCTTTACCTCTTATACACTTACTATAGGTTTTTGCTTTGTGATTATCGTGATGCTTATATATAACAAATTATATTTATAATAGTCTATTTTAAGTTGATTAACGACTTAAGTTTGATCTCATTCTAAAACTCAACATTTTAACTCCCTCCTCCACTATTTGCTTTTGAGATCATCATAGTTTACATCTTTTTATCTTGTGTATCCATCCCTCTTAACTAATAATTGTAATCATAGCTATTTTCACATTTTAAAAAACCCTTCATACTAGCTTTATAAGTGAGTAATCCATTACCTTTATCAAATCCATTACCTTTTCATTCTGTTTCTGTTACTATAATTAGCAGTATCTTTTCATCTAAAAGAAATCTCTTTAACATTTCTTAGATGGCCAGTTTGGTGGTGATAAACTCCTTTAATTTTTACTTGTCTGGAAAACTGTATCTTTCCTTCAATTCTGAATAACATCTTTGCCACATATTCTTGGTTGGCAGTCCCCCCACCCCCAGCATTTTAATATATTGTGCCACTCCCTTCTGGCATCTAGTCTGCTGCTGAACCTCTCTAGTGTATTTTTCAGTTCATCTATTGTACCCTTCAGCTCTGAGATCTTTATTTGGTACTTTCTTATGTCTTCTCTCTATTAAAGTTCTTGCTGTTTTCATCCATTTTTCTCCCAGTTCAATGAGCATCTTTCTGACCATCACTTTGAACTGTTTATCAGATAAATTACTGATCTCTGTCTCTTTAAGCTTTCTGCTGAGGCGGTATCTTGCTCTGTCATTCTGGAACACGCTCCTCCGCTTCTTTGTTTGGCCTGACTTTGTGTCCGTGTCTACACAGTGGATGAAGCAACCACCTCTCCCAGTCCTGACAGAGAGGCCTCACGTAGGAGACAAAATGGTCCGCTTCGCCCAGCTCTTGGCTGTCTCTGGGCTTGCCCCAGCCGCCTAGTGTATTTTCAATGGCTCCAGAAGCTGAGGATGCGCCAAGACTTGTCACTGTCCCAGATGGGAGGATCTCAGTGACTACATTCAGGCTGTTTGGAAGCTAGACCCTCAGGCAGCAGCTTTTAAAAGTATGCCAGAAAGACAGTCCCGTGGGCACACAAGCATACACTTCAACCCTTGGGTTGTTCTGTTCCTCAGAACGGATATCTGTGTTACGAGACATGGACAAAATGAGAGTTATAGCACGATGCTGGTGCAGGTTCTGTGAGCTGATGGACTGCGGACCTAGGACTAAAGTTATGAATCTCTCAAATAACAGTCAATAAATAGCCATCTCAAAGGATAAAAGGGTAGCACGTCATCCTCGCTAAGTACGATGTGATGTTTCAGGGAACAAAAAGTGAAGCACACCAAGACACAGAACTCCATCTAGCCTGATCACCAGGACAAACAGACCACAGAGGCAAAACTACTGCCTTCTAAACAAAACCTGTATCTCTTACAGTACACTGTCCTTCCTCAAGGTGGGACAGAAAAGGTAACAGCCTATTTGTCTGTCTTCGAAAGATGTACCCCTTATCTAAGGAAGGCTGATTCACAGATATAAACGCTCAACTCAACCAGAACCTGTGGTGTTAGGAACTGGGAAATCTGCCCGTCAACAGAAATCATTTCGAATGTGCCATCTTCAAACCAAGGAGGATGCGCAGAAGCTGCCCCACAGGCTGCACAGCTCCAGGCCTCCTTACTTTGTGGTCTGTGGTGGACATGCAGTGGCCAGGCTTCTGCGTGTCCTTATGCTTCCCATGGGGCTCTGTCACCCCCAGCAGGGTGCTCTCCCCTCCTGCTGCTGGAGCCGAAGGCAAAGAGAGAACCTCCAGCTCAAATTCGATCAGGTGGTACGTGGGTGCAGCTGGCAGACTGATGCTCGTGACCTTGTCAGACGACTGAACCCGGAGCAGCGCGTCAGAAACCTTTTCTAGGAAAGAGAAAAAGTCACCTTTAACACAGTGCCTCCATTTCCTTGCTCCTTTCTCCTCTTGTAGATGACAGTCCTAGTGAAGTTCCAGCCCAACTCCTGCTGCACGTACACACGTGCAAGGGTGTAACCAGGAAGGATTACAGAGGAAGAGAGACAGGAAAATCAGGAACAGAATCTCCTGAGACAAAGCAATGCTGCATGAAAGCTGTCTGGTAGAGCTGGGCTCAGAGAACGGTCACTGTGCTCCGTCTGAAGACAGAAAAGAGACCCTCCCTCACAGCCCACCTGAGAGGGCCTGTGTCCTGGCATGATGTGGCCCCGCCCCCTCCCACCACCAGACCAGCCCCCACTCAGGAAGAGTGCTGAGTCCTTCTGGCTCCAACCTCAAGGCTGGGGACTGCGGGAGATGGGATTTTTTTTAGGGCTTCCAACCAGTGCCTTCAAAGGTTGATTTGCTTTTGCTTTTGCAGAGGCAAGTTGAAGGGGGTGGAAGGAGGCTGGAGGCCACCAAGGCATCGCCAGGGAGCACAAGCCAGGTGGTACTGCTGCATCACAGACCTGTAGCAAGGCCCACACCGCCTGGCTGCACGGCACGGCACTGTTCTATGTCTATCCCCTCGAATGTTACGCCACATCTAGCGGCAGGGTTACTGTCCACCCACAGGCGGAACGCTGCCAGGAGAGAGCTGCAAGGAGACAGATCCTTGGATGCCACCCGAGGATGCGTGGATAACAGAGCCTTAGAGCCTGATGGTGCGCACCAAGGCCAAAGGCCCGCCTTCACCCGTGAGTGCCCCCTACCTCTTGCATTAGAGTAGATCACGGCTCTGTTCTCCTCAGGACACAAGATAAGCATTGCGTCTATGTTGCTGAGCTGGAGGCTGTCGCCATTTTTTACTGTATAATGGCCAGTAGTGACAGTGAACTTAACCTTCTGAGGAATACCAGCCAAAAGGCTATCTAAAGGGAAAAAGAAGGCAATTAGCATTGCTATCAACCAAGAGGACCAATGGAAGGCCTACTGTAAGTTAGAAGAGTGTGTTTTCTCTTCTAGAAAAGATCTGTTCACTCTAAATACTCCATCCATTCACTCAGTGTCCACCAGTCCACTCTCAGTTCTCATCTCAGTTACACTGACTGCAGAGCTGAGGGACCCTCGCCTGGAAGAAGAGAATCTGTGAGCCTGGGGAGCCTCATCACCACCTCGGTTCAGAAAGCTAGGGGTCATGGTGGCAACCATGTCTCTGAGGGTCTCAAAATGTACCTGCTTGTCAGTTACTAAGAGAGAATCAGATAATAATGACACTAAAGAAAAAAACTAATGAAATTGCACGTGCCGCTGCTATTTAGATTTTCCTCTGGCTTTTTCAGGTCAGGCCTCTTCCAGATCTTTGGTTCAGAAGCAGCTGGGCAGAAGACACAAGGGGAGGGAATGGGCTGAGGTTTCTGAGAATCAGCTCCAGGGAAGGCCAAAGGAAGAAGCAAGAGACGAGACACGAGGAGGAGGAACAGCTGACAAGAACCGGGGTGGGGGTGGGGGCGAGGAGAGGTGGTGAGGGAGTCAGGACCGGGAGGAGGGTGGAGGCGCAAGCCAGCACCTCCCAGCCACACGGCCCAGCCTCTCACAAAAAGTTCCTTAATGAAGAATCATTTGTGAGACTCTGTGCTCCACACCTGAGGGCCTTTTCAGGAAGTCAAGGGAGTAGGTTAAAAGCGTAAAAATGGCTTTCCTTGATTTCTTTCCACATTTGGAAGAAATGAGCAAATAAATACACTGTTCCCAGCCATTAACTGAGACACTTAATCGTTAGTGTTTTACTAAAGTGGCATGTCGTCTTCAATAATTCATTTATATCAAGTCCTCCTAATTTGAGAACTTAACAAAAAAGACAGCAGCACTGAATTCTCAAATGCCATGCCAGGGGTCAAGGTTAATCAACACTTTTAGAGGAAAAGACTTTTGATCACAGTTTAGATCATAACTAAATCTAGCATTTAGCCTTTGGAATTCTAAGCAAGAAACTNTCAAATTTGATACCTGGCTTGGGAAGATCCCCTGGAGAAGGAAATAGCAACCTGCTCCAGTATTCTTGCCTGGAAAATCCCATGGACAGGGGAGCCTGGTAGGCTACGGGATTGCAAGAAGTTGAACATCACTGAGCATGCACACACACACAAAAACACACAGGCCTCTCATGCCAAATGTGAAATGTGAATATATTCTTAAAGTTAATGTTATAGCATAGTTATTTCCTTTACACATTTGAAACTGTTTTTTTTTTAATGTACGTGATAACAATTTATTGTTTGATAGAAAGATGTGGTGTTTAGGAAGTCATTTAGGAATTAACTGCTGTTTTTAGAAGAAATAAATATGGTAATTATATTATAAGATATAAATCATTTTATAATAGAAAATAAAAAATTTGGGGTATGTCTAAAAGGAGTCAAAATTACAGAATTACTTTTTTTCATACTTGCAGTATCATTCGTTTTATTTTATATTTACCATTATCACAGATTGGAAAGTATTTTGCCATTTAAACAAATTTGAACAATGGGATTATAAAGGCATCAGCTGTAAATTGTTTTTTTTTTTAATAACATCATCCATGACTATATCATTCATAGACCACTCAGGTGTGACCTAAATCAAAGCCTTTAATATTATACAGTGGAAGTGACAAATAGATTCAAAGATTAGATCTGATAGAGTGCCTAAAGAACTTTGGACAGAGGTTCATGATATTATATAGGAGACAGTGATCAAGAACATCCCCAAGGAAAAGAAATACAAAAAGGCAAAATGGTTGTCTGAGGAAGCCTTACAGATACCTGATAAAAGAGCAAAGGAAAAAAAGAAATACTTATCTGAATGCAGAGTTATTAGAATATCACGGTGAAATAAGAAAGTTTTCTTCACTGATCAAAGTGAAGAAATAAAGGAAGAATACAATGAGGAAGACTAGAAATCTCTTCAAGAAAATTAGAGATACCAAGGGAACATTTTATGCAAAGATCGGATCAATAAAGGGCACAAACAAAGTTGACATAACAGGAGCAGAAGATATTAAGGAACTGTGGCAAGAATACACAGAAGAACTATACAAAAAAGATTTTTTAAACCCAGACAACCACCCACGATGTTGTGATCACTCACCTAGAGCCAGACATCCTGGAGTCTAAAGTCAAGTGTGTCTTAGGAAGCATCACTGTGAACAAAGCTAGTGGAGATGATGGAATTCCAGCTGAGCTATTTCAAATCCTAAAAGATGATGCTGTTCAAGTGCTGCACTCAATATGCTAGCAAATATGGAAAGCTCAGCAGTAGCTACAGGACAGGAAAAGGTGTTTTCATTCCAATCCCAAAGAAAGGCAATGCCAAAGAATGTTCAAATTACAGCAAAATTGCACTTGTTTCACACGCTAGCTTGTGGCTTCCTTGGTGGCTCAGCTGGTAAAGAATCTGCCTGCAATTCAGGAGACCCGGGTTCAATCCCTGGGTTGGGAAGATCCCCTGGAGAAGGGAAAGGCTACCCACTCGAGTATTCTGGCCTAGAGAATCCCATGGACTGTATAGCCCATGGGATCACAAAGAGTCAGACACGACTGAGTGATTTTCACTTCACATGCTAGCAAAGAAATACTTAAAATTCTCAAAGCCAGGCTTCAACAGTACATGAACTGTCAACTTCCAAATGTACAAGCTAGACTTTAACAGGGAGAGGAGCCACGGATCAAATTGCCAATAGCACTTAGATTCGAGAAGAAGCAAGAGAACTCCAGAAAAATATCTACATCTGCCTTATTAACTACACCAAAGACTTTGACTGTGTGGATCAAAACAAACTGTGGAAAATTCTCAAAGAGAAAGGAATACCAGACCATCTTACCTGCCTTCTGAGAAATCTGTATGCAGGATAAGAAGCAACAGTTAGAACTGGACTTGGAAAAATGGACTGATTCCAAATTGGGAAAGGAATACTTTTAGGCTGTATATTGTTGCCCTGTTTATTTAACTTATATGCAGAGTGCCTCATGTGACATGTCATGCTGAGTAAAGGACAAGCTGGAATCAAGATTTTGGGAGAAATATCAATAACCTCCTATGTAGAGATGACACCACCCTTAAGGCAGAAAGCAAAGAGATACTAAAGAGCCTCTTGATGAAAGTTAAAGAGGAGAGTCTCACGGCTACTATTCAATATAGTTCTGGAAGTTTTGACCACAGCAATCAGGGCAGAAAAAGAAATCAAAGGAATTCAAATTGGAAAAGAAGAAGTAAAACTCTCAC